>JBBBDQ010000205.1:3235000-3242500 GCA_037127315.1 Ascarosepion bandense
CTCAGAAATATAGACAAATAGAATGATCTCTTATTAAACGTCGTACAAATGGCAACAAAGATGAGGACAATAGTCCAAATAATGTAAATAGTGTAAATACTACCTCATCTCAGAAATATAGACAAATAGAATGATCTATTATTAAACGTCGTACAAATGGTAACAAAGATGAGGATAATAGTCCAAATAATGTAAATAGTGCAAATACTACCTCATCTCAGAAATATAGACAAATAGAATAATCTATTATTAAACGTCGTACAAATGGTAACAAAGATGAGGATAATAGTCCAAATAATGTAAATACTGTAAATACTACCTCATCTCAGAAATATAGACAAATAGAATGATCTATTATTAAACGTCGTACAAATGGCAACAAAGATGAGGACAATAGTCCGAATAATGTAAATACTGTAAATACTACCTCATCTCAGAAATATAGACAAATAGAATGATCTCTTATTAAACGTCGTACAAATGGCAACAAAGATGAGGACAATAGTCCAAATAATGTAAATAGTGTAAATACTACCTCATCTCAGAAATATAGACAAATAAAATGATCTATTATTAAACGTCGTACAAATGGCAACAAAGATGAGGACAAAATCCGAATAATGTAAATACTGTAAATACTACCTCATCTCAGAAATAGAAACAAATTAGACAGACTTGAAAAAATAAGTGTAACTGAAAATATTAATCATAATTAAATGAACGGCACCAGTTCAACGTCAAATCAACCTCTGTGGGTTATTTAATAGCAAAAATGTGGAGTTTTAAGGTATTTGCTTAATGTCCGGTTATAGTGCGAAGGTTGATTTAGTCAGATTCTAATGAAAGTTTCTTTTTGTTTTTATTCTTTTTTATTTTAGAAAAACTGAAAATGTCTTCTAATTTTGTGTTAATAAATGTTTTGCTGAGAATACTTTATTCCATTAAAAATGTGTTATGGTCAGAATTTTTTCATCAAAAATGTATTGTTGGCGATATTTTCCTTAAAAAATGTATAATTTTTTTATAAATGCCTTTTTTTATGTTCATATTTCTATAAAAGTGTATTTGTATATTTTCATAATGTTTTGATCCCAGTTTGGGGAGTTAACTATTTGCCCATAGCTCGGACCCTAATAGGTGCTACCACTCCAGATTATGTTGGATCTGGGAACAATAGCAATTAAGAGGTAGTTCCATGCTCCTCACAACCTCCCAATCAGAGGCCTTGCTGCTGGATGCAGTTTACTGTCATACTCAGGACCATACAAAGTAGAAAGAGTTATGATTCGTATAAATTTGTAGAATTATATTTCATAAATAAAGACATTTAATCCATAGCACATGGCAATTAAAACAATTTAAAACGCTCTTTAAGAGTAATTTCAAGCTATATGATTAAAACATGGCAGGTCAAGTGGGACTGGGAGTAAAGCCTCTGTTCGAATAATATATTTCTTTCTTATTAAACAATTACTTAATATTTCAACTTTAATAATGAAACGAAGTCAACTTCAAGACCTCCTACAGCAAGTAGTTACAGAAAGTGGAAAAAAGGACTACATATGAACTACAAGAAAACTGAATGTATGGTAGTAAGTAAAAAGAGGCCCCCAAAAACCTTTGCTCTTATCAAATATTTCTTTCCCGACTAGGGGAAATTAAAATCAAGCAGTTACAGAAATTTAAATACGAAGGCCTATTGGTATGGCCAAGGATGCATTCAAGAAGATGAGTAGAGTATTGAGAGACAGGAAAATCTTTCTGGAAACAAAAAAGAGGGCACTGGACAGTTATGCGATTTCGGTCGGTATTTTTCGTTCAATATGGCAGAGAATGTTGGATAATCTCATCAAAGATGAAGGAAAAACTTGAAGCAACCGCAATGCGGATCTACAGCAGGTTGCTGAGGATACCATAGACCATACAAATGAGCAATGACAAGGTTTTGGAGAGGAAAAACTTCCGGGCTATGCACAGAGAACCGATTTTCATAGCAGCGGTTTGCGCAGCATGTAAAGAGAAAATAAGCAAGTTTAAAGGAAAATTACTGAGTTAAAATGTCGTACATTCATTGGAAAAGTATTTTATTCTCTGCTTTCGTTCTTTGATTATTCTGTTTCCAACAAGACAACGAACTGAAACATAAATAATTTAAGAATAATATGGTTAGAATAACTAAGTTTCCCTATTCAGTCGTTCGGCTTAAATAAAATCAAACATTTGTGGAATGATTTGAAAATTACATTTCATAAACAGAAGCCATAAAATCTGGAATGATTCGAAAGTTAGAAATGCCCCCTAAATACTAAGAGTGAGATACAGAAGACTTATTGAAGTCTAAAAAAAGTGTTTAGTGCCAAAGGAGCCTCAGCTAAGCATTCGTTGAGGCTCAATTGACATATGCAAAATTTATTACCATAAGGTATGTACTATTATAGAAATAAAATAATATTAATTCTGTCTGACTTGTTTACAATTCATTGAAAGAATATAATGAAGCAGTTGAAGACATTTGTGTACAGCTATATATATATATATATATATATATATATATATATTATTCTAAGTCTATGGCACGACTCGGAGTTTCATGCGTTATGCAATCATATCTATTGATGTTCGTCACTCTCTCTCTCTCTCTCTCTCTCTCTCTCTCTGTATATATATATATATATATATATATATAGTCATCCGCGGACAGATCTGTTTCACTGTATCACAGCTCATCAATACGGTTAGACATTTAACCCAGGATTGAAACCCGACTGAAGTGGCGTTAGTCGGCGATTTTACCTCTGAGCTATGGGCGCTCGGTAGAAGGAGGTAGACTTTTAGCGTATCATGTATCATGCACCAGTAGCCAGAGTGCTCTAATTCATTACTGAATGAACAATGCATAGATGCCTGTGTAGCTACTGTTTTTTCAAAATCTACCATTCTTCCAGAGTGTTCAGTCAGGGTGTGAGAGCGTAGTCATCTGCAGACAGATCTATTTCGCTGTATCACAGCTCATCAGTACAGTTAAACATTCAAAAATCAGTACTCAATATGAAAATAGAGTAGTGAATATTTATTATAAATTATACTTTAAAACATCTACAAACTACAAACTACTAGAAAACTGTCCATTTTGTTTCGACATTGAAAGAACAATGTTTCATCAGGTAGTTAATAATGATGGTAATAAACGTTTTATCTGAAGAGAAAATTTATAACGAAAAACATTTCCTTTTATTGTTAGAAATCTTTTTGTACGAGGTAAAAGTATATTAAAAACGAGGAGAAAAAAGAGAAAGAGAGCAGAAAAGATGGGGAAAAAAGGGAAATCAAGAAACTGAAAAGAAAACAGAAAGAAGCAGAGGAAACATAAACAACAACGAGGAAAACAATATAGAAAGAACTGAGAGGAAAGAGCCATTGAAAGTGGTAAGGACAGAGTAATTGTAAATTTAGGCAGGAAGTGAATTGTAGTCAGATCTAGATATCGGGTACATGGTGTCTAGGCTTAACAAAGATATAAAAATGAGTAACTACACAGAGGGAAGAAAATGAGGGAGACAGCAGAAACAGCAAGGAGATATAAATTTTCAAATTTGGCCGGAAATGAAGTGCAAATAGATACAGACGTTCAAATAGATATAGTTCTTTCAAACTAAATCATTTGGCATTTTTTAAAATATAAAATCACATACACAAACAGAGGAATTTAAAGTTATTTATAAATGGAACTTTGTCTGTGTGTGTGTATGTGTGTGTCTGTGTATGTGTGTGTGTCCTTTACCTATAAACTCCGAAATGGCTGAACCGATTTTCTTGAAAATTTACACAGTTTTATTATAAGCATCTGCGAGTGTTCTTAGCTCGGTTTTGTGTCGAGGTACCCCCGATAAATATCGTAAATCGATAATCGAAAAAATCGGGTTATAGAAGGAGTGGTCCGATTTTAATCAAATTTGATACACTCATAGACAAAGGCATAAGAAACGATATTCAGAAGTTTCATGGTTGCAGTTCTTACAATAGTGCAGAAAATCGATATATATATATATATATATATATATATATATATATATATATATATATATATATATATAAGCTGTCATTACACCCGAGCAACGCCGGGCTATACTGCTAGTTATTCATAAAACGTAAATTAGGGGAAAATTAAAAACATAAACCTAAGGTATAAATGCATAAGCGCTAATATAATAAATTGAAGAAGTAAAGTATGTTTTTTAATTAAAAATAAAATTAAAAATTAAAATTGAAAAATTAAATTAAAATTAAAGATAAAATAAAATAAAATAAAATAGAAAATGAAATTAAAAATTAAAATTAAAGGAAATAAAATATTAGCATTAGAATTAGAATTAAATTTAAAGCAGAAAGCAGATCACAATTTGTAATAAAAAAAATAACGATAAAATAATATAAGAAGAAAGATCATATAGTTTAATTAAATTATCTAGATAGTAAGATTAATACGTTAACATCTTACAATTGCTTTATATTTTAGATTTTATAAGTATAGCAGGATTGTAAAGTTAATTCTTTAATATGTTTACAATTTACAGCAGTTTCAGACTTCTAATTCAGTAATATGTCACTCTTAATAATTTCCATTTTTTTCTTGCAGGCAATGAAATATGGTTCATTTAACGGTCTAGATATTCTAGCTTGTATCTATCTGCAATTCACTTCCGTCTAAAGTTTGAAAATTATATCTCTTTGCCGTTTCTGTTGTCTCCTTCACTTTCTTCCTTCGGTGTATTTGCTCACTTTTCCTCTTTGTTAAGCCTAGACACCATGTAACCCATATCTAGATCTGATTACGATTCACTTCTTGTCTAAATTTAAAATTTCTCCCTCTTTGCCGTTTCCATTCGCTCTTTCCTCTCAGTTCTTTCTCTCATATTTTCCTCTTTGCCATTTTTTTTTCCACTGTTTCTTTCCTTTTTCTTTTCCATTTCTTGACTTCTCTTTTGCTTTTTCCATTTTTTCTTCCCTCCTTCTCTTTTTTCTCCTCTTTTTTAATATACTCTTACCTCGTACAAAAAGATTTTTAAAATAAAACGTTTGTTACTATCATTATTAACTAGCTGATGAGACATTGTTCTTGCAATATCCAAACAAAATGTACACTTTTGTAGTTGCTTGTTCTAAAGTATAATTTATTATATATATATATATATATATATGTATGTATGTATGTATGTATATATGAATAAAATAAGTAACGAATAGATAAGAAAACTAAAATCTTTCACTATAATAAGCCTCTTCAAAGATGACTGATTTAATATTTGCTGTCATATTTTTAAAAATTCAAAGAGACAGTATGATGATTGAGGTTTGATCTCATTGGTCGGATATCTGTCACGTGTAATAAAGCAACAAATGAACATTTTTAAATGTATAAAAATGTATGCATGATTATATGCGTGGGTGTAAGATTTTCTACATTTAAAAATGTTCATATATTGCTTTATTACACGTGATACATATATGACCCATGAAATCAAACCTCAATCAACATACACTATTTTTGGAATTTTTAATTTGCTTTTTAATTTTTAAATCGTTCGCTTAAAAAAAATCTCTGAAGAAGCTTATTAAAAGTAAAATGTTAGATTAAAGACACTTTGTCCTACCCGTTCTTTACTTATTCTATTCTCTTGTCAGATTTTAATCCACTTATTTGACGTGTGTATATATATATATATATATATATATATATATATATATATATATATATGAACAGAAGTATTTGGATTTGAACAACAAGTATTTCATCGAGCTTTTTATTCGACCATAACACAATGCAGACACCACTGGACGGCCGTTTCGTCCTATATTTGGGACTACTTCAGCAGTGCGCATCCACTACCAGGAATCGAACCCAAGCAGTTTTGGTTATTAAGCTGATGTCATACCAACTGTACCACGGGCCCCGGTAACGAAGAGGTGACGAATTAAACTCGATGAAGCGCCGCCCGTTCACAAATTCCGTAGTGGAGCTCATCCAAGCTCTTTTACCCGTAGGACAGTGCCACCCAGAGCCACAACTTCTCCAACACAAGCCTCTAAATCCATAGCATGTTAAACTGGTTGAAGCATAGAGATATGAACAGAAATTAAACTCGCTTCATCGAGTTTAATTCGCACATCTCCTTGTCATCAGGGCCCGAGGTACAGTTGGTATAACATCAGCTTAATAACCAAAACTGTCTGGGTTCGATTCCTGGTTGTGGATGCGCACTGCTGAAGAGTCCCAAATATAGGACGAAACGGCCGTCCAGTGCTTTCTGCATTCTGTTGAGGTCGAATAAGAAGCTCGATGAATTACTTAATATATATATATATATATATATATATATATATATATATATATATATATATAAGTGTTAGCTTTTCCTGATGTTCCATTTAGGTGAAACCTAGGTAGGTTCGTCTGGCTCATTAGGTGCTGTTTAGTTTGCTCTACCTTTGTATTGAGCACTTTCTGTTAGCTGATTACTCGTGTCGGGTTTTTTCTTTGGGCTTCGTGCTGATTTCGGTCCGAACACTTTTGACAGACTTTCATGCCCTAAGCTCTTTCTTTTTTTACAACCATTTTTCCCTTCATTCGATATTTTTCGAGGAAGGTTTTCGAGACATATTACATATTATAATATGACTATAGCATGACTCGGAGTTTCATGCACTATGCAATCCTCAGGTGCTATGAAAATAAGATATTACATCACCAACCTTCACTGAATCAGTTCTTAAAGAATCTAACGTATGTTTATCGAAAACAAACGGTGTATACGTAAAAACTTTCCCAAATTAACAGGCGAAAAACAACTAAGCATAATGTTTACCAACCACCCACCCACTCACACACACACTCACACACACACTTAAGAATATAAATTTTCATCTGAATCTCAGATAGAAAAACTAGAATTATTATATACTTACATACATAAATCAATAATAATATTAACTATAGTAATAACAATACCAATAGTAACAGAACTAATTCTGCTGAAACTAGTATTAATTAAGCTATAATTTAAATCGTCTTGTACAACCCACCGAGAACGAACTCGGGGGGAAAAGAAGGGGAAGTAAAAAAAGAAACAAACGAAGTCCATGAACAAAAAGTCAAGCACTTGTAAGAAAGAAAAAAAAACCAAGAACTAAACCCTAACACTAAAGCGCTCAATACGAAAGTAGAGCAAACAATTTGACGACCGGTAGGGCGAAACCGTGGTAGGTTGTTGGCTCTTGCGTACATAAATCAATATTTAGAATTTTTCAATTAGGCTTGAAATCCGTTAATTTTTGGAAAAACCGATTGGACGCGTTGTTTCTTATTGAATTCAGAATGCCATAAATTATAATTCATAATTATAAAATTATAATCAATTCATAAGAATGCCATAAATTATAATATTGTTTGTTTAACAAATTTAAAGCGTATAAAACATAATTAACCAGTAAAAATCAAACAAC
>JBBBDQ010000205.1:3245000-3305000 GCA_037127315.1 Ascarosepion bandense
TCCTAAACAGGAAACAAGGGATGAGCCTCTTCACCTGTTCAATAGACGTGGGTGGAGTGTGAACCGGGCAATAGTTTAGTCTATATACTCCAATTGAAAAAAAAGAGTGAAAAGATTGGAAAAGAGAAAGCCGGAAACCACATCCTAAACAGGAAACAAGGGATGAGCCTCTTCACCTGTTCAATAGACGTGGGTGGAGTGTGAACCGGGCAATAGTTTAGTCTATATACTCCAACTGAAAAAAAAGAGTGAAAATATTGGAAAAGATAAAAACCGGAAACCACATCCTAAACAGGAAACAAGGGATGAGCCTCTTCACCTGTTCAATAGACGTCGGTGGAGTGTGAACCGGGCGATAGTTTAGTCTATATACTCCAATTGAAAAAAGAAATAATAAAAAAAGAGTGCAAAGATTGGAAAAGAGAAAAACCGGAAACCACATCCTAAACAGGAAACAAAATAATCAAGCCATCATGACCTGTTGATTGCATTTGGCATGAAACAGACATTTTATATTCACATACGCTGTATCCCTTGATAGTGAGCACTTTAACCCATAAATATATTACGAAATTCACTCATGTAGCAAAAGATATCAAGCTGTTATTGAAAGTATAGGTTTTTCATATCAAGTACTAATGAATTATGAACGCTATTTTAATTTAGAAATGATATATCCATTATAATAGTATGATTTTGTTAATCGTTCTAATGTTTTTGCTCATCTATTTTTATCGAATGGTATTTGATAATTCCTATAACTTTATCGAAATAAGGTTATTGAGCTTTATATTTTGGAATTATATAATTATATAATCCTTATTTTTCCTTGATAAAATGTTCTTTGAAGCTTTAAAATAAAAACTTATTTCACATTTAAATATTTTCTTAAGATCGTTCTGATCTTTATACTCGCTACTATATATATATATTTATATATATATATATGTGTGTGTGTGTGTATTACGGAAATTTATGAAGATTAACGAAATGTTTATAAACAAAAGACAATTTGAAATTTTTTGTTTGAACATTATTTTTTGGTCAATACTCGTATTTAAGTTTATAATCGGTTGATAATCAAACAGTATATTTGTATATTTTATTTCTACCGGCCTGATTATTTACGATAAATATTTGTTACGAAAATGTGTCATTCGGCAGAAATATTAACATAACCATATGTCTAAATGCAATGTAATGTGTTGTGACCTGATTGAAATGTGATATTATTAAGATATATAGTTAGATAACGAAGAAAATAAGTATATATATATATATATATATATATATATATATATATATATATATATATATATATATATATATATATGCTGTTAAATATAAGAGACAATGAATGTCTATTATGTTTAATCATGAGGCATTCTAAACGTCGTATTTTTGCTTTAATTTCAGTTGAAAATTAAGACAAAAATTCTCCCAACATTTGGATAATTATTTATTGGTTTTCTTCTAAGCTTTCGGCTCACATGAGCCATCTTCAGAGAGGTTGTTTAAACTGAAATATTATAAAATCCACCATCACCGACGATTTTATTTTGTGTTGACATAAAACTCCGCTTGGACACAAATATGTATAGAGCAAATATAAGAAAAAATTAAGGCAGACACGTTATTTCATGGTAAATCGGGGGTTTAAGGCCTATTTCAGGCGAACCATCATCAGCTTCCGTCTTTATTGTACAGAAGATTTTACATGAACACTTCCGATTTTCTCCCCCACTTAGTACATCTGTCTCGCTTAACTTTTCTTCTGCTTTTTCACTTACGTTTTTCTTTTTCTATTTTTTAATCCTTCCACTCTATCAGTCTAGCTAGTCATTCCATGTTTCTCTTCCCCCTGCTCTCCCTCTCTCTCTTTCTCTCGTGCTTTCTCTCTTTTGTGTTCTTTTCTCTTTCTTACTTGCTGTCTCTTCTTTCTCGGCATGTATATCTATCTATCTATCTATCTATCTATCTATCTATCTATCTATCTATCTATCTATCTATCTATCTATCTATCAGCGCCGGGACATGGAAATTTTCAGGTTGGTGTCTGGGGGCACGTTTACACCACTGGACAAGATACCATCCTTAGTCTTTGTTAAGACAGGTATCTAGGAGAAGGAAACTCTTATGTAAAACCTGAGGTCTTTTCTTGCTTAATCTGTGGCAATTTTTTGCACCGACTTGAGTTTATGAATAGAACCAAAAAGTGTGGATAGTATTTGCACAGGCTTTCACCACTATAATCAAATCATTTGTGTGGGTTTCTTGATAACTTAAGTTTATGCACACACAAAAGTCCACAGGCGATAGGGTGAAGGCGACGGGAACAGGTGAAGGATATCACTGGAAGTTCCTAGCTGGATCTCTACACTGTGACGACCGGTGGGTGATGGACATTCTGCACAAATACCTGAGCAATTGTGCAGTTCGTGTCCTCCATCGGTGACAAAGCAGCCCTATTTAGGGACAGCACTGCTTTTCCAGTGCTGGGGAGGGGGCGATAAAAGGAGCCCTAAACAAATTCTTGCTCAAAACCACCCTTGACAGCGAACTGCAGCTGCCTAGGTATCCAGTACGCAGTCCCAATAATAGAAGAAGCAAAAGCTTTCATTTTGGATCTTGGAATGTCCGCACTCTACTTGACAATGATAATCAGCCAGAACGTAATAGAGCGCTTGTTGCACTTGAGCTGAAAAAAGTTCGGGATTGATATTGCAGCCCTTAGTGAAACGCGCCTGGCTGGCAACTCGCAACTGACTGAAGAGAAAAGCGGGTATACCTTTTTCAGGAGCGGCAAAGGCCCAGAAGAGCCTCCGTCATTCCGGAATAGGATTTGCTATGAAGTCCAACCTTGCTTGGTCATTACCAACCCTTCCAAAGGAGTTTTCGGATCGCCTAATGACATTAACTCTCAATCTAGAATGCGATACTCGTGTCGTATTAATTAGTTGTTATGCTCCCACGCTAGACAGACCAGAGGCGGAGAAAAATGAATTTTACCAATAACTGAGGGAAATTGTTGCTAATGTGCGACACAAGGACAAACGTGTATTAATGGGTGATTTTAATGCTCGTGTGGGTGTGGATAGCACATCATGGGGCGGTGTTTTGGGTCATCATGGGGTTGGTCGTATGAATGATAATGGTCTTCTTTTTTTGTCACTTTGTAGGGGAGTTTAACCTGTGTATATATATATAAAGGAGTATCCTGAATATAATGTGGTAAGATAACTCTCTAGGAGAGTTCTAAATATATATGTATATAAATACATATAGAGCAAATATAAGAGAAAATTAAGACAAACACGTTATTCTATGGTTAAGCGGAAATATAGGCCTATTTCAGGCGAACCATCATCAGCTTCCGTCTTTATTGTACAGAAGATTTTACACGAATGAAATTCACAAACAAAATCATTTGTGTAAAATCTTCTGTACAATAAAGACGGAAGCTGATGATGGTTCGCCTGAAATAGGCCTTATACTTCCGATTTACCATGAAATAACTTGTCTACCTTATTTTTTTCTTATATATATATATATTGATATATATTTAAAACAGAAATAAGTGTCGTGCTAACGAGAGAAATTGGTATAGATAAAAACGAAAATTTGAGAAGCCGTGAAGGTTTTGTTTAAAATGTAGACTTCTTGCTATTATTATTATTATTATTAATATTACTTATTTTTGTGTAATACATTAAGTGTCCATAATGCTATTTGTGTCACTACACGTGCTTCGAGTCCAAAGTTGACTATTTTCAGGTGAATAAATTTGTGTCTTTGCATATAGAGAACCGTTTTGGACAAATAATATTAATAATAATTAAAGCAATAAAACTTCACCTAAGACAAAATGTTCACGGCTCCCTACACTTTTTCACAAACACACACATTATATTATATTATATTTCAAACATTATTATAGTGAATACTCTTAGTTAAAATAAATACGATATTTTTATTTTTGGTCTAAATGATGCCTATCGCCTGTATTCATAAAATTCTGATTATATATATATTTTTTAGAAATTGCTTTATTTACGTTTGTTTATTTCTCTATAAAAACATGGGTGTGGGTTCGATCCTTGCCAGAAACCACATTTTAATTATTCTGATTTTTCACATGCGCTTTCTGATTGATGTAATCCATAAACATATAGGCATATTTCCTCAAATCAGATGAATCCAGTCTCAATCAACGTACATGTACACACGCAGATCTCTGATTCGGCCTCCATTATTCCTAATTGCCTTAAAGTTTTGATATTTACTTTCAGCTGCTAAGCGATGTTTAAGGATTTTAACTTTTTTGCTCTTTCTCTTTGTCTCTCCTCATCTCTCTGTCTGCAAGCAATGTTATTATGACTAATCGTCCCGCCAGATGTCGCCCCTCTCAAAAACAAAAACGTAACTCTTGCCTGCTTTCCCGCCAAATTCTCAAAACCGAAATGTCGGGTCCTTGTAATGAGGAGGTAAACTTTTACCTGTTAGATTTTTCTTCGTCGGAAGCGTTTTATGTGCGCGAACAATAGATGAAGGTTACAGAACAACAACAGATGGCGTAAAAGTGTCAACAAATGAGAGAAAAAGTAATAATAATAATAATAATAATACTAATAATAATAATAAGCAGAAGAACAACAACAACAACAATAAGTAACCCTTCTGGTGAATAAATGAAGCCAGGGAAAAAAGGGTCTGGCAAGCGTGATGGGATGAGGTAGGGGTGTTGGAATAAGAAATGAGAGCTACTTCTTGTAAGTTTCGTTGCTGAATTCGGATAGCCAATTAGCCATCTATATACATACATACATACATACATATATATATATATATATATATATATATATATTATGTATGCGTATATATATATATATATATATATATATATATATATATACACGAGTTTCTGACAAACAAGAAATGTCGCAAGCTGTTCGCCCGATAAAAATTTTCCTAATATTTTATTATAGGGCTAAAAAGTAACATCTGACAGAAATACTTGGTATATATATATATATATATATATATATATATATATATACCAAGTATATATATATATATATATATTTATATATATATATATGCGTATATATATATATATTTATATATATATATATGCGTATATATATATATATATATTTATATATATATATGCGTATATATATATATATATTTATATATATATAATTTGATAAAAATAATAATTTTTATATATATTCTCTGTCTCCCCCTGTTTGTCTCTCTCTCTCTCTCTCTCTCTCTCTCTCTCTCTCTCTCTCTCTCTCTCTCTCTCGACTTATGGTGGGGCAACTCGACGTGGTGTAATGGTTAACAAGCTTGTCCCTATACAAGCTATTATAACTGAGTAATGAGTTCGATTATCACTGTGAAATATTCAGCCTTGTGTCACATGTGTAAGCGACACTTTGAGAAATGACATTCGATTTATGGTGAAAGTCTACAAGTGACCGCCTAAAACCAGCTCTACATAAACACACACGCGCACACACACACATATAAACACACGCCCATGCACACATGCCTATATATTGACGGTATTTACACATATATAACTGGAAGTATAAAGACATAACATATATATGCGGGGTCATTGTAAAGTAAATCCCTATTTTATGAAAGAAGGATTCTCCCATCTTGTAAAAATTATGATCAGCCAGAAAACTTCATCATACATAAAATAGAATTACATTTCAATCAACATATATATATATATATATATATATATATATATATATATATATATATAAATATATATTTATATATATATAAATATATATATGTAAATATTAAATTATATATATATTTATATATATATTTATACTAGCAGTATAGCCCGGCGTTGCACGGGTGTAATGAAAGCTTTAAAACTAATCCATGGTCCTGGAGTTCAGACTCTTTGGACATTGGCACGAATGACTAAAAAGCAATAGTTGTTTCCAGTTAAAGTGAAACCGTAGACTGAAAGAAAAATGAATGGATGTAAGTCAAATTTTCATTTCCTGGTATCGATATCAAATAAGTTTTTTTCGTCGTAAACTGAATTTTGAAGGCTAAATAAGTCCTCTGAGTAAATGCTATCATGGCTGAGACTAAGAACTACAATTATACCTACTTAGAACCAAACCGGAAGCAACGATTAAAATAAAAAGCGTGAAAAAAATACAGGCATACAGGCAGATAAACAGACATACACACAAACATCTTGCCTTTATATATATATATATATATATATATATATATATATATATATATTATCGATTTTCTGCATGATTGTTAGAACTGCAACCTTGAAAGTTCTGAATATCGTTTCTTATGTCTTTATCTATGAGTGTATCAAATTTGATTAAAATCGGACCACTCCTTCTATAAACCGATTTTTTCAATTATCGATTTACGATATTTATCGGGGGTACCTCGACACAAAACCTAGCTGAGAACACTCGCAAACGCTTATAGTAAAACTGTAAATTTTGAAGAAAATCGGTTCAGCCATTTCAGACTTTATAGGTAACGGACACACACACATACACAGACACACACACGCACACACACACACTAAGTTCCAATTATAAATATATATATATATATTTTATATATATATATGTATTATATATATATGTGCGCGTGTGTGAAATGTATATTTATTATTAGTGATCACGCAGATATATATGTTTACTTATATTAAACAAAGATAAATACACATATATATATATATATAGATATATATATATCTATATATGATATAAAAAATAAAAAAACAAAGTAGGCAATGTGTATTAATTTAACATCTTTCACTTTATTAAAACTTCTTCAGATATCTGCTTAAACAGAAAAGATGAATATATATATATATATATATATATATATATATATATATGTTCGTCTGCACTTTAAAAAATTTATAACTTTATTTATATTTGCGTTAGAAATAATTTGTAAAAATGATTAGAGAGAAGTAAATCTATATTTTTTAATTTTTTTAAAAATTTATTTAAGTTTCCTCATATCCACCATCATTAGCAATACAAAGGGTAATACGATTTTGCAGTTCACGGAAAACATTTGCCAACTGATTTACAGTAATGCCTGAAATCACATTAGTTATTTTAGCTTTCAAATCTTCTAATTAAGTTTGGTTGCATATACAACTGTTTTCACAAGTCCCCATAAAAAATCTCATGGAGTCAAAGCTGGCGGACGTGGAGGTCAATAAAGTGACCCACCCCTTCCGATCCATCTGTTTACTTTTCTAAAAATTGTTGCAAATTTTGTGGCAAAGAATTATTCACTAACTATACTTAAAATTAGGGACATTAAACTTGATAACATTTTTTACAGATTATTTCTATCACAAATACAAATAAAGTTATAATTTTTTTAATATACGCACGGACTTTATGGACACCATGTATGTCTAATTTCTATCTATGTGAAATATATTTCAACTAGCACTAACCACGCCTCGGAAAATCCTCATTGCCTATGATATCGCCTCTTAAGTATGTGCTTGATGAAGGTCGAAGTGTATAGCAGCCAAGACGTTTTGAAAATGCCAAGATGAGGACAACTGTATTTCCATGAGTCAAAGACATTATCGGGACCCCATAACTTGGCTTCTATATTAAATACTTAAAATATATGTAATTTCATACACTTTTATCGTATATGCATATGTATGTATTTGTATCTGTATAGTAAATATGATGTGTTCAATTCCATTTACTTTTCTATGATAGGCTTGAAACATAAAAACGAAAAGTCAGCGGCAAATGTAACGCAGTTATGTTTAAAAGGAAAATAATTTAGACAAGAAGAAAGCAATAAACAAATCGATGAGAAGTTAAACTGAAAAAAAAATCGATTGAATATGAAATACCAATGAATATAATGATGATGTTTACGATGTTTAAAAAAATGGATAGATCGGTGGCGTTGAGGAGGGGAAACGGCTGAAGTTGAAGCCGTAATGAATTCGCTATATGGATTTGTGAGACGCAATCGGACGATGCAAAGTTACGAAAACGCGATAACAACAGAAAAATATTTCGATTCATTACAACAATGGCCATCTATAAATGGAAATTGACTTATGATATTAGGTCGATAGAGCGTTACAAATACTATAGAATACAACGTAGAATCTGTAATGTGATAGATACCGACTTGGCAGCTTGGATGCAGTCGCTATCTCACCGGCGTGACGTGGATTCCCTGTGCCACTTCAATAAATACTTAGCTCACTGGTGCCTCCTCAGTATGAATTTACACGAGCTACTAGATAAGCAACTAGGTCCCACCCTTTTTCAGTGAAACCGATAAAATGTAACCGCAATTTCTACTCTAACAGCTTCTTTTCTCGCACCTCCCGGCTATGGGATTCCCTTTCATAGACTTGCTTCCCCGACAACTACAATCTCCAGGAATTTAAATGTAAGGTCAATAGACATCTCCTGTCTCACTAACTCGCATCCATTCTGTCAATCTCTTTTTTTCATCGACTCCACCCCCATCCTCGATATCCTCATCCGTCTATTACCCTCCTTCTGACATTTCCCATAACTAAACCCCTCTTTCTCATAACTTTCCTCCTATGTAACCCCCTGCGCAACAGTGGCAGTAGAATGCTTTGCTTGGGGTGAGAAAATTTTTAAAAAAGATGTATACACCAGATTTATTCAGGATATGAATCAGACACATACACCCAAATTCGCACAAATATTGACATATACCACCCGTCTGCGTATTGAATACTGTTGTCATGTCTGGTCAGGCGCCCCTGGTATTCATCTCGGTTTTTCTCGACAACATTCAGAGGAGAATCTGCAATGAAATAGATCTCAATCTGGCATCTCGATTCAAGTCACTTTCGGCGAAATGTGTCATCCCCGTGTCTCTTCTACAAAAACTCTTTCACGGCTTCTGTTCCGACGAGCTTAGCTCCTTGGTGCCCCTTCTACACGAATGTTCTCGTACTAAACTGGCAAGTAGGTCCCACCCTTTTACACTCAAAACGGTCAAATGTAGTTGCTACTTCTGCTCTAACAGCTTTTTTCTCGCACTTCCTGCTTTTGGAACTCCTTTCCGTATTATTGCTTCCCTGATAGCTACAATCTCCAAGAGTTTAGGTATAACATCAATTGCCATCTCCTATATATATATATATTTTTAATCGTATCACCCCGAGCAAGGCGATAATGCCACTGATGGGCAGGGGGCTACATAAGAGTAAAAAGATTAAGTAGAAGAGAGTTAAAAGGGAGACGAACCAGTTAGAAAGGAGCAAGAGAAGGATGGGAATACAGGTGTGATGACAGTTGCAAAGGTGGAGAGAAAGGAAAGGATATACGGGGTGGTGAAAGAACTAGAGTCAAGTGGTTAATAGATGAGTATTGACATTGCATTTAAATTCCTGGAGGTTGTAGCCGTCAGGAAAGCAAGAATATGGAAGCGAGTTCCACAGGCGGGAAGTGCGAGAGAAGAAGCTGCAGGAGTAGAATTGTTGTCTGCATTTGGTTAGTCTAACAGTGAATGGGTGAGACCCAGTTGCCAGTCTGGTTGCACGAGTAAACATCTGTTGCAGAGGCACCAGTGACTTAAGTTCGTTGGAGCAGAAGCCATGAAAGTATTTATAGAACAGACAAAGGGAGGCCACATCTCGTCGGTGGGGAAGTAGCTCTAGTCGAGCCGCTATATCCTTCACTCTTGTCTTTCTCTTATCTTTTCCCCGAAGCCCTCTATATCTTCTTGTTCTTCTGTTTTCCTATACTCTCGTAACTCTGCTTAAACCAGCATTGACATCCTTATTCATACTCCGACAGCCCCTGTAACTTGTGTAACACGCTCAGTCCGCCTGTGTCTAACCCGGTCGTGGAAACCAATTATGACGAGGTCCGGAACCTGCGTCAGGGTTTATGCTGTCAATACGGCACCAGTTATGACGACGCTCTCGGGTCGTTAGACGTGATGGCCTCATCACAGTATCTGGTCTTCGAGTCGTCTCTTACAACGGAGTTCTTCCTTGCCCACGCTGTGAATTTTGATCTCAAGGAAGACACGTTGAAATCCCAGCTAGCCATATCTTTACCACTTCAAACTAGACGTGACACACGTGTACACATGGGTTAATAAAAAAAAAACACTCAATAAATAAATAAATAAATTCGATGACACCTAGATATGTTGCAGAAAAGTATTTATCTAAACTTATTTATTAATGGAACTTTGTCTGTGTGTATGTATGTGTGTGTGTGTCCGTTACCTACAGACTGCGAAATGGCTGAACCGATTTTCTTGAAAATTTACAGAGTTGTACTATAAGCGTCTGTGAGTGTTCTTAGCTAGGTTTTGTGTCGAGGTACCTCCGATAAATATCGAAAATCGATAATCGAAAAAATCGGTTTATAGAAGGAGTGGTCCGATTTTAATCAAATTTCATACACTCATAGACAAAGACATAAGAAACGATATTCAGAAGTTTCAAGATTGCGGTTCTTACAATAGTGCAGAAAATCGATAATATATATATATATAAAAGACAAGATATTTGTGTGTGTGTCTGTTTATCTACCTGTATGTCTGTATTTTTTCAGCCCTTTTATTTTAGTTTTTGCTTCGGGTTTCGATCTAAGTAGGTATAATTGTAGTTATTAGTCTCAACCATGATACCATTTACTCAGAGGACTTATTTAGCCTTCAAAATTCAGTTTACGACGAAAGAAACTTATTCGATATCGATACCAGGAAATCAAAATTTGACTTGCAGCCATTCATTTTTCTTTCAGTCTACGGTTTTGCTTTAACTGGATACAACTATTGCTTTTTATTCGTTCGTGCCAACGTCCAAAGTGTCTGAGCTCCAACACCATGGGCGATCATATCTCGAAAGAGATATAACTGACTGGGCCGGAGATTATCCCAAAGTAGGTTACCATTACTTTCTGCGGTAGACTGGTTGCCAGCAAAAGCTATAGAACCCAATCTATCCTGTAATTTATGGAGGGAAGAGACAGATTAATACCTTTCCCAAGGGTATTTGCACGGAAGTGAATGCAGGGAATTCAACTGGATTCGAACTCGGCTCCCCGATTTCTCGTTCCAAGTCCATATCCACTGCACTACAACTCACATCCAATTATTAAGCAATGAAAACATATACAGATCGCCGCGTGACCTTAATGTCACATCAAAAATTAAGTTTTAACTACTTTTTAACCTGATTAGTATATTGGGTCCCTTCTTCATACGTTGACTTATTCATGCGACCCTACCCAGAATTTTCACACATTGAGTTAACATGAGGAACCAGCAAAGATTATTTTTTGGGATTAAAAAGAAAAAGATTGTTATTTATTTATCCATCCTGCTGCTTTAAAACGTAGTTTTAAATATTTAAAATGATTTTTGAAAATTAAGTATAAAGTTACAAGAAACTAATATTTTGTTAGAATAATGCTTCGATTCATTTTAAATAAATTCTAACCCAGTTACATTTTCAAGTTTTTATTCATCCACATGATGGTAAGAAATGTAAGCTCAGTTTCCACTCAATATTTCTGGACTTTTCAGCAACCAGAAGCTTCGAAAAGAAAAATATCTAAACTTATTTATAAATGGAACATTGTCTGTGTGCATCTTTCTGTGTGTGTGTGTGTGTGTGTGTGTGTGTGTGTGTGTGTGTGTGTGTGTGTGTGTGTGTGTGTCCGTTACCTATACACTCCGAAACAGCAGAACCGATTTTCTTGAAAATTTACACAGTTGTACTATAAACGTCTGCGAGTGTTCTTAGCTAGGTTTTGTGTCGAGGTACCCCCAATAAATATCGGACATCGATAATCGAAAAAATTGGATTATAGAAGGAGTGGTACGATTTTAATCAAATTTCATACACTCATAGACAAAGACATAAGAAACGATATTCAGAAGTTTGAAGTTCTTACAATAGTGCAGAAAATCGATAATATATATATATATAAAAGGCAAGATGTTTGTGTGTGTGTCTGTTAATCTGCCAGTTTGTCTGTATTTTTTTCAGCTCTTTTATTTTAGTTTTTGCTTTGGGTTTGGCTCTAAGTAGGTATAATTGTAGTTCTTAGTCTCAGCCAAGATACCATTTACTCAGAGGACTTATTTAGCCTTCAAAATTCAGTTTACGACGTCAAAACTTATTTGATATCGATACCAGGAAATCAAAATTTGACTTACATTCATTCATTTTTCTTTCAGTCTCCGGTTTCGCTTTGACTGGAAACAACTATTGCTTTTTAGTCTTCCGTGCCAACATCCAAAGAGTCTGAGCTCCAGGACCATAGATTAGTTTCAAAGTTTTCATTACACCCGAGCAACACCAGTCTATACTGCTAGTATATATGTAAAAGGCAAGATGTTTGTGTGTGTGTCTGTTTATCTGCCTGAATGTCTGTATTTTTTCAGCCCTTTTATTTTAGTTTTTGCTTCGGGTTTGGCTCTCATTAGGTATAATTGTAGTTCTTAGTCTTAGCCATGATACCTTTTACTCAGAGGACATATTTAGCCTTCAAAATTCAGTTTACGACGACAAAACTTATTTGATATCAATACCAGGAAATCAAAATTTGACTTACATTCATTCATTTTTCTTTCAGTCTACGGTTTCGCTTTGACTGGAAACAAGTACTGCTTTTTAGTTTTTCGTGCCAACGACTAAAACGTTTGAGCTCCAGAACCATGGGTTAGTTTTAAGGCTTTCATTACACCCGAGCAACGCCTGGCTATACTGCTTGTTATCAAATAATTTTCCGATGGATGGAGAGTAAGTCTTTACACTCCCATGCTTCTCCTTGGCAATTAGCCTGCATCATGGATTGTATACCTTGGTTTTCACGCCATACTTCACCGCTGACATATGTATGTATGTATGTAAGTTTTATGAGATACAACCGAGAAGTTTTTTAATTTAATTTTTTTCTTCAAATTTGAAAACATATAAAATAGAAAAATAGAAAAATAGAAAAATAAACAGACAGATCTTGTACAAGTGTTTTCTTTCCTGGGCGCCCTATGAGTAAAAGTTGTCTAAATGTTTTGCATATCCGAGCGATTTCGGCTCTTCTTTTTTTGTTCTGAGAAAAACAAAAAACAAGAAACATTTGTACGAACAAAAGAAATATTAGATTAAAACACTTAATCGCATTGTCTTGTCAGTTTCTTAAACGAAACTTCTAGAAAATCGTGTCTGTTGCCCAAATACATTCATATACACTACCGGCCATATTTATTAGAACCCCCGCCAGTATCATAAAAAAATGGTGTTTCATACTATGTTTTAATATTTATTGCCAAGTGAATAATTGTAAATGAAAACAGAATGGTTCTTTTGTTAATACTGCACAATAACATGTGCATCAAATGAATTTATAAAAATTTAATAATTACCTATATTGCAGTTTCAGAAAATTTATGTTTGTTCGGACGAGTTCATTTTTATTATATATATATATATATATATATATATATATATATATATATATACACACACTACCGTTCATAATTATTAAGCCACTCCAGCATAAAAAAATGATATATTTCATAATATTTTTTACTATTTATTGCCAAGTGAATAATTGTAAATGAAAATAGAATGGTTCTTTTGTTGTTATTAATTTGCAAATGTTTACAAGGCAAATAGAGACAATTTACCCATCGCACCATGTAGATTTATATATATATATATATATATATATATATATATATATATATATATATATACACTACCGGTCATAATCATTAGGCGCCACCCCAGTGTTCTAGAAAAATGATGAATTTCATACTATTTTTTGGTATTTATTGCCAAGTGAATAATTGTAAATGAAAATAAAATGTTTCTTTTGTTAATATTGCACAATAATATGTGCATCAAATGAATTTATAAATATTTAATAATTACCTATATTGCAGTTTCATTAATAAAAGAATAAAGAAAAGTTATGGTTGTTCGGACAAGTTCATATTTGCTTCCTGGCTTTGTAAAGTTTTGCAAAGTAATAATAACAAAAAAGAAGAAAATAACATTCTATTTTCAATTAGAATTATCCACTAAAAATAGTATGAAATACATAATTTCTTTTTAAAATTGGGCTGGCCTCATGATTATGGCTGGTAGTGTGTATATATATATATATATATATATATATATATATATATATATATATATACTAGTGTATATAAAAGTAAAGAGGTACTGGTCAGACCAGAAGACAGTTATTTAAAAAAACTGAACGTGCAGAGCAAATAATATATTGAAGAAAACGAAATATTCAACATTTACTTGCTACATTGGTTTAAATCATATAGTTCTGATCAGGCGGTAAGCTGTATTAATGACTGTTTATGTTTTACCTGTATATATTTATATATATATATATATATATATATATATATATATATATATAGTCATGTATCAATTGTACATTGCGACATGGAAATTTCTATGTTTCGAGATAAATTCTCATCATCAGGCAATGTTGATGTTACTTGTGCAGATGATTTACATTTAAATGACAAAACTCTATAATACTCATTATATTGAGCACTGTTTATAATACAATAAATGCCAGAGCACTCAAAAAAAAACAAAAAAAAACAAGAGTCCTTTTCACTTAGAATATATATATATATATATATATATATATATATATATATGTAAAACATAAATAATAATTATGGATATATATATATATATATATATATATATATATATATATATATATATGGGTGGTTTATCGAAAATGTCTTTGATTTTTCTGTTTGATTTAAGGTTCTTGTAATCATTTTTTAAATTTTTGATAAGTGTGTGTGAATGTTGTTTGTGGTTTAAAAAAAACCATAAATGCAATGAAACACCCGACCTATAAACTATCCTCACTTCTAACAAATATAAAAAAATACAGACCTGTCAGGGAATTTAAAATGTCAGAAACCCAGGTGTTTAATTTGTAAACATTTGGAAAACGACACAATATTCTCTGTACCCAACACCAAAATCAAATTGCACCCACCACGCCTCACTTCTGACAGCGAAAACATTATATACTTCCTCTTCTGTTCAATATGTCCCAATAGTGGACATATAGGTGAATCTGGTAATAGCTTTAGATTTCGCTTCAATAATCACAAACAATATACGCCAAAATAATCAATATTCCCCAATAGCAATACATTTCAATCAACTTTATATATTTATATATTATATATTCAATCAACAGTCATACTTTAGAAAATTGCAAATGTTTACCAATAGACTCCAATTTTAGTTCTACATACACTCGCAGAAAGAAAGAAAAATGCTGGATTTTAAATCTCAATACACCCAAGCTAGGGTTAAATAGGGACTTAGGTGTTTTGAATCTTTACAAATATTTCAATAGCTAAACTTTTTTAGACACATTCTAAATTTTTTTAATCTAAAACAAATTTATAAGTATTATTAAAGATAGGTTTACGTTTACAAATATTTTTTTAAAATCTGTCGCTTTCAACGTCACTTGATGTAAAAACAAACTCTCTCCACAAACGCGTCACGCGATGTAAACAAACGTGTCAGTTGGTGCAAACAGACTCTTCACAGACGCTCTCGCGAAATCTCGCGAAATACGTTTCTAATTCAAATTTTAAAATCATTTGTTTCTGATGAAGGACCGAGGGCGGTCTGAAATATAAAATATAATAATAGAAATAAACAAATACTGTCAAATAAAACACATTTTAAACTCAAAACTTTTTAATATTCTTTCCTATATATATATATATATATATATATATATATATATATATATATATATATATAATGTAGAACACTTGGTATATTATTCAGGTAAATTCCGATAGAAAAGAACTCAATCTTAAATTAATTTATTTAATTTTACAGAGTTATATAATTTAGAAAAAAATTTAGGTATACTACAAATTTAGGTATACATATTTCACCGCACAATGATGGCCTTGTGGCTCGTCAGACCCAAATGATACAACAGTTAACCTTCAAAATATCCCCCTCCCCCACAAAAAATTTATACACAGACGCTCACATGTCCATATTTAGAATAGATATTTGTAACTGTAATTTACAAAAAAAAATTCTCGCTCGTTCAAAACAAATCCAAAGATCGAAAAAAGAAAAAATAGAAAATTGATAAATAGAAAGAAGATAAAAAAATGAAAAAAATGAAAGAAAAAGAAAAAAAACGAACAGTTTCCAGAGAAATAAATGTTTACATCAAGTATCGACATAGCATCTATAGCACATCGTCTGCTTTCTTAGAAAAACATGACGTGGAAAATTTAACATTGAAATTTAATTTCGGATATAATGGGATATATTTACGATAAAAAATAAATTGTAACTCATAATTTTAATACAAATTAAAAAAACTACTATTAATAGTATTTTAAAAATTAATTTAAAATAATTAAAACTCATAAAAGAAAAGAAAATAAAAATTATAATTAAATATAGGAAAAAAATAAACTTAAAAAAAGAAAAATAAACGTAAAAAACGAGAGAATAAAAGAATAGAAAATAAAGGTAAAAAAGAATAAAAAATAAACGTAAAAAAGAGAGAAAAAGAGAAAAAAAATAAAATAACTAGAATGAGAGCAAATAATATAGATAGAAAGGAATTTAAAATAATTAAAAATAAACGTCTTATATTGACACCAACGTCTATTACAATTATATTTATTCTTAGAAATACAACATGGGATTTAATATTAAATTAAATTATAACTACAATCGGATATATTTATGGTAAAAATTAAATTACAAATCAGACTTCCTAATATAAATTACAATATAACCACTACTACTAATCTATATATATAAAAGTCAATCTGTGAGTTTGTGTGTGACTGTTTCCTATGCACGCCTACATTTTTTAAGCTACGCCATTCAAACTTTCTAGGGACACATATCTACAGGGAAGCCAGGTCGACACATACTTTTTGAGTTTGAAATTCAGCAATTTTCCCTTTTTAGCCAGTGGGGCCGTTTGTTTACATTTTTTCCATAAAATATCTAAGATCTAAGATGATTGCTAAATTACGTCATATAAATCAAATCACCAGTGTCAAACGCGATTAAAATATTCTTTTATTAAAATAAAAAAGAAAAAATGAGCTTTTATATTCAATTTTATTCCAACGCTTTAAAAATTCATTTGGTCAACAAAAAAATGTGAATATTTCTCCAGTAATTTTGAAACAAAAAAATATTTTTTTAAAAAAGTGTTTTTTTAAAACAAAAACAAAATATTTTAAAAAATGGCAATGGTTAATATAATTATTTAAGTCTTTTTTTTTTCAGATTTAATATTTCAGACTTCACAAAATAAAATTTTTTAAAAAAATTTTTTCGCTAAATATTTGATGCAGGAAATCAACTGTCTGTAATTCGAGTGGCATTAATGTAACTTTTTCCTCTAAAATTAAATGTCTACATCTTTAAATAGTCTTCGAAAATTTCTGAACTGAGAGCGTAAGAGTTTTTATATTTCTAATTTCAGTAAAACAAAATAAATAATTTTTATTTTTATGTTAAATTCATTTAGTCAACAAAAAATGTAAATATACATAAATGCATATACAAATATTGCACGTCTTTATAGGTTGTTAACATGGCTTACTGTGTTCTACTGCACTGTGTTAAGTATTCAAACAAAATACAGGATGTCGTTATTCTAAATTTTTCATTTTGTGAATTGGCGTTGTTTGTTTTTTATTCTTTTTAACAGTAGGGGCAGTTGGAAAAGAATTTACGAGTAAAGCATTCAGCCTTGTCTATTGTAGATGTAAAGAGTTTGAATTGATTGAATAGAAGAATGACTGAGTGTTTGTTGTTGTTCCGCACAGAGTCATCAGTCATCTCTAGAATCGAGCTATACGTTGTTTTATTCTGTTAGAAAATAATAACTTTGCATCATTTAAAACAGCAACAAAGGTTTATTGTAATCAAACGTGTCACTCCGTTACGGCAGGAATTGATTCCTATAGGAATTAGTATAACACGACCCTGGCTGCGTCCAGTGAACCTCATTGACCTTTGACCGACTCCGCCTACGTTGCATTCTTGATCTCGGATTAACTAAATCAAGGCCTCTTTTTACTACTTGATGAGGATGGTCTAGACGTGAGAAAGATCGGTATATCATGGAAACCAGATTTAAGACCACAATGACACATATCGAATAATTACAAGATTACAAACAAGTCAAAATAAGCAACGAAAAACGTTGACTGGTATTTCAGTAGCACGATAATATTCGTGTTGTTTTATTTATTCTGAACGATCGGTTATCCAACCTCCAGTTGGTTGAATTTACAATATCTCTCTTTCTCTGATCGTCCTTACTGGTAGCAGCAGGCGATTTTTCAGGCCAACCGTATTTCAAATCTCTTTGCAGCCCCTTCTTCCACGATACAGGAATTCTGTATTGTTAAACAAGCACACCAACCGGGGTGGGAAAGATGGGGGTAAGGTTTTCATTTTGCTCACTGTATAACTCTTACCAGCTCGAAATGAAAACAATTACATTTAAGAATTTCAACTTCTAATACAAAGGGAGAAACATACTCCCTGTATTTGTTTGACTGCTCTTATCAACTGTTCTGGTCATTCAGTACACAAGAAATTGGCAAGACCACATTTTGACCCAGGATCACACATCGTCAAAACCCACTGACAAATATTTTGACTAACTAACTTTGATAAATTTGCTTAAAAACAATTTCGTACTCAGTATCTTTCGCACCTGATATATATAACAGATATTGGAGGCCATCTACATTTAATCCAAACAACCCACACATAATAAAATCACGTTTAAATCTGGTCATAACACATTACATTGCATTCAAATATATGGTTCTGTTAACATTTCGATCTCTCACGCGGTGTGACGACAAAAAACCGCATTACAAATTTACGAACTGCGTTTGCTATTTGGTAATTGTTATCGTTGCTTAGCAATGTTTTATGTCAACACAAGATAAAATCATCTTTGATGGTGGCTGTTTTTATGTTATCGTCCTTGTAAACACTCTGAAGAAAGCTAATGTGAGCCGAAAGCTTAGAACCAACTGAATAAAAAATATCCAAACGTTGGAAAATTTTTGTCTTTATTTTCACCTGAAATTAAAGCCAAAATACTATGTTTAGAACGGCTCATGATTAAATATAATAGACATTCATTGTTTCTTATATTTAAATCTACTTAAATACGAGTATCGATAAAAAAAATAATGTTCAAACAATTCATTTCAAATTGTCGGTTGCTTATAACCAAGTTTCCTTAAAAT
This sequence comes from Ascarosepion bandense, assembly GCA_037127315.1. NCBI lineage: Eukaryota > Metazoa > Mollusca > Cephalopoda > Sepiida > Sepiidae > Ascarosepion > Ascarosepion bandense. The sequence goes on from JBBBDQ010000205.1 coordinate 3,264,363, forward strand.
TCGTTGATTTTTGTAACATGTTTACATTTGTTGACATTACGATACATTTCAGAGCAGATATGTTTGTTTACGATGGATCGAAAATTGTGTTATATAGGCTTGATAAAGGCTATTCGTGGTCGAGAGGTCTAAGACGTTACCTAGATCAAATGGTAGTCTTCCCCTATATAGATAAGAGTCACAGGTTCGAATCCTGCCGAATAGCACACATTTTCGTAATAAAATTTATCGTAAATAATCAGGCCGGTAGATATAAATATATAATACTGTTTCATTAAAAAAAAACAGAATATCTACTTAAATACGAGTATCGATAAAAAATAATGTTCAAACAATTCATTTTAAATTGTCGGTTGCTTATAACCAAGTTTCGTTAAAATTCATTGATTTCCGTAATATATATATATATATATATATATATATATATATATATATATATATATATATATATATATATAGCAGTGTGTTTGCGAGTATGCAATTATTGATATATATATACTTTCTCTAAGTTTTAGTCACAAAGTTTTATTTTGGCCTTCTCTGTAAACTGCGGAGCTATGGTATAACTGGACATTTGATTGAACTATTCCATTCATTCCTCTCTAACCGCACAATGAAGGTGGTATTAAACGGACATGCCTCTCAGAACTACCATACAAACGCAGGTTTCCCCCAAGGCTCCATCTTAGGTCCTACACTCTTCCTGATATATATTAATGATCTCTCTGATTCCATAAGAGCCCAAATAGGTTTGTACGCCGATGACACCACAGTTTACTCTCGCCTCCAACAAAAATCTGGTGTAGGCGTCAAAGCTAACCTCGCAGCCGAGATTGAAAAAGACCTCCAATCCATATTGGACTGGGGTAAGAAATGGCTAGTAAATTTTAATGCTTCTAAACCGAAGCTACTCTCAATTAACCATCATCGACAATCTCACCTACCTCCCATTAGCATGGACCAGGCTTGCCTCCCAGAGAGTAAAACACTCCGCCTCCTTGGTCTCACACTTTCAGCGGACCTCAAATGGAATGACTATATGGAATCCATTGCTAAATCCGCTGCTATGAAAGTCGGTTCTCTGTGTAGGGCCCGGAAGTTTTTTCCGTCTAAATCTATCCTGCACATTAACAAATCTACCATCCGCCCGTGCATTGAATATTGCTGCCATATCTGGTCGGGTGCCCCTGCTGTTCTCCTCGGGCTTCTCGATAAGGTTCAGAGGAGAATCTGTAATGTGATAGATACCGACTTGGCAGACCGCCTGCAGTCTCTCTCCCACCAGCGCGACGTGGCTTCCCTGTGTCTCTTCTAGAAATACTTTCACGGCTTCTGCTCCGATGAACTTAGATCACTGGTGCCCCCTAAATACGAATTTGCACGAGATACTAGATTAGCAACTACATCCAACCCCTTTTACAGTGAAACCGATAAAATGCAGCCGTAACTTCTACTCCAACAGTTTCTTTCCTCGCACTTCCCGACTGTGGAATTCTCTTCCAAACGATTGCTTCCCCGACGGCTACAATCTCCAGGAGTTTAAATGTAAGGTCAATAGACAACTCCTAACACACTAACCTGCTCCCATTCTATCAAACACTCTTCCCATCTGCCCAACCCTCATCCTCGCTATCCTTACTCATCTGTCACCTTCCTCCTGACATTCCCTATGTCTAATCACTCCTTCTCTTTACCTTCCCCTATGTAGCCCCATGCGCAATAGTGGCAGTGGAATGCTTTGCTTGGGGTGAGATGATTAAAAAAAAAAACAAAAAAAACAAAGCAAATCTTAAGTTACTAAAATGATGTAATGGTCAATGTCAACTCAGCTGTTGAAGATTTCGTTTTGCATGACATGTAGACTTGTTTTACTGATGAGGAAAAAGTGTATATTTATTATTTTATATATATATATATATATATATATATATATATATATTATTATTATTATTATTATTATTATTACAGAAAAGTGAAAGAACACGTAGCTTAAAAACCCACTGTTCAAGCATTTATTCTATAAAGAGTACTCGGGACAGAGTAGAGCTTAATATTGTAATTTTGTTATTACAATAGTTTATAAAAGTATATCACTACACAAAAATTTTTATGTTTCAGAACAAAACTGTTCCTCTTCAGGTGCAATGTTAAAATAAATGGTGAAAATGATTTGTTTTTAAAATATAAGATGAATTTCTGGTTATTTAGAAAATTAAAGAGTAGTAGTTAGAGGAAATGCATTTCGATGTGTCCAAAGAGTTCAATCAGCATTAAGAATTATGTAACCATGGAGATTTAAACATTTGGGTTAGGAAAGGGGGCAGGATGGCATGGATCTAGACATGTCACTTTTTAATTTTGTTTGGGTAAGGACCTTAGATTTATTGAAGGGTAGACAGTAGGGGGGTGCGTTGGTGTGTTTAAAAAAGAGAAAGTGGGAGAGATGCTAAAACGAACTGATTTATCAATATGCTGATTGGTAGATAGATAATAAGCAGAATATAACTATATATATATATATATACATACATATATATATATAGAGAGAAAGAGAATGCGTGAAGAATTTTTCATATCTGACTTCTTCTTCTTCTTCTTCTTCTTTGTGCCTTGTCCCTTCAGGATGTAGGCGATCATGGCTTTCTACGTTTCCCTATCCCTGGTGGCTCTGAGCACGCATTCTCCTGTTACACCATGAAATCTTCGTTCCGTCATCCACCTGATTAGGTGCTTCAAATATGTTATCCGTTGCTTTCTCCTCTATCTGGCCTGTTAGTATCAGGTTCTCCAAGCCCTCCTTCCTCATTGAATGTCCCAGGAAGCTCAGCTCTCTCTTCCTGATGTTCAGTATTAATTATCTTTTTGTTTCCATCATTTCCAAAACCTCATCATTGCTCACATGCTCAATTCATGATATCCTCAGCATCCTTCTGTAGAACCACATTTCATTTGCTTCCATCTTCGATGATATTGTCCAGCATTCACTGCCATATTGAAGAACTGACATCACATAGCAATCCAGTACTCTTTTCCTTGTTTCTTGCGAAATTGTCCTGTTTCTTAATACTTTACTCAACTTCTGGAATGCTTCCTTCGCTATGCCAATTCGCCTTCGGATATCTGTGTCGCACTTTCCGTCTTTGGTTAGAACACTTCCCAGGTATTTAATTTTTTGTACCTGCTTGATTCTAGTATCCCCCGATTTGGCATTTTGGGCTGCGCTTTTTACTGATGACCATGCATTCGGTTTTCTTGCAGTTTATTTCTAGTCCTTTCTTGTTACTTTCTTCTGCTACCTTCTGTAGGAGGTATTGTAGTTTCCTTTCTGTGTCTGCTATCAGCACTGTATCATCTGTGTAGCTTATGTTGTTTAAATTGTGGCCTTTGATGAGAAATCCAGGCATAACATCTAGGGTCCTCAAAATGTTCTCGCTCTACAAGTTGAACAGATCCGGTGAAAAGACATATCCTTGTCTTACACCCTTAGTCTGTTTATATAGACGTGCTAGATGTGAACAAAGTTCAGTAGATAGACTGATACGAACAGACTGATATATATATATATATATATAGAGAGAGAGAGAGAGAGAGAGTGACAAGGAGAGAGAGAGACAGGGAGGGAGAGAGAGAGTGACAGAGAGACAGAGAGAGAGAGACAGGGAGAGAGAGATAAAGACAGAGAGAGACAGGGAGAGAGTGATTGAGAAAGAGAATGACACACATATTATTCGTATTTGTCTATGTGTTATATATGAACAAAGAAAGATATATAGATAGATTTGAATAGACGATGATAGTAATACAATGGCTAAAATAGATACGAGAAATATATATATCTATAGCGAAAGATATAAAGAGACATTTTCACAATATGAGCCTGAGGAGTGAATACAGGAGGTAGCTGTCTATACTCAGTGATGACGAAAGAAAAAAGAGGATAACTGTATGAGTCGCTAGTGGAAAATTGATTTAATCTTCATTTTGAATTCCCTCTTTTTCATCACAAATGAAATGAGCCTTGGGCTGTTTTCGCCCCAGCTATTCACAAGCACACTAATACAGAAATCAGGGAAATGTCATGTGGTCAATTGAGAAAATGAAGTCTGCATATAAGACAAAGAGATCTGACCACTGACCGTAACCTCTTCAACAGGCATAAGCTTGAACCACACGCTGAACAAAGGTCAGTGATTATGGATAGCTGATCTAAAGTTACCAAATCGTTACCTTCAAGATTGGTGTCCTGTATCGTGGAAAAGAAAGACAATTATACCAAACTCAGTTGAAGGTGATTCAGTTTCAAGTTGTGAATGACATTTCTCTTACACTTCATTTTTGTGTGCCGTGTCCATTCAGGATGTTGGCTATCATGATTCTCCACAACTTCCTGTAAAGTATAGCTCTTAATAGATTTTGTGTTTTCTTCTTTTTCTTCTTCTACTTCTTCTTTGTGCCTTGTTCTTTTAGGACGTAGGCGATCATGGCATTCCAAATCTCCCTATCACTTGTGACTCTTAGCACGCTTTCTCCTGTAACATATCGCAGACCCCGTTCTCTCATCCACCTGCTCAGGCCCTTCAAATATTTACCCGCTGCTTTCTCCTGTCTCTTTTTTCCCCTCTATCTGACCTGTTAGTATCAGATTCTCCAAGCCCTCCTTCCTTATTGCTTGTCCCAGGAACTTCATTTGTCTCTTCCTAATGCTCAGTATTAATTTCCTTTTCGTTTCCATTCTTTCCAGCACCTCGTCATTGGTCACATGCTCGGTCCATGATATCCGCAGCATCCTTCTGTAGAACCACATTTCAGCTGTTTCGAGTTTCCTCTTCATCTTTGTTAATATTGTCCAACATTTACTGCTATATTGAAGAACTGACATAAAATACCATTCTAGTACTGTCTTCTTTGTTGCTAGTGAAAATTTTCTGTGTTTAAATACTTTACTCAGCTTCTGGAACGCGTCCTTCGCCATGCCAATTCGCCTTCGGATCTCTGTGTCGCACTTTCCGTCTTTGGTTAGAACACTTGCCAGATATTTAAATTTTTGTAGCTGCTTGATTTTCACATCCCTCACCTGTATTTGGCATTTTGGGTTGCTCTTTTTGCCGATGATCATGCATTCGGTTTTCTTGCAGTTCATTTGTAGTCCTTTCTTGTCACTCTTTTCAGTTACCTTCTGTAGGAGGTCTTGTTGTTTCTTTTTCGTGTCTGCAATCAGCACCTCATGTACCGCCACCCATTTACACATTCTCGCCAAGCAGATTATGCATTTCTTTTGTTCCGCCTTCCTTCAATATGTCTTATGAGTATCAAGTTTTTCAAACCTTCTTTCCTCATTATTCTCTAAAAATTACAATTCTTTCGTTATGATGTTAAGTATAAATGTCGTTTCTGTTTTTTTTTCTATAAAATTTCGTCATTGCCCAAATATTCGGTCCATGCTATTCTTAGCATCTCTCTATAGAACTATATTTCTGTTGCTTCAAGTTTCTTTTTTGTCTATAAAGAAATTTTCGAGTTTTCATTTTCATGTAAAAGCATGTATTACGTAACAGTTCACTACACATTTCTTTGTTTTTAACGAAATGTGTATTTTTCTTAATACCTTACCTAGCTTTTGGAAGCTAACTTTCTTTAACCCAATTCATCTTTGCATGTGGTTCATATTGTTGGCGAAAAAGATTCTATCATTACCGTGAGCTTTCTAAATCACAAGTCCCGGACTCATTAAAGTCGGAGGAGTACAAGTGGTGTATCTTGAACAAGACAGCCTGACAGAGCCTAAACATTTCCAGACAGGTTGGAATTGAACATTTTAATTCACCTAGACCGGTTTCTATAGAACAAAGTTTGTCTGAATATTTGATATTGAGTCGAAAATCGTTACTCCACAGGGCCTTTTATTAGGCACACTTAATATAGAAAGTAGAGTTGGATTCATGCCTTTCACAAGGGTATTAACATTTAAGAAAATTAATGAACTCGACTGGAATTCGAACTCGGCTCTTCGATTCCTTATTTCGAGCTGCAATCCATCCGTCGTGCATCTAATAGCTTTAGATTAGTTTGTTAAAATCCAGAATTTTATTTTATAAAATCCAGTTCAGAATCAATCATTTCTTAAACGAACTTATGTCGCTATTTGAAAAAATGTGGTTCCGATTAATTTTTTGAAATTTAATTATTTTATTCCAAGCCTGTCGCTAATATATGGTCATTTCCATGGATAATTCACAGAGGAGCCTCATTTTTTCGTTTAGCCAATTTTAACCTTTATAAATAAAATCAGACATGTTACATTTATAAACACAAACCACTTTCATTTCATCCATATTCAAATTCTAATGAAGAAATTTCAGTTCATTTTTTTCCTCAAAAAACTCTTATACGTAAAATAAATACAATCTTAACCTTTTTGATTCATTTGTCAATCTTTGCATATCCTCGATATCTTTATAATTTCGAATTCTTATAGTTTATAAAGCACGTGTCTTTTCTTTTCACTCCTAATCTCTTTTCTGCTATTAATTTACACGAGCTTGTTATTAGGTTGTTACTATAAACAATGGCCGATTTCAGAACCATAATATTCTTCTCGAAAAATTAACTGTAGAAATGTTGAAATTAGTCAAAATATGAATTTTGTGCATCTATGAAACTCTGCCATCGATCGACGAGAATATTTCTTCCTCGTTGATAAAAAAAAAGTTAGTGGTTGTGATGCAACGAAATCTCTGAAAACTGATTCCACCTCTGGTTTGTAGCCCAAAGGATATTTTCAGGAAGCATTTTGCAGAGTTAGAGGCACCATCTCGACAGAAGATTTTTTGAACATTGTGAGCTATTACAAACTTCCGTTCGCCAGGCAATGTCAGCTGTGTCTGAAATAAAAGACCAAGCTTGCGCATGTGGTGGCGACCATCTCATTAATTAAGGTTCAAATGCGCAGTACGTCATTCTGCAGTTAATTACATGACTTCGTGAGACTTACGGGAGAGAAAAAGTGCGAGATATAGTTCGTTTTTTTATGGACTTTCAAAGCAAAAAAGGTAAATTTGATGCAACGAAATCTCTGAAAGCTGATTCTACCTCTGGTCTGGACCTAAAAGTTTTACAATTAAAAATGTACTTAAGTGCTTAAAAATGATAATCAGTCGGTGAAAGATCAAGAGAATGTGGAGGAATTGGTAAACTCTTGTATCCCAAGTCTGTGAGTTTTTGCAACGTCATTCTTGCAACATATGACTCCGCATTATCGTAGAACAGAATTAGATAGATAGATAGATAGATAGATAGATAGATAGATAGATAGATAGATAGATAGATTTTACTATTTATTTTCTAAAAATTTAGAATTTCTTACAGGCATCTGATATCTCTTTTATTGACGGTGGACCCTATTAATGTCGTTGACTCTACATAGTGGAAGCATACTTCACCAGCTAAAGATCCATTTTTGTAGCTCAAAGGATATTTTCAGGAAGCATTTTGCAAAGTTAGAGGCACCATCTCGACAGAAGAATTTTTGATCATGCGAGCTCTTACAAACTTCCGTTCGCCAGGCAATGTCAGCTGTGTCTGACATGAAAGAACAAGCTTGCGCATGTTCTCTTTGTGGTGGCGACCATCTCAGCAATGTAATATTCAAATCTCGGATAATATGATAAATTCTTATATATCAATTATGTAATATTAAGTTGTCACAAAAATAAAGGCCCATTTCAAAAACATAATTTTATACTTGAAAAAATTACGGTAGAAATGTTGAAATTAGTCAAAATATGAGCCTTGAGTACATATGCACCTTTGTCATCGATCGAGGAGATTATTTATTCCTCGTTGATAGAAAAAAAGTTATTGGCTGTGATGCAAAGAAATCTCTGAAAACTGATTCTACCGCTGGTTTGGACCTAAACATTTTACCATTTTAAAATGTGCTTAAGTGCTTAAAAATGATAATCAATTATCATGAGTCTCATATCCCAAATCTGTGAGTTTTTGCAACATCATTTGGCCGTTCATTATCGTGGAGCAAAACTGGACCACGTAGATTCACCAATGCAGATATCATTGTTCTTCAGATGTGCATATATTTCCACAAGTTGATTGCAGTAAAGCTCTGCATTAAGGCTCTGGTTGGCCTCCAGAAAGTTGTAGTGAATATCACCAATTGCAGGCCAACAGACAGTCACCATAATCTTTTGTTGATTCAACATTGGTTTTTGGAAATGTTTGGGGGACTCATCACAATAAACCCATTAACCTGATCGTCTTCATCTTTAAGGCTCTCATCACCAGTATGGAATTTTTGGAACCATCTTTGTACTCTCCGGTCACTTGTGGACTCATCTCCACATGCCCTGTTGATATTGGCAGAAGTTTGGGAGGCACCGTGTCCAAGTTTAAACTCATGCAAGAAAGTAAACGAAGACCATGTGGTAAATTTTCGTCTTCATCTTCAAAATACTATTTTGTAATTTATCTTACTTTCTAATGTTTTTTTTGTTTTTGTTGTTTTGTTTTGTTTTTTGTTTTTTTAGTCTAACGTATTTATTTTCTAAAACAAGTTATGTTTATCTACGTACATTATATTTGGTCCAAAGGTTTTCATACCTAGGTTGACAGTCGGGGCAAACTCCTACTGTCAAATAAATATTTCCATGGAATGTCTTAGGCTATTTGAGACAAATAGCCTTATACAACTAAGTACAGATATTTAGTTGTTACAAAAATTATAACCGATTTCAGACACACAATTTCATTCTTGAAAAATTGACTGTAGAATTGTTGAAATCAAAATGCCAGCCCTGAGCATGTATGCACCTCTGCCATTGATCGACGAAATAATTTATTCTTCTTTGATAAAATGTTATTGGCGGGGATACAGCTAAATCTTAGAAAGCTGATTCCACCTTTGGTTTGGACCGAAAAGTTTTACCATTTAAAAATGTGCCTAAGTGCTTAAAAATGATAATCAGTGAGTGAAAGATCAGGAGAATATGGAGGAATTGGTAAACTCTTGTATCCCAAGTTTGTGAGTTTTTGCAACACGTGGTCACGTATTATCTTAGAGTAGAATGGAATTATCTCGATTCACCAATGCAGGTCTCATTTTTTTGCAGGCGTGCATGCATTTCAGCAAGTTGATTTGCAGTAAAGCTCTGCATTTATTCTCTGACAGTCACCATAATCTTTTGCTGATGCAACTTTGGCTTTGGGAAATGTTTGGGGGACTCATCACGATCAAGCCATTGACTTGATCGTTTAAGGTTATCATAAAGAACCCACTTTTATCACAAGCGACTATTCGGTTAAGAAAGAGATCATTGGTGTTTGAGATTTCACTCGCCCAATTGACTCAGTCGATTAAAACCTTAATTAAGCGATTAAAGGTTATTGCTTTATCGCCCGCGGTAGATTAAAAATCATGCAATAAAACGTTTCCCTTCAAATACAGAAAAAAATCTGATTCCTTTTACAACCCAAAAGTATGTCATTGAAGATTCAAAAGTTACTTAAAATGACCTACAATTATTGAACTACTTGGTCTTATGCATGCCATCTGATTTACGTCAAAATGTGTGGTTAAACAAAAAGCAGTGACATCCCGCAATCATCAAAGTAACATCTGACCAATGGAATTTAGATTGACAAGCTCCTTTCTCGTTTAATTAACGCTTCAAGAGTTAAGCCAAATTGTCTCTGTCGGCCAGATTAAAGACGCTCAGAGATTTTTAGAAACTCATTTGGAAAAGTATTATCCTTGACTCAACATCTATATTTCCTCCACGCTTACGAAAAGTAAAAAACGAACATTTGAAAGAAGGAAAAAACAAATACGCATACCTAAATACAAATTTTACATTTTTTTTATAGAAAATCGTTGAGAAAAATCAGATTTGCTATTTTCTTTTTTCATCTATGAGATAGAGATTGTAGTCAAACAGAAGAAAGAAACTACGAATTTCGGTACCTACACACAATTGCCCCCCACCCAAAAAAACAATATATCATGATATTAAAGGGCTGAAACTTAATAAAAACAAAGTTTTATCATCAAAATGCTTTTGCTAATATTAAGAGGAAAGATCAAATTTTGTTGTTATTACTTTTTTTTAATCTTTTAAATCCTTTTTAACACGATCGGTTTTTGTTTTCCGTCACCGATTCACGCTATGTTTACGTAAGGCGACTTTCGAGACATGATCGCCCAAGTGTGTATCACGTATGGCACTTAACTGACTGACTGATACTTCAAGAATATTTCTGTCTGAAAATGAGTTAAACATTATTAAAGAACACACATTAATTATTATGTATACCAAAGTTCACCACATATATATAGATATATATATACTGTGAATGCTATGTTCAAAATATAACACTTCGAGTGGCCATTATTTTTGCAACAACCCAATGGTTAGGTTGCTGCATGTTTCTTTCTACCCATTGCTTTCAATATGTTACCTTATAGCTAAATTCTCGAAGCATTCTTTTACTCATTATAGATCCCATAAATTTAAATTGGCTTCTTAATTTAAATATTCATTTCGTACATTTTACTTATTAATGTCTCAATTGTTTCCCCTATTAAATTCTAAGCATAATTCCGTAGATCTACATCGCTTCTGCCTCAAATGCACTCTTCATCTTCAGTTCAGTTAAGTGCCATACGTGATACACGCTTGGGCGATCATGTCTTGAAAGAGACATGACTGACTGGGCAGAAGATTATCCCGCAGTAGGTTGGCATTGATAGATAGATAGAGAGATAGATAGATAGATATGAAAAGACTGAGATAGATAGATAGATAGATAGATAGATAGATAGATAGATAGATAGATAGATAGATATGAAAAGACTGAGATAGATAGATAGATAGATAGATAGATAGATAGATAGATTTTATCTAATCATCTCACCACAAGCAAGGCATTCTACTGCCACTGTTGTGCAGGGGGTTACATAGGGGAAACTGATGAGAAAGAGGGGTTAGGTGTAGGAAATGTCAGAAGGTGGGTAATAAACGGATGAGGATACTGAGGATGGGGGTTGAGTAGATGGAAAAAAGAGCTTGACAGAATGGAGAAAGATAGATAGATATGAACAGAGTGAGATAGATAGATAGATAGATAGATAGATAGATAGATAGATAGATATGAACAGACTGAGATAGATAGATAGATAGATAGATAGATAGATAGATAGATATGAAAAGACTGAGATAAAAGATAGATAGATAGATAGATAGATAGATAGATAGATAGATATGAAAAGACTGATATAGATAGATAGATAGATAGATAGATCGATAGATAGATAGATAGATAGATAGATAGATAGATAGATTTTTTCTAATCATCTCACCCCAAGCAAGGCATTCTACTACCATTGTTGTGCAGGGGGTTACACAGGGAAAGTGATGAGAAAGGTGGGTTAGTTATAGGAAATGTCAAAAGGAGGGTAATAGACGAATGACGATACAGAGGATGTAGGTGGAGTAGATGAAAAAAGACCTTGTGAGAATGGATGCGAGTTAGTGAGATGGGAGATGTCGATTGACCTTACATTTAAATTCCGGGAGATTGTAGCTGTCGGGGAAGAAAGTATATGGGAGGGAATTCCACAGGCGGAAATTGCGAGAAAAGAAGCTGTTAGAGTAGAAATTGCGGTTACATTTTATCGGTTTAATTGTAAAAGTAGTTTCTAATCTAGTATCTCGTGTAAATTCATACTAGGGGGCACCACTGAGAGAGAAGAATTATTTTTCACACACACACACACACACACACACACACACACACACACACACACACACACACACACACACAGAGGAATGTGGCGAGTCTCTCACCGTGCTATCGCTACTACCATCGAAAGTGAACGTATATAAATACATTCCTTGTTTCAGCCACGTCTAACCTTCTCAGCTATGATTCGCTATGCCATTTACATAGTAGCAAATCACCCACATTACCCCCGTATTTCACACAAGCAGCTTCTTCTCTATCGAACAGGCTACCTAGAGAATGTTTCCCCGATCACTACAACCTTAAACTGTTCAAGTCTAGATTTAACCGTTATCTTCCGTTTCTGTCCACATAAACTGGCCATTTCACACAAGCAGCTTCTTCTCTATCGAACAGGCTACCTAGAGAATGTTTCCCCGATCACTACAACCTTAAACTGTTCAAGTCTAGATTTAACCGTTATCTTCCGTTTCTGTCCACATAAACTGGCCATTAACATAACCTCTACCTCAAGTGTCTCATGGGCCTTTTACATGATGAGACTTTGCATACAAAAATAAAAGATTCCATCACGAATGTTTCCCCTTAATTTTCTGTCGAGTCTTTATATATACAGTAATTTTAATATATGCTACTGATTTTGTTTACCGTAAATGTCACTGGATAAAGAAAATTTACCGAACTGTCGCATTAATTTAGTTCGACGGATATTTTTGTAACAGATTCTACCAAGAAAGACTGGCAGTTTAGTTATTCTGTATGAATTTAAAGAACCAATTCCACTTAGTAACGAAATAGAGAATTTACAATTTAATTAGGGAACTGCGGAATCAATTTGTCCCAAATCTGCGTAATTTAATTTTACATTAACAGCTCTATCATTGCGAAGTAGAAAAATGGTTCATTAAAAACATCCTTCCTTTCTGCCATCACCCCTCTCAACAGAGACAAAGAAGCAGACAGAGATAGATCGATACCAATATATTAAGATCTATATCAATAATAAATTGAAATAGATTTAATGATAACGAGATAAGCACAGGAGGAATCTTTATGTCAATCTTTATGGTCAATCGAGATAAACATGAACAGACTGAAATAGATAGATAGATAGATAGATAGATAGATAGATAGATAGATGGATAGATAGATAGATAGAACAGACTGAGGTAGATAGATAGATAGATAGATAGATAGATAGATAGATAGATAGATAGATAGATATGAACAAACTGGTATAGATAGATAGATAGATAGATAGATAGATAGATAGATAGATAGATAGATAGATAGATATGAACGAACTGGTAGATAGATAGATAGATAGATAGATAGATAGATAGATAGATAGATAGATAGATAGATAGATAGATAGATAGATAGATAGATAGATAGATAGATTAACTGACTTAATAGATTAACGCCAATAGCTCAGAGGTAGAATCGCCGACTGACGCCAATTCGGTCGGGTTTCAATCCTGGGTTAAAAAGCAATCGGAGTCTAACCGTACTGATAAGCTGCGATACAACGAAACAGATCTGTCTGCGGATGACTATATATATATAGATAGATAGATATGAAAAGACTGAGATAGATAGATGTGAAAATGAACAGTTTTTTTTTTCTCAGTGTTCGTTACTAAAATGATCTTTTTATTCTTATATAATGTTTTTTCTTTTATGATGGAATTTAAAATAATTCTTTTCATTTAACTTTACATAATCATAAATCTTTACTCTGCTGGTCTGCTCTTGTCTCTCTCATGTTGGTTGACTGCTTCCATGAAGGTCTCAACAATTATTTTAATAAAATGCAGCTCTATATTAATCAGAAAAAATTACTTTAGGGTAATCACTTTTAAGGTATAAAACTTAATCTCTTTTCTCTGCAATTTTTACAAAGAATCTCATAGTTTATGTTCTTTTATATCATTAACCAAGAAGGAAATTACTGGAAAGTAATTGAAACTCATTTGAAGCGAGCTGAATGTTTAATGCTTGTCGTGCCAATGAGATTTCCACCAAGCCTCTCTACGGCATATGACTTCATTGAATTTCTTTTAATGTCTTCCTCTCGAATTTGTATTTAAATTGGGGTCATCAGCAGAAAATGGGCAGCGGTTTTCTTATTATTTGCATCCTTTATTCTTCATTTCCAAAAATTGCAGCATAAAATATTTTCTTGTTAGTCAACAGAAATTATTGTCTTATTGTTAATCTTTTTTCTTTAACCTACTTTTGCAAAATGTTTAACCGATAGCAGGAGGGAGAAGAGACGGATGAATACATTTCGCACGGGTATTTGCGCGTAAGTGAATGTAAAGAATTCTACTTGGATTTCGAACCCGGATCTTTGTATTCACTTACTTGGGAAAGGTATTAATCCGCCAAAAGTTTGCAATGTCATGTTTTTAGTTTTTTTTATCTCCTCTGTTTTTCATATTTCTTACGATCCATGTGTATGTGCGTATATATAAGTGTATGTATGTATGTATGTGTGTCGTCTTTTGTACGTGTGTGGTTGGGTGGGTGTGTATATGTGTGTGTATGTGTGTAGTGTTTTTTATATATATATTTGTATGTGTATGTATGTATGTATACATGTATTTTTCAACACGTTTGTTAACTTTTCTATGGAGATGATTTTTTTCTTTTTTCTCTCCTTTCTTTTCTTTTCTTTTTTTTTTGGCTTACTTCCCTGTCAACCAATATCAATATATTTGTGAAAAGAGAATGTCCATTGAGAAAATGCATCCTGCTTTGCAATAATATTCTTCGCAGAGGAATGTGGGTATTTGAAATGTCCGCAGAAGTTTAGAGTTCATGGATTATAAAGGCTTTGTTCCTTCCTCCTTTTAGTAGATCGTGACAGTTTGAGAGAAAAAGAAGGCAAAATAAATAAAGAAGTGGTCCTTAACGCGTGTGTTCATTTGGTTATGTATCTTCCTCTTTAGCGGCGTGGTGTGAAAATGAAGAAGAGGGTGATGAAAGTAAGGGCGAATGAAACTGCGACGTACCCTACGTCCGGGTTGACGTGGAGCGAAAAAGATGCAAAGAAAATTGGCAAAGAGGGCGAGTCAGCTTGAAGTTTCTTCTTTACATGGTGAGATGTTGTCAGCCACTGCTTCCCTCTGACTGACTGACTGACTGACTGACTGTAACCGGTTAGAGGCCTTCCTTAAATATTGAATTCAGCCACGTGTGGTTGCTCCCTGAACGATTTTTTTCTTTAGCTGTGGAAAAACTGTTTCTCTGACATATTTTGAATCTCTCGATTTGTTAACCAATCAGGATTCAGAATATGATTTTTCACACTGACCTGTGAATTTCATAGTTGGGTTTTTCCCAATGTCGTTTGAATTCGATTTTGCGGGTGTGCAATTTATTTTGTGGCTTTTTGTTGTTTGATGGATTATAGAGGATTTGTTTGATGGATTATAGAGGATTTGTTTGATGGATTATATAGGATTTGAATCCTGTACTTGGCAATCCAGAAAAAGAAACCGAATGAGAGAAAAAAGTGTAACTAGCTTACACCAAACTTGAACGTTAGCGCTAAATTATGAAAAGAAAAGAAAAAAGAACTCGTGATTCCCTGAAAAGTCAGAAATTAAAATTATTTTTTATTCCCTTCAACTAATTTTTTTGTTTCGGTTTACTAAATCTTTTTTTTCTTTTTTATGTAATTGTAGTCAGTTTAATCCTTTAAAAAAGACACAGTAAAACATGGACGAATTTAAATCCGCCATGCTCGAAATTCGAAAGTTCCAACTTGAACAGCAAAACCAACGGGAACTTAAATGGCAGGAGGAATGATTTGAAATGCTAAAACAAACTGAAAAAAAGACGACTGGAATTAAAAAAAACAAACAGAAATCAGATATCAAAAACTCGAAAAAACTCTACTTCAAAATCAACAGCAAAGAAAACTGCTTGAACTGTCTAATTGGGGACAAATTAGTGAAAACGAAAATGCGTTCTCACAAAACACACTCTGGGGCTCAATAGAAACTTCGTACGAAAGTATATGTTTCGCCTCCTATTCTAGAAGATTCGAGGATTTATACGCCACAGATTGTATAAATTGGCCGGACTCTAAGAAAGTTCGCCTTCGTCTTTGAAAATGGAGAATCATAGTGTCCATCAAATTTTAGAACTATATTTTACCCCGTAGAAAAATCAAACTGACAATTACCGAAGTGGTTAAACTTCTTACAGACATTCTTAGTCCTAAAACTTCCCTCTTTCATAAGGATTTAACGAGAAAGGATACTGAAGATTACACTACATTCGCGTCGGTCGTGAACAAGCATCAAAACAATTTCAAACTGTCAGAATTGAGTGCGAATAACTTCAAGTGTCTGATATTTTTTTAATCGTTTCACCCCGAGCAAGGCATTCCACTGCCACTGTAGCGCAGGGGGGGGGGGTCACATGGGGTCGGGGGAGTGATGGGAAAGGATGGTTAGATATAGGAAATGTTAGAAGGAGGGTGATAGACGGATAAGGGTACTGAGAATGAGCGTTGGTTAGATGGTGAGAGTGTTTGAGAGAATAGATGCAAGTTAGTGTGTTAGTAGGTGTCTATTGACCTTACACTTAAACTCCTGGAGATTGTAGCCGTCGGGGAAGCAGGCATGGGGAAGGGAATTCCACAGGCGGGAAGTGCGAGGAGAAATTGCGGTTACATTTTATCGGTTTCAATGTAAAAGGGTGGGACCTAGTTGCCAATCTAGAATCTCGTGTACATTCGTAACTAGGCGGCACCAATGACTTAAGTTCATCAGAGCAGAGTCCGTGAATGTACTTGTAGAAGAGGCAAAGGGAAGCCACGTCACGTCGGTGAGAGAGTGTTGCAGCCGGTCCGCCAAGAGAGGATCGATCACATTACAGATTCTCCGTTGTATTTTGTCAAGAAGCCCGAGGAGAGTAGCACTCAACCAGATGTGGCAGCAGTATTCAATACACGGGCAGATTGTAGATTTATAGATGTGCAGGATAAATTCAGACGGGAAAAATTTCCGGGCCCTGCACAGAGAACCGACCTTCATAACAGCGGACTTAGCAATGGATTCGATATAGTCATTCCATTTGAGGTCCGCCGAAAGTGTAAGGCCAACGAGGCGTAGTGTTTTACTCTCAGGGAGGCAAGCCTGTTCCATGCTAATGGGAGGTAGGTGCAATTGTCTATGGTGGTTAATTGATAGCAGCTTTGTTTTGGAGGCATTTAAATTCACGAGCCACTTCCTACCCCAGTCCACCACGGATTGGAGGTCCTTGACCGTTTAATACTACCTTCAATGTCCGGTTAGAGAGGTAAGACTGGAATAGATCAAACAAATATCCAGTTATACCATAGCTCCACAGTTTGCACAAAAGGCCACTATGCCAGACTCTGTCGAACGCTTTGGAGATGTCCCAGATAACGGTTCGTGCTTCGCCATTCTTGTCGAGAGCCTGGTATACGTACTCGGTAATGGTCATTAGCATATCAGCAGTAGACCTGGTGAAGCGCAAAATGTACTGTTTGTCCTAGAGAAGCCTGTGGGCCGTGAGATGCTGAATCACCTCGGCGTTGATAATAGCTTCGAAACTTTTGCCAAAGATCGGAAGGAAGCTGATTGGGCGGTAATTAGCGGGGTCCGAAGGTTCGCCAGTATTCTTAAATATAGGTAATGCAGAGGAGGACTTCAAACAGGCAGGAAAGCAGGAAGCAGATAGGCAGAAGTTATAGAGTTTAGAGAGGACAGAGGAGAGCTCTGGTGCACATTTCTTCAGGACTATGATTGGGATTCCGTCACCACCTCTCGCCTTGTGAGGGTCAAGTTTTGAGATTATCTTGGAGACCATCGAGGGTGTAATGCTGACGTTATTCTGTTCAGCCTTAGTTCTACGTGGAAAGTCGGGAGTAGGTACTCCTGACAAATCCATTGTCGAATTAGTAGAGAATCTATGAGCAAAGCATTCAGCTTGTCCGCAGAGGAGGTGAGGACCTCAAATTCGTTGATTAGTGGGGGTAGTGCAGTCTTACTCTTGTTGAGCACGTTTTTGCAGAGTCGCCAGTAATCTTTGGCGCCGAACATAGAGGATGCTATGCGTTGTTTCATTCTGGCTGCAAACACCAGCTTAGCTTCGTTTAGAATTTTTTTACACTTATTACGTGCTGAGGCGAAAAGGCGCCTATTTCGGTCCGACGAGTGGCTTCGATAGAGCCGGAAGAAATGGATTCGGTGGGCAATGGCGGCCAAGCAAGCGGGCGAGAACCACGGAGACGAATTTGATTTTAGCTGGAATTTCCTGGCAGGGATGAAAGTACCGATGCCAGCCTTAACCCAAGAGGATACATCGGACACGCAGTCTTCGACGGGAAGACCGAAAACGTTGTTCCAGGGGCCGTCACAGAGGAAGTCTCGGAACAAATCCCAGTCTGCTCTCTGGTAGCAGTAGGATATTCTGCTGGTCTGGGTTTCTTGGGTAGAATGAGAGTGTATTGAGATGTTAACGGAAACTACGGCGTGGTCAGAGTTTCCGAGAGGGCAGAGCTGCCTGGTAGTGCAAGAGTCTGGGATGGAAGAGAAGCAGAGGTCGAGTAAAGAGTACCTTCCATTAGGGTTGTTAGAGAAACGAGTGGGGAAGTCCACCACTTGCGTAAGAGCTTGGGTTATTGAAAAATTCATGGTGCGGATCCCAGCAAGGTCGGTGACAGAGTTTTCCAGCCACTTGGTGTGGTGGGCGTTAAAGTCACCAAACACAAATATATGGGCAGATGAGTGAGAAGAAATAGCCTTGTCGATATTAGTAGAGATGCTATCGAGTACCGAACAGTCAGAGGAGGAGGGGGAGCGGTAGAGGAAGAAGAGATAGCTAATCGAGCTTAGAATTGAGAGACAGAAGCACACGAAAGAGTGATCCAGGGATTCGATAGATGTTACCCTGGCTAGAGGGAGGTGTTCTCTGGCATAAACACCAAGTCCATGCATATGGACATTGGTTTCCTTTCTGGAGAGGGGAAGGTAACCAGGAACGAAAAACTCAGAGGAGGGGATAGAAGGGTCAATGTTAGTCTCACATATCAGGTGAGTTAGTTTGGAGGAATGATTCTACGCTGTTAAATTTAGCGCGGTTACCACGTATGTTTGTGAAGGAGACGCAGATAGGTTTGCGCGTTTTCAGAGTAGCTGGTTTAGTATTTCTATTTCGTATGTTTGATTTCATAGTGGTTTGGTTGGAGAGAGAGGGAGACAGGTCTAGAGTAGAATCAGACGGTCACTAATTGCAGCAAGTGAAGGATGGACTCGTTTCAGCTAAAGACGCTGAAATTTGTCGCTGAATAAATTGAAAAATGAACCAAACATTATTCTCTAAGAAATAGCGAAGGACTGTCCGAGATTCATAAGCGTACGCCAAGATTTAAAAAAATATCGAGAAATCTGGCAAAGCTCACATAAAAATGTACCCCGAAAGACAAAAAATAATTGAATTCTCCCTCTAAATCAAACCAATTAAAAAAGAAGCCAGACAACTTGCCCCCTAATCCGTGTTAAAGTTGTGGGGCATTACGCTAGTATAAGGACCGACCTTACCGTAATAAAAAGTGCCTAAATTGTAGCCGTGTCGAGCACAAGAGCTCACGTTGTAATGCGAGAAAAAGGTTAATAGCTGCGTAAGAAACAGAAAATCAGATAAAGAAGATCAGTTAAACATTAGAAATTACGTGCAAGTACAAATCCTAAATAAAATATTAAACTACAGTTGGATTCTGGTTCAGATTTAACAATCATAAATCTACACACCTGGAAAAAGCTGGAAAAACCAACCTTCCTAACAATTAATATAATGGCCAGGTTCGTGACAGGGGAGAAAATCATATTTAAGAGAGAAATTATCACTAACGTAACTTTTTAATGAAGGACGTTAAAAAAAGAATTACAACCGCATTATGCAACATAGTAACTCTGTAACCCTCGGTCAAATCAAACGAGAAGCTCTAAACGATGAGTTTATCTAATAAACCAAAACAAAAATTTGCGCGAAGGACCAACCCACTTCAGGTATGTTCTTTTTATGCGACAAAGTATTGCTATATAGTCAGCGAGTCGTCATTCTCTCAACACTACAAAGAAGAATTCTGAAAGATTTCCATGCTGGTCATCCAGGAATTACAAGGATGAAAAGCCATATGCGCAGTTATCTATATTGACCGAACATGGATAAGGATATCAAAAACATCGTAAAATCCTGTAAAACTTGTGCCTGGGCAGCTAAGATACCTCCAATCAAATATAGTCCTTGGTCCAAACGGACCGACCATGATCTCGGATTTATGTGGATTTTGCAGGATCACTAAACGCATTTTACTATCTTATAGTAGTAGATAGTTTTTCTCAGTGGTCTGAAGTTCTTAGATATAAAAATTCCACAACAGAAGTGACAATCCATTTCCTTCACGAACCGTTCACCAGATTTGGAGTAGTCGATTGTTTAGTGTCAGACAATGGGACACAATTTACGTCCGGTGGTTTTAAGGATTATTGTGAGACCTTCCAGATTAATCATATTACGATTTCTCCATATCACCCAGGGTCAAACGGACAGGCCGAGCGTTTCGTTGACACGCTAAAAAGAGCTCTGAAGAAAGCTAGGGTTACACCCACAGAAAAAGCTCAACAACAGTTTTTTTTTTAGGTGTAAAAAATCAATACTTTTAATGCAACTGTGTACGGGTCTAATTTTATTATGACCAAAACACTAAGTAATTAAACAATCAATATGTGTGTGTGTGTGCATTTTTGTGTGCGTGTGTTGTTTTCACAGTTAGGTTTCCCACAAAAAGCCTCAATAGCTACTCGATGTAGGGCGTTATTGAGTAAGATGCTTGCAATGATAGGGAAAAGCGAGAGTGCGTCTGTATGTGTGTGTTTATGTGAACATGTCTAGCCATGTATGTATGTAACTTCTGTATGTATTTGCATGTGTATGTGTGTGTGCATGTACAAAAGTAGTCGAAACACTATTCGTAGGTTTGTTTCAATGACAGGGAATTTATTATTTCCATACTGGTCACCTAGGAATTACAAGGATGAAAAGCCATATGCGCAGTTATCTATATTGACCGAACATGGATAAGGATATCAAAAACATCGTAAAATCCTGTAAAGCTTGTGACTTGGCAGCTAAGATACCTCCAATCAAATATAGTCCTTGGCCCAAAACGGACCGTCCATGATCTCGGATTTATTATTATTAAGTCGAGTATTAGCATAACAGGAAGGTTGGAGGTCAGCTCTTTTAAAAAGAAAATAATCTATATATATAAAGGCAATCTGTGAGTCTGTGTGTGACTGTTCCCTATGCACGTCATTCAAGCTGCGTCATTCAAACTTTCCAGGGACACATATCTACAGGGAAGCCAGGTCAACACATACGTTTTGATTTTAAGTTCAGCAATTTTCCCTTTCTCACTTTTTGGCCAATGGAGCCGATTGTTTACATTTGCTCCGTAAAACATCTAAGATCTAAGATAGTTGCTAGATTATATCACAGAAATCAAATCACACAAGAAAAAATATGATTTTTTTTATTTAATTTTTAATCCGACGTTTTAAAAATTAATTTGGTCAACAAAAAATATGAATATTTTCCGCATAATTTTGAAACAAAATTAAATGTCTACATTTTTAAATATTCTTCGAAAATTTCTGAACTGAAAGCGTAATAATTTTTATATTTCTAATCACAGTCAGACAAAATAAATAATTTTTATTTTCATGTTAAATTCATTTAGTCAACAAAAATGTAAATATTTTCCCCCGTAATTTTGAAACAAAAACAAACGCAATGTTGTTTACAATGTCACACAAAACATCAAATCACGTTTACGCAAAATAAAAAAATAGATTTTTTTCTGCGACTACTAAAATATTCTGATTTGTACAGGCAATGCCTGGCTATGATGCTAGTAAGTTTTATTTGAATGTCGTAAATTAATTGTAACCAATTGTATTCCAAAGAACATTTATAACAAAATTGTCTTCTGCAATCAAAACAATATGTATTCGAATATATGCATATTTAGAAGTGGGTTTGTGCGTGTGTGTGTTTTTGTGAATGTTTTCTATGTGTATATGTGTGTGTTTGTGCGTGTCGTTTTATGTAAGTTCTTGTGTGTGTGTTCTTGTGAGTGTGTGTGTGTGTGTGTGTGTGTGTGTGTGTGTGTTTGCGTGTGTGTGTGTGTGTGTGTGTGCGTTGTGGAGTAGTTTTCGCAATGAAAGTTATAATCGTACTATGTCCGTTGCTAATCGACTTAATGCACCCAAAATGTTAGGACCTTGGTAATCTTCCACTGAAGCTGACTCCTTAGTATTCGGCTAACTGCCGACTAATATCAACTGCCTTAGTCCAACTATATCTTAACTGGAACTAAGTAATAGTTCTACTGAACTCCAATAGAACTCTAAAGAACTCTTTAGAACATTTAAAACTCCTAAGAACTTTCGACAACTTCTCGAGTTAACTTCCTGTTAACTTTTATTAATATAGAAGGGAAAGTCCATTATCTGAGGAATAGGTGTATTTCACTATAACAGTGTGTGTGTGTGTGTGTGTGTGTGTAAGAGAGAGAGAAAGAGAGAGAGAGAAAAAGAGAGAGCGTGTGTGTGTTTCTGAATATGTATCTGTCACTTAAATGCCATACGTAATACAAGCTTTGGCGATCATGTCTTGAGACATGACTGACTGGGCAGAAAATTATCCTGCAGTAGGTTGCCATTACATTCTGTGGTCGACTGGCTGTCATCCAAACCTATAGAACCCAATCCTTCCTGTTATTTAACCCATAAATTGAGGCAGGAGATGGATTAATACCTATCCAAAGGGTATTTGCGCGTAAGTGAATGCAAGGAATTCAAATGGAATTCGAACACGGCTCTCCGATATATCTGTCAGTCAGTTAAGTGCCATACGTGAAACACGCTTGGGTGATCATGTCTTGAAAGAGACATGACTGACTGGACAGAAAATTATCCCGCAGTAGGTTGCCATTGCTTTCTGTGGTAGACTGGTTGCCGACCAAGGCTATAGAACACAATCTGTCCTGTTATTTAACCCGTAACTGGAAGGAAGAGACGGATCAATACCTTTCCCAAGGGTATTTGCGCGTAAGTGAATGCAATGAATTCAAATGGAATTCGAACTCGGCTCTCCGATTTTTCGTTCCGAGTCGATATCTACTACCCCACAACGCACATCCGCAGACTGATTTAAATAGCTCCATTCTTTACTTTTTGATCTACCCCCCCTCTCTCTCTCTCTTTACATACCCATATATGTGTGTGTGTGTATCGGTATGTGTGAATATATATATATATATTATACATATATTGCAGCTGCAAAAATTACTCGCACACACATATATATTTGATATACATATATATATATTATTTAACTTACTGATAGGGATATACTTTTTTTGTTTTCAGACTTGTTTCTGGTCGGTCAGGAACTACTAAGCGTAGACATTACCAATTCGATAAGACAGCAAATAATTCAGAGGTGCTATCTTGATATGGAAGCGGGTGTGAAGACAAACGCAATGGTATAAAAAGATATTGGACGTTAGCAGAATGAGGAGGGGGAGAATGAAAAGTGTGGCTACTGATAAGGACAACTTCGTCCCGGTTTCTTAGCCACCCCCCACCCCGCCCTGTCACAACCCAAACACACACATCTCGCTCAACAAGGCCAGGAAAGATGGTGAGGGCATTCTTGTTTCAAATCAGTACGAATCGTTAAAAATGCAATTAAAATGAAAGATATTTCTAACCCGGTCTGATAACACGATGAGGCAGGCAATACTGGCAAATTCTCAATCGTCTATCTATTAGTAAAGGTAGTCATGTTTGAATGTAAGAATATACAGAGGGACGTGTGTGCGTGTGTCTTTGACTGTCTGTCTGTCCAATCCGAGTGAGACGAAAAAATGCTGAGAAGTCCTCGTTCCAACCAAGAAGACTTTGCAAAATACATTTGCAGTTTGGTCATTTGGTCAGATTTTCGCGCGAAAGTCAGTCAGTTAAGTGCCATACGTGATAAACGCTTTGGGCGATCAAGTCTCGAAAGATACATGACTGACTGGGCAGAAGATTATCCCGCAGTAGGTTGCCATTGCTTTCTGCGATAGACTGGTTGCCAGCCAAGGCTATAGAACGCAATCTGTTCTTTTATTTGACTCATAGCTAAAAGGAGAAGAGATGCATTATATTATTAAGTAGTAATTAATGGGGGATCAGTTTATTACTTCATAACAATATGAAACTGATCCCCCCACAGTACCCAGTAGAAGCCTTAATCATCTTTTCAATTATTATATTCAGTCAGTCAGTTAAGTGCCATACGTGATACATGCTTTGGGCGATCATGTCTCGAAAGAGACATGACTGACTGGGCAGAAGATTATCCCGCAGTAGGTTGCCATTACTTTCTGCGGTAGACTGGTTGCCAGCCAAGGCTATAGAATCCAATCTGTCCTAATATTTAATCCATAACTGAAGCGATGAGACGTATTAATACCTTTATTAAGAGTATTTGTGTGTAAGTGAATGCAACGTATTCAACTGGAATTCGAACTCTGCTCCCTGATTTGTCATTCCACTGCACCACAACGCATTGAATGGATCTATGTAAATACTTTTGGTTCAGCTTTTCGGGCATAATTTCTACCAGGTTTCGAGCCGATATAAAATCCATGTTATTAACACTGGTAATAAAGCATGTAAGCTCTTACCACTTGTAAATCGGGCGCGACACAATCTTAATACCTGCTGTTCATTGCCTACCAGCTGATTTTGTTGCGTATTAAAGTCTGATGAAATGAAAGAGGTGTAAGACAAGGATGTGTCTTCTCGCCGGATCTATTCAATCTGTACAGCAAAACAGTTCTGAGAGATTGGCAGCTATAGTCTTAACAATATAAGATACGCAGATGACACAGCTGATAACAGACACGGAAAGGAAAATACAGAACCTTCTACATAAAGTAACAAGGGAAAGCGAGAAGAAAGGACTATACACAAACTACAGTTAAACTGAATACATGCTCATCAGCAAAAAGAGAAACCCAAACTGCTATTTACAGATCGGCCAGTGAAATCTAAAGGGGCATTGTCAGGGCCAAGGACGCATTTCAAAAGCTAACCAGAACACTGAAAGACTCCTGTCTTTGGAAACAAAAAAAAACAAAAAAAAGATTTGGAAACAAAAAAAAAGAGTATTGGACTGATATATGATATCTGTCTTTCTAAATGGCAGTGGATGCTGGACAATCCCCCGAAAGAGAGACTCATGCAACACAAATGTGGTTCTACAAAAGGAGGCTTAAGATACCATGGACCGAGCATGTGAACAACGAAAACGTTTTGGAGAGTTGATTTTCCAAACGCCGCTTAGATGTGGCACAAGTATGGGGTACCCAGCGAGGATCGAACTCACTACTAATATGTCCTAGCAAGAGAAGCTTGCTAACCATTACACCACGCCGAGGTACCCTAACATTTTTTTTGGAGAGGATGCAGTCGAAAAGGAAACTTATACTTAACATCAGAAAGAGACCGCTGAAGTTTCTGGGACACGTAAAGAGGAAAGAGGGCTTGGAGAATCTAATACTCACGAGTCGGATAGAAGTAAAGAAAGGCAGGGAAAGCAATGAGAGACATACTTAATAGTTTTGAGCAAATAAATCACAGAGGAGGGTTTGGGAAAGCTACCAAGAGGAAAAGTGTTAAGATCGGCAAGGGATAGGGGTAAATGAAGGCCCATGATCGCCTATGTCCTGAAAGGACACTACACATAAAGATGAACTTCGATTTTATTTTTTCTACCATTTCAGATTTTTACAGTGAAACCACTTTCATTTAATCCATATTTGATTTGTAAGAAAGAAATTCTACTATGATAACTTTTTCCCCAAGTACGGCTGATCCGTGGAATAAAATTCCGCATAGATATATTTTTAAATATGACGAACTTAACCAATCAAATTTTAATCGCTGTCTATCCGTCTTATCCTTATAGATTTCGCTTCCTTCTTCCCCATCTTACATTCATATCACTCACATCATTCTGTAACCCCACTACCATTAGGTGCTCTCGAGCCTTGTATTGGATCAATGCTATTAACAAATCAAATAAATTAATCAAACACACAAAATACACTGTGTTTTTTCTAACTTTATTACTATTATTACGTTTTAAAGATTTGCTTACTCAAAAATAAACCCGATCATAGGAGGTTGAGTGACAGCAAGTCTTCCTAACTCTCCAGCACCATTCCCAGTATCCTTTTAGACCTCAGCAATGCCGCAGTCTGGGAAATCTCAATCCAGTCTTTTGATTTCTAATTCATTTAATCTGTTTTCTCGTACATTAAGTACGTTTTATAGCCACGACTCTTTAATGTTATGTTCTAAACATTTTTCAGCTCCCGAGAAATGTCCTGGTATTTAAACTAATTTTTCATTTTCTTTTAAACTTATGAACTGCTTTTAGAGTTACGCAATCTGGTGGATTCTTTTTTTAGTAATCACACCTGGTTTTTCATATTCATAAGTTGACAGGTGTAGATTTCAATGTATCTGGTTCTTTTATTATTTTTTTTCTTAGACAAACTTTGGTGTGTGTTAAGAAAATTTATTTAGAGACGAAGCTATTTGCGTAGTTCTTAATCAATAACTCTTCGTACTCTGTCAAGTTGGTTTTTATATTCCCCTTACTGTGTTTATGTATGATGTCTACAGTCTAGTATTTTCCCGATAAATTATTATTATTGTTATTATTATTGCAACACTTTACAAAATAAACCAAGAAGATACTGCCATTGACAGCCATTGTCAGACTTTCTCAAATGTCAATAAAAAAATAGTGAATGCCTTCATCTCAAATCAAAATATGAAAATCATAGAAAGCTTTTAACGAGTCTAACGAAATTGTCTTTTGATTTGATGGCGTCCAAGTATCGCACCCTATCATAATTTCTTATAACCAGTTAGCATATATATTCTTCTATGTGCCTTGTTTTTTCAGGACGTAGGCGATCATGGCTTTCCACGTCTCCCTCTCCCTGGTGGCTCTTAGCACGCCTTCTCCTGTTACTCCATGCAAACCTCGTTCTGTCATCCACTAGCTCAAGCCCATAAATCTAGAATATAAATGTATTGAAACTAGCATGGACACCAAATGAGGGATTAGTTTATATATTGATTATAATATAGAATTGATCCCCAACTTTATATCCACATTATAATTTCTTGTAAACAGTTGGCATATATCTTTTTTTATGTGCCCTGTCCGTTCAGGACGTAGGCGATCATGGCCTTCCACGTCTCTCTATGCCTGGTGGCTCTTAGCACGCTTTCTCTTGTTACACCACGCAAACCCCGTTCTGCCACTCATCCGCTCAGCCCAGTCAACTACTGAACGAAATTAAGGGTTTTATTCGTCTTATCCCAAGTAAGACAAAAAAGCCACTAGGATGCATATATTTTTGTAAATGTTAGAGAGTACGAAAAGATTATGAATGACAATAAGAAGACAAAACAAGAATTAAAAAGACATAAAGGGAGTTATGAAGTACAACCTGGCTCGTAACTTATTAGAGAACAAGAAAGAGTGTCTTCCGCCAATCCCCCCCCCCCAACCAAAAAAAAAAAAAACATCGCCTTAAAACCAAAAAAATTAAGATTGGAAATTCTGTATTTGATTTTCAGTGTGAAATTATCTTTTCTTTCTCTTCTATTTGCCATATATCTTTAGGGTCTAAGCGGCCGTTGCTCTCCACATCCCCTTGGTATTATTAACAAATATGTCACGCTTTGCGTTCATTTGTCTTTCCTTCCCGCTATCTGACCCGTGAGCATTAGTTTCTTTAATCCCTCCTTCCTCACTACATATCCCAGAAACTTTAGCTGTCTTTCCCTGATATAAAGTATGTTTCCTTTTCGTGTCCATCTGCTCCAAAATCTTGTCATTGCTGACATGTTCTGTCTATAGTATCCTCAGTATCCTTTTGTAGAACCACATTTCGGTTGCTTCAGGTCTTTCATTCATCTTTGATAAGGTTGTCTAGCACTCACTGTCATATTGAAGAATAGACATCACATAACAATCCACTACTCTCTCCTTTTTTCCATCGGAATCTTCGTGCCTCTCAATAAACTATTCAACTGCATCCATGGCCATATCAATACACCTTCGGATCTCAGTGTCGCACTTTCAGTCCTATGTTAGGACATTCCCAGGTATTTAAATTTCTGTACCTGCTTGATTGATTGATTCTCCCCTACTTGGATTTGCCATTTTGGGTTCTTTTGACTGGTTACCATGCATTCAGTTTTCTTGCGGTTTATATATATATATATATATATATATATATATATAGTCCTTTCTTTCCACTTCCTCTATTTCATGTAGTTTATTTTCCGTGTCTGATATCAGCACTGTATCACCCGCATATCTTATATTGTTCAGAATACAGCTATTAATGACGAATCCTAGCAGGATTCTAGCGTTTCTAAGAATTGTTTCGCCGTATAGGTTGTAAAGATCTGGTGAGAAAAAATCAGGAAGAGATAGCTGAAGTTCCTGGGACAAGCAATGAGGAAGGATGGCTTGGAGAACCTGATACTAACAGGCCAGATAGAGAGAAGGAGAGACAAAGAAAAACAGCGTGTAACGTAGTTGACTGGGCTGAGCGGATGAGTGGCAGAACGGGGTTTGCGTGGTGTAACAAGAGAAAGCGTGCTAAGAGCCACCAGGCATAGAGAGACGTGGAAGGCCATGATCGCCTACGTCCTAAAAGGACAGTGCACATAAAAGAAGATATATGCCAACTGTTTACAAGAAATTATAATGTGGATATAAAGTTGGGGACCAATTCTATATTATAATCAATATATAAACTGATCCCTCATTTGGTGTCCATGCTAGTTTCTATACATTTATATTCTAGATTTATGGGCTTGAGCTAGTGGATGACAGAACGAGGATCGCATGGTGCAACAGGAGGAAGCGTGCTAAGAGCCACCAGGGATGGGAAGACGTGGAAAGCCATGACCGCCTACGTCCGGAAAGGCCAGGGCACATAGAAGAATATATCTGCTGAAATAATTTCTTATTATGCGGGAAGTTTGTTGCCAATACAGGTTCTTGATTGCACTCATGTCTTTTCCTAATATATCGAGTTTGCCGAGTATAATACAAAGCTTTATGAACTTTTAAATGTTTTGAATAGTGTTTATTTTGGAGAGTTAGTCGGTTATGGCTCTCTCTGTCTTCCTTTTTATTTATTATTGGCGAATTTCTATGGCTTCTTCGATTTTTTATTCAAAGTGATCTTTCTCCCAAACTAACGGCCATATCCTGATGATCCACACTTCTCAATATGTATCTTTATCCACCCGGAATATTTTCATTTACAACATTATTATTATTATGGCTGTTATTTTCGTTATTTCATTTCTGTCTCAACCAGAGACATAAGGTGAGAAATGGCTTCATGATATTTTTCACTAAGAATTTTTGTAAAACTGATCTAAGATAAAACACATTTTACATAGATAAAGCGTTCTGTAAAGTGTACATTTTTTGTATGTCTTTAAGTCTTTATTTACCAGGAATATATTCAATTAGTGTACTGGAAAGTTTTCCAATCAATTCGAGGGCTCCAGCTACAACTGGAATTAATAATGTCCTCATGTGACTGTTAAGAGATTTCCATTCTAAGATCCTTGGATTTTGACAGATTTTTAAAGGTTTTCAAAGATACATTACAATCTAAAGGGAATGCCATGTCAATAAGAAAGCACATTCTGTACTTCTGGTCTTTTTTTAATTTGGTTTTTCATTGGTTTAGGTACTTCTTTTTAATTGCTTTTTATTGTGCTGACTTTTTTTGCATACTTAATTGATTTTAGATTCATTTCTTAAGTGGTGTAGAATTTGATTTTTATTGTTTCCCTTTTTAGAATGATCAAATGTATACCCGAGAAAATGAAAGCGATTATATATATATATATATATATATATATATATATATATATATATATATATATATATATAATTATGAATTAAATGTACATTACGACACGGAAATTTCTATGTTTCGAGATAGAATCTCGTCATCAGCCAATTTTCACAACCAACATCCAACATTGCCTGATGAAGAGAATCTATTTCGAAACATAGACATTTCCGTGTCGCAATGTACATTTAATTCATAATTATATGATTACATTAAGCTCTACAATATTTATTGTATTGAGCACTGTTTATATTAAAAATAAAAGATAAATGCTAGGAGACTCAAAATCGTAAAACCTTGGATCTTCTTCACCTGGATTTATACACTTGTAAATTCAGATAAAATTTAGAGGGGAAATAGTCATTTTCAACACGTTAGTTTAAGACATGTATTATTAACCCTGTTTAATCAAAGAATGAGAAAAACTTCTAATGACGGTGGCAGGGGCTAGTAAGAGAAGGGGTTAGAGAATTTTGGCTATTATAGGGTTAAGCTCCTTAGTTGTAATTTCTCTTATGGTAGTGGGAGACATGTGGCTTGACTGTTGGATTAGTAATTGTAGGTAGTGGGAAAGGGTTACTGCTTCACCAAATTTTTAAAAAATTCTATATATCGCTTTCTTTTTTTGGTGCGATAAACAGTAGAGTTTCTTTGAGGGATTTGAGTATGGTGTCAAATGAATATGTAATGAAATCAGATAACTAGATTTAAACATTTAATTCAGCTTTTGTTTCTTATTTCGCTTATTATTTTCTAATATTTCATTAAAAATACCACTAATGTGTCCTTAACCTTATGCATTGTTTACTTCCCTTTACTCCCATACTGTAATCTAAATGCCAAGGTCATTAACATTATCACGGAAGAACGTGTTTTCATTTGAATAACAACGCAATTCCAACAACCAATAAACAAAAATATCCCTTGTAAAGATCAGAAAAAAAAGTTGTTTATAAAACGTTTATGCTTGACGTTATACATTTAAATTAAGTTCATCTATTTGTGGGATAGGAAATTAAGAATTAAAATCAACCTTCTTCACTTTTACAAAAATTCACAATGACGTGTGAATTCCTGGATAAAAAAAATTCCAAATAAAAAAAAGATTGACCTTGTTGGGGCGCTCTCCACCTTTCCACGGAAATGGACTATTCGAATCACTATATAAAGTAGTAGTGATTATACCTCGAGGAAGGAAGTCGAGGAAGGAAGTCGAGTGAAGGAGTCAGTCGGGTATTTCTAGTCAATCTATCACGTCTCTACAACGAGACTGTATACTAATTACCTTGTTCTGTATTCTACTAATCCTCACCTCTTGTAAATACTTCTCTCTTTTCCTGTCAATACACCTACTTTTATACTATTACGTTGTTTTGTATTATTTCACATAATTCTGTTACCCGACGTAACAGACCGCTTACTTACAGAAAAAGTCGAAAAGGGATTTCGCGATCAGATGTAAAATTGGTTTTCTGACCAATGGAAGCTCTTTGCAAGACTGAAAAGACATTCGCTATCTAATGCGAAAAATCTAAATTACTATAAAAGGCTCCGGTCAGCGCCAGTCAGACAGTCAGGGATGGAAGCAGCA
Organism: Ascarosepion bandense; assembly: GCA_037127315.1. Classification (NCBI taxonomy): domain Eukaryota; kingdom Metazoa; phylum Mollusca; class Cephalopoda; order Sepiida; family Sepiidae; genus Ascarosepion; species Ascarosepion bandense. The sequence goes on from JBBBDQ010000205.1 coordinate 3,295,775, forward strand.
GAGACGACAAGCTAAAATTAACGGGAGAAATTCGTCATCTTTCCCCTTCTTTCTCGTGAGCTGATTCTTTTTACTTCTTCATTCAAAGCCATTCCTACCAAACGAACGCTTATACATACATACGTACTCATATACGCTTTCCAACAAATTACAACTACGAACATTTCTTGATACCCTTAACTTTCTAATTGAACATTAATTTCTACCACGATTCATGTTATCCTTTTCATTAATAAATTTCTATTTTAACATGGAAAATGTTCATTTTTATTTTCCGCTCTTCCACTCATGATGAAAACCTTCTGACAATTCTGATAATTCTGAATAACTCTGTAAGCTGTAGGGAGTTCGGTTATGACACAAGGCCCAATTAATAACATATTAACCATTTCCCTATCTTACATATTAACCCTGCGTTAGTCACCCCAGATTTCCGAAAATGAATACCCCCTGGGGTGTTTACATACGCCAATACTAAAATGCTGATAACATTACAGTAATGTAAAATATTTTCGTATTACAACAAAAATTGAAACAACAAGCAATAGACATTAAATCAGATGTGTAGTTCATGGAGAACGATTCGTTGGGATTTGTTTAAGGAAAGGGTTGGGGGAGAAACGCCCTGTTTGCCGTGAATTTTCCGCAGTCGTAGAGGCAGGAAGGATCAGATAGCCGCCAATTTTCTGGAGAAGACGCCATTGGGATTTTTACCAGAGCCCCGTTAGCCGACCTGCGGGCCTAATACCGCTGGGTGTCAGACCAATCCAACTTGGCTGGTCCTACCAGGAACTTCTCCCATTCTCTCTACCTGGCTGGCACAGATGTGTTGGTGAGCAGCTGAAGACGTGGGCGACGACTATCAGGGATGACCTAGCAGCATTATCGTGCCAACAAGTCGTTGGTCTTGAACGACAGAATCGCGATTGGCTCGCCATTTCGTGTGTCCTGACTCAGGATCGGCGAACGTAGGCTGCGATGGTTCGAGGTGTGGTTCACTCTCAGGAGGAAGCCGGCTCAACCCAACCAGAGAGAATGCCGAAACAAGGTACAAATGCAATTAAGTACATTAAATCAAGTCTCGAACTGAAGAAATAATGATTCACTGGAATAAAAATTAGAATAAATTTGTTGCCTAAATATTTTTTGAAAATTAAAGTTGAAACGCAACAATACAAGAATAGAGAACAATTTTATTCATCAAAAATAGCTACAATATATTTCCAGGAAGAAAAATTAATTACATTAGCTAAACTCATGATTTATAAACATCATTTAATAAGTCAGTGGAATTTGGCTCCGCTATAGTCACCATGTGGTGGATAAAAAATTAAGAATTAAAATCAATCTTCTTCAATTTTACAAAAATTCATAATAACGGAGAAGGGCGTGATATAAATAGTATTATCTATTTACAGAGCCACACACACACACACACACACACACACACACACACACATACATATATATATATATATATATATATATATATATATATATATATATATATATATTAATACAGGTTTCGTTGAATAATATAGACAAGTTTTGTCTTTTTTTTTTTTTGTATAGGATCCTTTCGTATAATAAGCTTGTATTAATATTTGTATTAATAAGCTTGTAGTGCTATCGTTAAAAGACGACAATAAATTGCAGTAATTGTCGATTTTTTTATCGGGTCTGAGCTTTCGGCTTACATAAGCCATTATCAAAGAATAAACATTTAATATATAGTGAACAAAGAACATTTAAATTATTAACAGAGTGGAATTAAACAAAGAAAATTAAACCAAAGAGACAAGTCGATTTTTAACGTGGCGGATAGCCGCAGATGGTGACAAAATGGTGGTGGTGTGGTTCTTGGTCACATGAGGGTATATTGGCATGAGGGTATTGGTCTGCGAGCTGCTACTACTAAGGGTAGACGCAGTAAGCGTAGTAACTATGACCTCTCCTGTCGATTACAGGCATTGGAATATGTTAGTCGAGATGTCGAAATTTATTTTATTGGATATATCTATATATTAATCATTTCACCTCAAGCAAGGCTAGACGGCCTCTAGAACCTAGGGTGCAGAGGGTTAGAGTGAGAGAAAAATGGGTATATTGGGGATTACGGAAAGGTTAAAAGATGAAAGGGATTCGAGAAGATAGAAGATGGCAATTGACGTTGCATTTAATTTTTTGGAGTTTGTAGCTACAAGTAAGCAAGTAAGCAGAAGGGAGTTCCACATGCGAGAAATTCGAGAAAACAAAAAATGTTCGAGTAGATGTGTCGAATACCTTTTAACAATTTCAACGGTAAAATGGTGGCACCAATATGCCAATCTAGTCGCACACTTAAATTCATCGAGTCGAAGAACTGAGGCAAAAGGTTTATCAGTGGAGTTTTTTAAAATCATTTTTAATCATTTTTTAAGGCATTTCACTGCCACTGTTGCGCAGGGGTTTACATAGGGGAAAGTGATGAGAAAGAGTGGTTTAGGGGTTGCATAAGGGAAAGTGATGAGAAAGAGTGGTTAGGGGTTACATAGGAGAAAGTGATTAGAAAGATTGGTTAGGGGGTTACATGAGGGAAAGTGATGAGAAAGAATGGTTAGGGGGTCACATAAGGGAAAGTGGTGAGAAAGAGTGGTTAGGGGGTTACATAGGGGAAAGTGAAGAGAAAGAGTGGTTAGGGGGTTACATGGAAAGTGATGAGAAAGAGTGGTTAGGGGGTTACATAAGGGAAAGTGATGAGAAAGTGTGGTTAGGGGGTTACATAGGGGCAAATGATGAGAAAGAGTGGTTAGGGGGTTACATGGAAAGTGATGAGAAAGAGTGGTTAGGGGGTTACATAGGGGAAAGTGATGAGAAAGAGTGGTTAGGGGGTTACATAGGGGAAAGTGATGAGAAAGAGTGGTTAGGGGGTTACATGGAAAGTGATGAGAAAGAGTGGTTAGGGGGTTACATAAGGGAAAGTGATGAGAAAGAGTGGCTAGATATAGGAAATGTCAGAAGGAGGGAGATAGACGGGTAAGGATACCGAGGATGAGTGTTGCGTAGATGGAAAGAGTGTTTGAGAGAATGGGTGCGAGTTAGAGCGTTAGGAGGTGTCTATTGACCTTACATTTAAACTCCTGTTACCAAGCAAATATTTGTAGAAATAGCGGAGGGAATTCATTTCAAGTCGGTAAGACTGAAGTCGAAATGCCAGGTCAGCATCGATTAGATTGCAGATGCTTCTTTGGATTTTATCAAGAATATCGAGATGAATAGTAAGAGAACGCGACCAAATATGCTAACGGTTTTCAATGGATGAACGAATTGTAGAAATTGACTCTAACACGCTGTATCCTATGTACATTTTCCTTATCTTCTACATATCTTCTTCTTTTCTTTCACTTTATCCTCCTGTTCTCTTTCTTTTTTTCTTTTTTTTCTCTTCTTTTTCTATTCGCCATATCCTTTCAAGCTGTTGTGGGTCATGGCTGGCCACAATTTTCTGATCTTTTTGTTCTACAATCCATTTTTTTCTTTTCTCACTCTGGTTTCCAATCTCACCTTTGAGTATCAAACTTTCCAACCCCTCTTTCCTCATTATGTGCCTAAGAAAATTCATCTGTCTCTTTCTGACGTTAAAATTAAGTGTTCTTTTAGTTTCATTTCCTCCAAAACTTCGTCGTTGCTTTCATAATCGGTCCATAGTTTCCTCAGTATTCTTCTGTCGAACCACATTTCTACTGCTTCAAGTCTTTTCTTTACCTTTGAAGAGATTGTCCAGCATCTGCTGCCGTACAGGACAAATATCACGTAAAAGTTCAAAACTTTTTTGTTTCGATTTTAATTTTTCTGTCACTAGCTTTTGGAATTCTTGAAGTTTTGCATTCAATATGTTCTTGAGTATCAAATTTTCCAAGCCATCTTTCCTTTTTATGTACCCCAGAAATTCCAAGTATTACTTCCTGACTTTAAGTATAAGTGTTCTTTTTGTTTTTGCCTTCTTTAAGAATTTGTTATTGCTCACATTGTAGTATATTACGCCTTTGGATCTGGACTAACAATGAGAAACACGTATATATAATAATATAATCTTATATTTTTATTCTTCGTCGGTGACGCTTGTGGGGAACAGGAGGGCAGCCGGAGAGAGCCGTCTACACGAAGATAAGTCCGCTTCAACCATTGGAGATGGATGTAGTGGCAGGGGTTGGATGCCCTCTGAAGATGATTGGGGTGGTAGGAACGACAGCAGCTGGAGACAATAAAAATGACTTTAGCGGCAGGCTTATTGTAGATGGCTGGAACGGTTGAACTGGAGGCCTACAAGAGATTGTTGGAGCGGCATGAGCAGAAGACATAGTAGACATGACTTGAACGGCAAGAGCTGGATGCCTCCTGGAGATGGCAGGAAATTAGAGATGGCTGGAGAGGTATGAACTGGAGGGGTACTGGAGATGGATGGAGGGGCAGGAGGTGGAGGCCTACTGGAGATGGCTGGAGGGGTAGGAGCTGCAGCCCTATTAGAGATGGCTGGAGAGGTATGAACTGGAGGGGTACTGGAGATGGATGGAGGAACAGTGGAATGTCTTCTTTTTTTTGTGGGAGGGAGCTTCCTCATACGTTACTCCGAGCACTAAGCTTGTCTATTCTTCTCAGTCGTGTTGTTGTCGGTAAACTGAGCCTCGACTGAGCCGCATTCTCCGTGAAGACACAGAGATTGTCTGTCTTTCTAAGTCGTGGCTGGAGCCCGACTAATAGATAAAGAGATAATATACACACTGAGATAGATGATTTTTTAAGCGCCGCTTAGATGTGGCACAAGGCCGAATGTATTGAGTATTCAGTGAGGATCGAACTCAGCACACAGTTGTAAAAGATTCTAGCAAGACAAGCTTGCTAACCATTACATCACGTCGAGGTGCCTTAACAGACTGAGATAGACAGATAGATAGATAGATATGAACAGACTGAGATAGATAGATAGATAGATAGATAGATAGATAGATAGATAGATACGAAGGAAGGGACATAGATAGATAGATAGATAGATAGATAGATAGATAGATAGATACGAAGGAAGGGACATAGATAGATAGATAGATAGATAGATAGATAGATAGATAGATAGATATGAACAGACTGGGATAGATAGATAGATAGATAGATAGATAGATAGATAGATAGATAGATAGATACGAAGGAAGGGACATAGATAGATAGATAGATAGATAGATAGATAGATAGATAGATAGATAGATAGATGCTTGTATATGGTTGTACGTCAGTGTAAATCTTTAGAATGATATAATTAATCTTACTGAAATATTCACAATTGCCACATAACCGCAGCTACATCAGATCTCTGGAAGTCGAGAAAATGCACCGAATAATGGTTTTGACACGTTAAGAGTCATCACTGATGACGTCTTTTCCAAATACCGTCTGTCTCTATGGGAACCCTTACTAAAAGAGGCAGCATACGACCAAGGAGGAGTAAAAAGATGGAAAAGTAAGAAAATCTCCGAGCGTTACTAGAGAGACATTGAGAATCATAGAGAGGACAAGACAAAAAGCGACGAGTGGAAGATATTTCATATAATCTGAGTGAATGCGCGCTTCCTAGGGTCGTATCTAAGCAGAAATAGTTCCTGAAGCAGCAATCTATTGAAATCCAAATGAAAGTATTTGAGAGAAATAGGCATATTCCAGTGTTTGAAAGGCAGGAACGTTAACATAGGACAAGACAACTACAGAAATCACTTCTTTAACCAGCACATATATTTATATACGACATATAAGACATTTTTTATACACCCACAGATATAAAAAAGCAACGAAAAAGGAGTAATTTACGCCTTAAACACAACAAACAAGATCGAGATGGAATTATTTATAGAAACTCGTTGTCTTGCTCCTTTATCCTTTCGGCTCCTCGGCTTACGAGTGCGTGTGCACGCGCGTGTGTGATCTACACACACACACACACACACGCACACACATAGATAGATAGATAGATAGATAGATAGATAGATAGATATGAACAGACTAGGATAGATAGATAGATAGATAGATAGATAGATAGATAGATAGATAGATATGGGAAATATCCATTTTCAACATGTCATTTTAAGACATGCACCGTTTAAGCAAAGAATTCTTTGCTTAAACAGGCTGAGAATGCATGCCTTAAAATGACATGTTGAAATGGTTATTTCCCCTTTAAATTTTATCTGAAGTTGCATATATATATATATATATATATATATATATGTAAATTCAGATAAAACTTAGTGGGGAAATAACCATTTTCAACGTGTCATTTTAAGACTTGCATTCTTTGACCGCTTATAAACAGAGAATGAAGAAAATTCTAAGTCCAATGGTTAGATTAGTTAAAGGAAGGTGTTGGGATGTATTGGTTTTTATTTGGTTGGGCTTGGGGAAGGAATTAGTAGTAATTGTTCCTTGGTAGTGGGAGGTATGTGGCCTGACCCTAGGCTTAGAAGTGATAGGGGGTGTGGAGGTAACTGCTAGGTCAAGTTTTTTTTTTTTAAAAATTTCTTTTTTTTTTCGGGACTAATTGGAGGAATATGATAATTATTGTAATTTACATTTATGTCTATGGCGACGCTTACTCATGATCTTTCTTCGTTTATTAAGGAGTATCCCTTGTTTCCTGTTTAGGATGTGGTTTCCGGCTTTCTCTTTTCCATTCTTTTTACCCTTACGTAGCCCCCTGCGCATCAGTGGCATTATCGCCTTGCTTGGGGTGATATGATTAAAAAAAAAAATTTGGTCTTGAAATTTTAAAATTTTAATTTTTTCTGTCAAACAGAGATTACGCCTATCTCTTAAGCTATTAGGGATCCTAGCCTTGCCTATGAGTTCCCATTTTATCTGACGATCTAAGTTACGTCCTTTTAATTCCCAGTATATTCTAGAAAGAGCAGTTTGGTATTTTAAACTAGGGTTGGTGAATGAGTGTCAGTGGGTTTAAAGCTGTTGCTTCCAAATTCCTGCGGAAATTCCCGATATAAACATTCCGTTTCTCCTGATTTTCCTTAGGGTAGATGGTGGCTTGATAAATAACATTTTCAGATCTACATTATTTATATATACTAGTATCATAGCCCGGCGTTGCCCGTGCAACTTAGAACATTTTAGTAGTAGGAGATGACAATGACGGGAGTAGATGGAAATCATTTACAGACAGTTGATTTCCTGCATGAAATATTTAGAGAAAAAAAGCTTTATTTTTTTTTTTAATTTTATTTTCTGAAGTATAAAATATTAAATCTGAAAAAAAAAAGACTTTCATAATTAAATTAACCATTGGAAATTTTTTTTTTTTTTTTTTTACATATTTTTTGAAAAATATTTCTTTTGTTTCAAAATTACGGAGAAAGATATTCACATATTTTTGTCGACCAAATGAATTTTTATAACGTCGGAATAAAAATTAAAGGCTCATTTTTTTTTTAGTCGCGTTTGACACGTGTGATTTGATTTCTGTGACGTAATTTAGACACCATCATAGATCAGAGATGTTTTACGGACCAAATGGAAACAATCGGCTCCATTGATCAAAAAGTGTGAAAAGTAAAATTGAACTTAAAACTAAAAAGTATGTGTCGACCTGGCTTTCCTGTAGATGTGTCCCTAGAAAGTTTGAATGGCGTAGCTTAAAAAGTTTAGGCGTGCATAGGGAACAGTCACACACAGACTCACAGATTGCCTTTTCTATATATACTAGCATCATAGCCCGGCGTTACCCGTGCAACTTAGAACATTTTAGTAGTAGGAGAAGATGCCAATGAGAGAAGAAAAAGCTTTTTTTTTATTTTCTGAAATAAGAAATATTAAATCTGAAGAAGAAAAAAATACATAAACAATTAAATTAACCATTGGCCTTTTTATTTTTTTATTTTTTACATATTTTGTTTTTGTTTGAAAAAACGCTTTTTTTAAAAATATTTCTTTTGTTTCAAAATTACTGGGGAAAATATTCACATTTTTTCTTACCCAAATGAATTTTTAAAACGTCGGAATAAAAATGAAATATAAAGAATCATGTTTTTTTTAAATAAAAAAAGTATTTAATCACGTTTGACACGCGTGATTTTATTTCTGCGACTTAATTTAGCAACCATCTTAGATCTTAAATGTTTTACGGAGCAAATGTAAACAATCGGTTCCATTGGCCAAAAAGTGAGAAAGGGAAAATTGCTGAACTCAAAAAGTATGTGTCGACCTGGCTTCCCTGTAGATATGTGTCCCTAGAAAGTTTGAATGGCGTAGCATAAAAATTGTAGGCGTGCATAGGGAACAGTCACACACAGACTCACAGATTGCCTTTTATATATATAGATATAATTTAAAAAAGCATCCATGATAATGCTCTATAGAATATCAAATTATGTATCGAAAGATATACACTCCTGATCAAAATTTTAAGACCACTTAAAAATCTTTAAAAAGAAATATTTTTTACGGATAGATTTTAAACTCCTTCCACTTAAGGTTACCAATACTACAATCTAAAACGTTATGGAAACAAAAAGCTACATTCTAAACATTTTATTTAGAAATTTACATTTTTATAAAATGAGGCGATTTACACATGATCAAAATTATAAGACCAGAGACAAAAATTCTACGAAATTGTACAAAAAGTGTATGAAAACATTCAACAACCAAATTTAATAATGAGTTCTACCTCCACTGCTTTTGATGACTTCAAAAATTCTGTCGGGCATGCTAGAAATAAGCGTTTCCATTAAGGTGCGGGGGATGTTGCTCCAGCTTCTGAAGATGGCTTCACGAAGTAAATCGCCTCATTTTATAAAAATGTAAATTTCTAAATAAAGATCTTTTCACTTTTCTTTTTTTTTTTGCCATTTTTTATTTTATTTTATTTTTTTTTCTCAATTGGAGTAGATAGATTAAACTATCGTCCGGTTCACATTCCACCGACGTCTATTGTAAAGGTGTAGAGGCTCATCCCTTGTTCTCTGTTCAGGATGTGGTTTCCGGCTTTCTTTTTTCCAATCTTTTCACTCTTACGTAGCCCCCTGCAAATCAGTGGTGTTACAGCCTTGCTCGGGGTGATATGATTAAAAAGAAAATGTTTGGAATGTAGCTTCCATAACCTTGTAGATTGTAGTATTGGTAACCTTAAGTGGTAGGAATTTAAAACCTATCTGCAAAAAAATATTTCTTTTTAAAGATTTTTAAGTGGTCTTAA
>JBBBDQ010000205.1:3310000-3602500 GCA_037127315.1 Ascarosepion bandense
ATATATATATATATATATGTGTACTTATTTACATCCATATACATATATATACTTATTTACATCGATATATATATATGTTCTTATTTACATCCATATATATATACATATATATATGTGTGTGTGTATTTATTTACATCCATATATCTATGTATATACATATATATATATATATATATATATATGTACTTATTTACATCCATATATATATATATATATACTTATTTACATCCATATATATATATATATATATATATATATATGTACTTATTACATCCATATATATATATATATAATATATATATATATACTTATTTACATCCATATGTATATATATATATACATATATATATGTATATATTTGTACTTATTTACATCCATATATGTATATATATATATATATATATATATATATATATCCATATATGTATATATATATATATCTATATATATATATAAATATATATATATGTGTGTGTGTGTCTGTTTATGTATGTACTTATTTACATCCATATGTATATATTTAGATATATATGGATGTAAATAAGTACATATATATATATACATATGTATATGTATATACTTGTACTTATTTACATCCATATATGTGTATATATATATACATATATATGTGTGTGTGTATGTATGTACTTATTTACATCTATATATATATATATATATATATATATATGTATATATGGATGTAAATTTGTAATATACATACACGCAGATACTGATATATAAATACCTATCAACTATTAATAATTCATTGCTCAATGTAAAATTACACTTATTAAGTGTATAGTAATAAATATATGCATTAAGCTACCTCCAAATCTGGACTTGGTGTTTCATGCACTGCGTAATCTTCAGCTGCATATTATTACATAGCGCATCAAACTCAGTGTCGTGCTCTTGATGTAGGCAGTAATTCCACTAGTGCGCTGCGGTTTTCTGTGAGAGGCGAAGGGAAAGAGATAAAATATGGTAGAGGGGATGTCAAAGAAAAAGGTAAGAGAAAGGTAGGAGTCAAGGCGATAGAAGGTGGTGACGTTGCACTTAAACCTTTGGAGAAACCATGAGGAAGAGAGCGCCACAGGCCGAAAGGCAGTGGAAATAAACTGCTAGAGTAGAATTGGCGGTTACATTCGCCTATTTTGTCGGTAAAATTGTGGGAATTATTTGTCAGTCTAGTTGCACGGGTAAATTCATGAGGGTAGGACACGAGGGAATAAAGCTCTTCAGCGCTGAAGCCGTGAAATACTACTAGAAAAGACAGGAAGAAGCCACATTCCGTCTGTGTGAAAGGGGTTTAAGGCGAGTAGCGAAATCAGAACCAATTACATTGCAAACCTTCCTTTGAATATCGCCAAGAGCAGATATGACAACAGTATTCAGTGCACAGACGAATGATCTAAACTTATTTATCAATGGAACTTTGTCTCTGTGTGTGTGTACGTCCGTTATCTATAGACTCCGAAACGGCTGAACCGATTTTCTTGAAAATTTACACAGTTGTACTATAAGCGACTGCTAGTGTTCTTAGCTAGTTTTTGTGTCGGGGTACCCCCGATAAATATCGAAAATCGATAATCGAAAAAATCTGGTTTATAGAAGGAGTGATCCGATTTTAATCAAATTAGATACACTCATAGAAAAAGACATGAGAAACGATATTCATAAATTTCAAGGTTGTAGTTCTTACAATAGTGTAGAAAATCGATTATATATATATATATATATAAAAGGCAAGATGTTTGTGTGAGTGTCTGTTTATCTGCCTGTATGTCTGTATTTTTTTTTCAGCTCTTTTATTTTAGTTTTTGCTTCGGGTTTGGCTCTAAGTAGGGATAATTGTAGTTCTTAGTCTCAGCCATGATACCATTTACTCAGAGGACTTATTTAGCCTTCAAAATTCAGTTTACGACGAAAAAACTTATTTGATATCGATAGCAGGAAATCAAAATTTGACTTACATCCATTCATTTTTCTTTCAGGCTACGGTTTCGCTTGAACTGGAAAAAACTATTGGTTTTTGTCTTTCGTGCCAACGCCCAAAGAGTCTGAGCTCCTAGACCATGGATTAGTTTTAAAGCTTTCATTACACCCGAGCAACGCCGGGCTATACTGCTAGCTGATATATAAACGTGCAAGATGGATTCTGACGAGAAAACTTTCTCGCTCAGCACAGCGGCACAATCTTCTTCGCAGTCGATGTAGCTATTGATTCAATCTTTTCATTCCACTTGAGATCGGTTGAGAGAGTGAGACGGAGGAGACGCAGTGTATTGCTTTCAAGGAGACTACTCTGATACATATTATTCTCTATGGTTGTTAAATCAGAGGCAGCTTCGTTTTGGAATCATACAAATCTACGAGTCTTTTCTTACCCCAATCTATCACAGATTGGAGGTGTTTTTCAGTAGCAGAATCGAGATCTACTTTTTCAGCTCAGGCAGGTTTCATATTGAGACGGGAGTAGATGGTGGTGTCATCTGCATAGAGACCAGCTACATAGGTCCATAGGGACCTGACTACATCAGGAAGATCATTGATGAATATTAGGAAGAGCGTATGAACTAGGACAGGGCCGTGAGATACACTCGCATTCACATGAAAGAATTTGGAAGTATGCCCATTCAGAACGACCATCAACTCGGGTTAAGTCGTTTCGAGTTAAGTCATTCTCAATTATACGTCGTTTGTCAAAAAATATATGGAAAAAGAAAAATCAATTTAAGTCATTTTATTCGACTTTATGACTTCCGTCAAAATAATCGAATATCATTAGAAAAGCAGTAAAAGCACATAAAATCATGTTACTGTACAATCAGTTAAGTGCCATACGTGATACACGTTTTGGGCGATCATGTCTCTAAAGACACATGACTGACTGGGCAGAAGATTATCCCGCAGTAGGTTGCCATTGCTTTCTGCAGTAGACTGGTTGCTAGCCAATGCTACAGAACCCAATCTGTCCTATTATTTGACTAAAAGCTAGAGGGGGAAGAGATGTATTTTATTATTAAATAGTAATTAGTGGGGGATCAGTTTATAAATTCGTAACAATATAAAACTGTTCCCCCACTTTGTGTCCAGTAAAAACCTTAACCATGTTTCCAACTATTATATTCAGTTAGTCAGTTAAGTGCCATCCGTGATACACGATTTGGGCGATCATGTCCCAAAAGAGACATTACTGACTGGGCAGAAGATTATCCCGCAGTAGATTGCCATTACTTTCTGCGGTAGACTAGTTGCCAGCCAAGACTACGGAACCCAATCTGTGCTATTATTTAACTCATAACTGGTGGGAAGAGACGGATTAATACCTTTCCGAAGGGTATTTCTGTGTAAGTGAAATGGCAACAGCAGACGACAGACGACGTGCAGCAGCAGCAGCGAACTACGGAAGCCGGTGACAGTGCGCTAGGGCTAGACGAACGAGACCTAACGCACACGACAGGCTGCCGGTTACTGTATAATAAATAAAAATAAAAGTATATAAAATCATATTAAAATGCTTACTAAACGCTTTTGCTTTTACTGAAAAGTGACATTAAATGTACGAGGGTATGGCCCCAAATGATCAACACACCTTGCACGCTTCTCACTCAGCTTTTACTCCTTATCATGCAACCCTTGAAGAAGACAAAAAGAACGCAGTTCAAGGAACTCTCGGTCAGTTAAAAAGCGTATCAAACAACAACGACAGCCAGAATCAGCTTCTGTTGCAGACGATCCACGCCCATCTACGTCCGCGATGGAAAAAAAGAAATTGAATGTAAATATTGTTAACTCTAACATTAGGTAATTTATTTTCTACTATTGCAGTTGTATTTGCTCCTTATCATGTAATCATTGAAGAATATAGTTCAAGAGACTTTCGACCAGTTTCTTATTAAAAAGCGTTTCGAACAACAACGACAGCCAAAATCAGCTGTTGATGCTCACGATCCACAGCCATTTACATCCAAAATGTAAATAAACAAATTGAATGTTAATATTGGTAAATTTAACATAAATGACTTCATTTTTTATTTAACCTTACAAAATCGATTTATTTTATGTCTAAGAGCAAAACATATTCACAAATGAAGAGTCTGCGATGTACTGTAAAGATCGCCAAATTGTAATTTGCAAGTATTTACGCACATGTATTTGTAATTTTAGATTACATTTTTGTACGTTATAAAAAAATAAGATGCATTTGTTTATAAGCTTTAAATAGATTCTTAATGGCAATATATTAATAATAATGCATATATAAATAAAATACATGACTGGTAATGGTTATTTGTGTTTTAAGCTAGTGACAAGTAAATTCGGAGATAAGTAAGTTCGACTAAAATCGTTTTTCCTGGAACGAATTACCAACGTACGGTGAGATGTACCGCTATATATATCATCCGTTCACCCCAAGTAAGGCAATCATGTTACAAAGATGCAAGGGCTACTGTAAGTGAATGAGAATAAAATGACTATAGGAGGAACCAGAAACCCATTCTAAACAGGAAACAAGGGATAAATATCTGCTCCATATTCAAAAGGATAGATTTGATTAAAATATATATGGTATAAGAGATAATAACTATACTCGTGTCGGAAAATATTCCACGGATCTACTAAGAAGGGAAAAATGGTTTTAAAAAAGAAAGACCTAAGCACAGCTTTCCCTGATGATCTGTTTAGGTTAAACCTATGTAGATCTGTCTGGCTCACTAGGTATACTAGGTAATCTGGCGCGTCTAATACGATAATGCCGATATAATGTTCAAACAAATCATTTAAAATTGTCGGTTGTTTATAACCAGTTTCGTTAATTTCCGTAATATGTTTACATTTGCTGATATTACGATACATTTCAGAACAGATATGGTTATTACGATGAATCGAAAATTGTGTTATACGCTTAATTTGACTTCGTTTAGACTGATAATCAATACATTTTTTACCAGAGTTCATATCTAGTACTTCTAGTGGTAATGGTTTCTCTGGTACAAATGTCAACAAAGATGAGGACAATAGTCCGAATAATGTAAATACTGTAAATACTACTTCATCTCAGAAATATAGACAACTAGAATGATCTATTATTAAACGTCATACAAATGCCAACACAGATGAGGACAATAGTCTGAATAATGTAAATACTGTAAATACTACTTCATCTCAGAAATATAGACAACTAGAATGATCTATTATTAAACGTCATACAAATGGCAACAAAGATGAGGACAATAGTCCGAATAATGTAAATACTGTAAATACTACCTCATCTCAGAAATATAGACAACTAGAATGATCTATTATTAAACGTCGTACAAATGGCAACAAAGATGAGGACAATAGTCCGAATAATGTAAATACTGTAAATAATACCTCATCTCAGAAATATAGACAAATAGAATGATCTATTATTAAACGTCGTACAAATGGCAACAAAGATGAGGACAATAGTCCGAATAATGTAAATACTGTAAATACTACCTCATCTCAGAAATATAGACAAATAGAATGATCTATTATTAAACGTCGTACAAATGGTAACAAAGATGAGGACAATAGTCCGAATAATGTAAATACTGTAAATAATACCTCATCTCAGAAATATAGACAACTAGAATGATCTATTATTAAACGTCGTACAAATGGCAACAAAGATGAGGACAATAGTCCGAATAATGTAAATACTGTTAATACTACCTCATCTCAGAAATATAGACAAATAGAATGATCTATTATTAAACGTCGTACAAATGGCACCAAAGGTGAGGACAATAGTCCGAATAATGTAAATAATGTAAATAATACCTCATCTCAGAAAAATAGACAACTAGAATAATCTATTATTAAACGTCGTATAAATGACAACAAAGATGAGGACAATAGTCCGAATAATGTAAATACTGTAAATACTACCTCATCTCAGAAATATAGACAAATAGAATGATCTATTATTAAACGTCGTATAAATGACAACAAAGATGAGGACAATAGTCCGAATAATGTAAATGCTGTAAATACGACCTCATCTCAGAAATATAGACAACTAGAATAATCCATTATTAAACGTCGTACAAATGGCAACAAAGATGAGGACAATAGTCCGAATAATGTAAACACTGTAAATACTACCTCATTTCAGAAATATAGACAAATAGAATAATCTATTATTAAACGTCGTATAAATGACAACAAAGATGAGGACAATAGTCCGAATAATGTAAATACTGTAAATACTACCTCATCTCAGAAATATAGACAAATAGAATGATCTATTATTAAACGTCGTACAAATGGCAACAAAGATGAGGACAATAGTCCGAATAATGTAAATAATGTAAATACTACCTCATCTCAGAAATATAGACAAATAGAATAATCCATTATTAAACGTCGTACAAATGGCAACAAAGATGAGGACAATAGTCCGAATAATGTAAATACTGTAAATACTACCTCATCTCAGAAATATAGACAAATAGAATGATCTATTATTAAACGTCGTACAAATGTTTAGTTGACGGCTTAACACCTTTCCTGGGCACTTCCGTTACCTCCGCAACTGTGCAAGCCACTAGATCTCATTTCTTTATTTTCTGTCTTGCCTTTTGCTATTGTTTCCTAACCGCTTGGCACCAAACATCTAATCATTTGCTATTTCTACTCCTTCCTTTCTGCTTCGCTCAACTTTATTTACTAATCCCATCTCTGTTATTTTTTGTCTTTGTCTATTCTCTAATCCTCGTTAATCTTATTTGATTTTGTAGAGTTCTCCTAGTATTGCATTTCCAATGATCTTTGTACATTTTCAATTGATGTTTTAGTTTCACTTTAATTTACATGTTATAATCAGAATTTTATTATACATTTTATGTTTTAAACCCAATGAAAAATCGTTTTCCTTTTACTTAAAGTTTCGTTGCTTTTGGTGGCAACCGGTCTAGAGGAAGAAAAAGTCTTGAATTAAAAATCTTCAACTATGATTAACATAGTCAGGCAGTAGTATGGCATATATTCCTGGGTTTCTTCCAGTTCTCCATCCTCTGTTTTTTTTAATGTTTTTTTTTACTGTTGCAATTAGGGTGTTATGATTT
The DNA here is from genome assembly GCA_037127315.1 of Ascarosepion bandense. Classification (NCBI taxonomy): domain Eukaryota; kingdom Metazoa; phylum Mollusca; class Cephalopoda; order Sepiida; family Sepiidae; genus Ascarosepion; species Ascarosepion bandense. Next base: position 3,317,098 of record JBBBDQ010000205.1, read on the forward strand.
ATAAAATGGTGAGTGTTCTAAAAATAGAAAAAGATAGACACACTGACGACAAGAATTCAAAATTGGGCGGCAAAATACGGAACCGTTTCTTTTGGTAGGAGTAGGAGTAAGAGTAGGAGTAATAAGTAGGATTTAAGGACAGTAGTTTTGTGTAGGAGATTTGAAAAGAGGAAGACGTTAGGCAGTTGACCACTAGAGTCCAGAAGGGATAGGCTCGTTTACTACTAGCATCCCACAGTGAAGAGAATTTAGCTAGTCTGCTCCTGTATCCACACAAATTTTAAAGGTTGTAACTTGATGTAAAAACCCACAGTTTTATACCAAAAATAAACACCATTAATTCAAGTGTGTGTTATCTTCTAATTCTACCAAAACGAAGCAACACAACAGTGCTCTTCCTGGCGATGTGTGGCTTGGTATTGTCCTGCTGCATCAAAGCGCGCTTTCAGTCGATCAGAGCCGGATACTCAAGTTGCTGAAACAGTAAAGTTCGGCACTGATGGCACGACCATTCGGAACCAACTCAAAATACACGATTCCCTTCAAAGTTCCACCAAATGCACAACATGACTTTCTTGCCGAATCGATCTTGTTTTGGAACCGACGGTGCCTCTTGCCCTTTCTGAACTCATCGCTTGTCTCGATTGTGCTCGACCAGATAGACCCATTTCACAAGTGTTTACGAACTTTTGGGACAACCTAATAGTAATAAAAAGTAGTATGTGTAGTGTAATAAGTATAGTTAAGTTCGATTTTGTTTAGCTACATATCAACCACTATTTAATATATCAAATATGAATAATTTGAGCATAATTATATGGCTTCAAGGAGATATATTTTAAACGCAATTTTCTGCCTACAACTACAGAAAAATTGTATCACTGTTTATGTACTGTCGGACTTTTCTTGTATATAAATATATTGATGGTTCTTTTATTATTAAAATGTACCTTTATACTTTCAAAGTGTTTTTGATCAAAGAAATGTGCCCACAACCGGAACTCTAACAGATAATGGTGAACCTGTAAACAACAGCAATGAAGAGTTTGTTCCACGATTCTAAAAATCTCTAATCTCCGGATAAAAGGCCTTGCTGCCAGATGCAATTTATCATCATGCTGTGGATTCGATATTTCAGTCAGTGTAGATTTTTTATATGAAGTGTATTTAAGGTGAACGACGCAAGTTTGTCGAAAGATTATGTGAGGAATATTTTTAATGTTAAGTGAGTGTAAAAAAGAATACGTTTGAATTTAGAGATTTTTGTTATGGCTAGCATTGACCAACAAAGGTTAGCTTCTATAGAGGAAATTGCACTGACAGCTCTCAGTAGAGTGGAAGTGACGTCAAGTTAGAAATTGTAGTAGTAACTGCTAGAGTTTGAATTAAGAGGTTTGATTTCGATTGTATAGGAGAGAAGTTTAATTGAAAACAGCTCTGAGAAAGGCTTTAGGCTGTCCTGTATGCAGGGTGCGGTGTTGACAACTCAGATTAAAAAATCTTCTCTACCCACAGGATGTCACCAAAGATGTCTTTGTTTAAAAGAGAAAACTAAAATATATGATTATATTTTTTTAGATTTTGGCTCCATTCTATTGTTTTCAACGATGTCGTTTAATGCAGATTATTGTTTTTACTGACGGGAACGATGAAATGGACGGAGATTGTGAGATTTAGTCTTGCTGAAAGTCAGGTTGAAGTTGTTCCCCGACGAAATGTTTATTTGAAGATGTTTAAGAAGAAGAAGAAGCGGATTGATTTACATGGAAGTTAGGCTGAGTGTTAATCTCCGACGATGTGAAATTTGTACATCGATGTGTTGCAGATTATATTTTTGGAGTAATTCGAAAAAAAGAAGATTGTGAAATTTGGTCCCTGTGAAAGTCGGGTTGAGAGAAAAAGAACAAAAAGGATTTATGAGTTGCTAAGCGTTAAAGTTTAATAATCGTCCTAGTCATAGTGAGAAACCCCGAATTTGCAGCAGTTTTGGTTTTGGTCCGGATATATCCATCTTCGTCGTCCAGGCAGCTTTGAGCCCAACAGTGTTTTGTTTATCCCAGACTAATTATATACCCAGAGGACTATATACCCAGATGATACCCAGGAATTAGTAATTATAATGATGTGCAAATGTAAATGTAAATCAGGCAGAAGATTGCAGAAAGTGCGGGTTCTCGAGTAAAGACGGATGTTGCTTGGTTACTGTGAACCCTGAATATTTAATGTTGATTCTGAATTGTATAGATCATTTGTTTGGGTTCCGAAAGTGCCGTTGGCAGATCTTCTTCTTCTATATGCCGTGTCCCTTCAGGCCGTAGGATATCATAGTCTTCCATATCTGCCTCTCCCTAGTAGCTCTTAGCACACTTTCTCCTGTTACCAACTAAAACTCCGCTCCGCCATCAACTTGCTCAAGCCCATCAAGTATGGTAGGGGATATTTTCCCCTGTCTCCTCTCGATCTGACCTGTGAGTATCAGATTCTCCAAGCGCTCCTTCCTCATTACATGTCCCATGAACTTATCTTTCTTTTCCTGATCTTAAGTATTAATTTCCATTTCGTTTTCATCCTCTCCAAAACCTCATCGTTGGTCACATGTTCAGTCCATTGTATCCTCAGCATCCTTCTGTAGAATTACATTTCGTTTGTCTCAAGCTTTCCCGTAATCTTTGGTGATATTGTCCAGCATTCACTGCCATATTGAAGGACAAACATCACATAACAACCCAGTACGCTATTCTTTGTTTCTAGCGAAATTTTCCTGTCTCTTAATACTCTACTCAGCTTCCCTGAATGCATCCTTGTGCTTTTAGATTTCAGGAATATAAATGTATAAAAACTGAAGTGACCACAAAAAGAGGGGTCAGTTTGTACATTGATTGTAATATGGAATTGATACCCACTTTATATTCAGTATGCTTCTGTAGAACCAAATTTCGGTTGCTTCAAGTCTTCATCTTCGATGAGATTGTCCAGCATTTACTGCCATATTGAAAAACAGACAACATATAGCAATCCTGTACTCTCTTCTTTGTTTCTAGCGAAACTGTCCTGTTTCTTAATACTCTTTTCAGCTTCTGGAATGCATCCTAGTACTTTTTGATCTCAGGAATATAAATAAAAACTGCAGTGACCACAAGTGAGGGGTCAGTTAATATATTGATTGTAATATGGAATTGATCCCCCACTTTATATCCAGTATGCTTCTGTAGAACCAAATTTCGGTTGCTTCAACTCTTCATCTTCGATTACATTGTCCAGCATTCACTGCCATATTGAAGAACTGACATCACATAGCAATCCAGTACTCTCTTCTTTGTTTCTAGCGAAACTGTCCTGTTTCTTAATACTCTTTTCAGCTCCTGGAATCCATCCTTGTACTTTTTGATCTCAGGAATATAAATGTATAGAAACTTCTGTGATCACAAAGTGAGGGGTCAGTTTATATATTGATTGTAATACGGAATTAATTCCCCACTTTATATCCAGTATGCTTCTGTAGAACTAAATTTCGGTTGCTTCAAGTCTTTCCTTCATCTTTGATGATATTGTCCAGCATTCACTGCAACATTGAAGAACTGGCATCACATAGCAATCCAGTACTCTTCTTTCTTTCTAACGAAATTGTCCTGTCTCTTAATACTCTACTCTGGTTCTGGGATACAGCCTTGTGCTTTTGGATCTCAGGAATATAAATGTATAAAAACAGATGCGACCACAAAGTGAGGGGTCAGTTCATATATTGATTGTAATATGGAAATGATCCCCCATTTTATATCCAGTATGCTTCTGTAGAACCAAATTTCGGTTGCTTCAAGTCTTCATCTTCGATGAGATTGTCCAGCATTCACTGCAACATTGAAGAACATATATCACATAAAACTCCAATTGTTTCTTCGTTGTTTCTAGTGTAATTTTCCTGTCTCTCAATACTCTACTAAGCCCCTAGAATGCGTGCTTGACTATGCCAATTCACCTTCAGATCTCAGTGTTGCACTTTCCGTCTTCTGTTAGAATATTTCTCAGAATTTAGTATCTCATACTTTTAGTTGGCACTGGGCTTCCCTTTTTATTTAAGATCATACATTCGGGTTTCTTGTAATTTATTTGTAGTCCTTTCTTTCCGCTTTCTTTAACTACCCTGGAAGATACATGACTCAAAATCGTGAAGAAAGTCTTTGGCGTTAAACATTATACGATGTTAGTGGAGAAGAATAGAATATTATTATGTCTGGTAAGAAGCATTCCTTGTTACCTTCCAAGAAAAAATGTCTATAATTCGTATATTGCAAAGCAAGTTTTTTCAGTTGTTGGCACATATTTGGGATTATCATCGATTTGTCTGTAAGTACGCCTTTTTTTTTCTTTTTTTTTTTTTGGTGGGATTCTATTTCAAGCTTTTGGTGAACGGCGATGTGTTAAGGTGAGGCAAGGTTTAACTTAGGCATTTCCTAACAATAAAAACATTATCGACATTCATGAGAGCAGAAAGATTAGTTCCTGTCAGCCGTATGAAATAAAGTAGATTAAGAGTTCATAATGCAAAAAAACCCCGCATAAACACAAAACAATATATATATATATAATTCCAGGTGAAGAGGACTCAAGGTTTTAATATTTTGAGTGCCCCGGCATTTATTTTATTATGAACAGTGCTCAATATAATAAATATTATAGAGCTTAATATAATTATATAGTTATACAGGTAATGTACAATTAATTCATCTCTCTCTCTCTCTCTCTCTCTCTCTCTACATATATATATATATATATATATATATATATATAAGAAAAATTAATGCAGACACGTTATTTCATGGTAAATCGGAAATTTATGCCTATTTCAGGCGAACCATCATCAGCATCCGTCTTTATTGTACAAAGGATTTTACACGAATGAGCTTCACATAGACCTAAAAAAACGAATAAAAATAACAGTCGCTCCCTTAAAAGAGAAAATCTAAGAAAAAATACATCAGTTCGGCGAACACACACACATATTCATATATAAGCATATATATACGCAACATATAATCAGAGCACACGCATAGCGGCGGATGTCAACAAAATGTCGAAGATACATTCAACCTGACAGTTGGATTGCAGACCCGTACATTTGAAACGTAAAGAAAGTGGGTGAGAGAGAGAGAGAGAGAGAGAGAGAGAGAGAGCGTTATAAAGTTTTATGCTAAGCACAATCATCAGGCCTGATGATTGCTCTTAGCATGAAACAGTCTGTCGCCCCTGAATGTTGACTTCAATGTTCACTTTTATATATATATATATATATATATATATATATATATATATATATATAGAATATTATTATGTCTGGTAAGAAGCATTCCTTGTTTCCTTCCAACGAGAGAAAAAAATGTATATATATATATATATATATATATATATATATATAGAGAGAGAGAGAGAGAGAGAGAGAGAGAAAGAGAGAGATTTATCCAAAAAGTTCATGATAATTTTTAGTCGTTCATGTTTCAACAAGTTAAAACACATCAAATTTACTGACAGATAATGTGTCAGTTTGTATCCCAATTAATTTGGAAGATTATAAGATGAATTTTAAACATTTGATGCTTTTTTTTATTATTGCAAAGTCAAAAATGCCAAGCAAGCAACAACAAAAAATTTGTCCTGTGTACGGTGAAATTGCTTTGGCTGACAGAAGTGAACAGAAGTGTTTCGCTAAGTTTAGAGTTTGTGATTGTAGAGTTAGTGATGGCTCGGGCAGACGACTCCACCCACTCAATACAGATGACGAACAAATCAAGATATTGATTGAGAATAAACCGAATTACAAAACGTCGAAATCAGCAGAAGCATTGCATTTATCAAATTCCGCTATAAGTGACGCTTGGGTACTCATATCGCTATCATGTTTGAGTACCACATTATCTGTGTGGAAAGAATCGTTCGGGTCGCAATTCTATTCATAATTTAAACGCATTGAATATGCAGCCTTTTTAATCAAATTGTGAAGGCTGATGAGAAACGGATTTTTGAACAAAAATTATTTCAGCGCAAAATATCCTGGGCTGAGCGATATGATCTAAATTAGACCACCCCAAAAGCAGCTCTTCACCGTGAGACACTCGTTCCGTCATCCACTAGCTCAAGCCCATCAATCTAGAATATAAATGTATAGAAACTACTATGGCCACAAAATGAGGGACCAATTTATATATTGATTATAATATAGATTTGATCCTCCACTTTATATCCACATTGTAATTGCTTATAAACAGTTGGCATATATCTTCTTCTTTTATGTGCCATGTCTTTTCAGGATGTAGGCGATCATGGCTTTCCACATCTCCTCTCTCGCACTTCCCGCCTGTGGAACTCGCTCCCGTATTCTTGCTTTCCTGATGGCTACAACCTCCAGAAATTTAAATGCAAAGTCAATACTCATCAACTAACCACTGGACTCTAGCACTCTCCCCTCCCCTGTATAACCTTCCCTTTCTCTCCACCTATGTATCTGTCATCGCACCTGCTTTCTCAGCTTTCTTTTGTTCCTTTCTAACTAGTTTGTACTCCTCACTCTTTTCTAATTAATCTTTTTACATTTATGTAGCCCCCTGCACATCAGTGGCGTTTCCGCCTTGCTCGGGGTGAAATGATTAAAAAAAAATATCTCTCTATCCCTGGTAGCTCTTAGCACGCTTTCGCCTGTTACACCATGCGACCCTCATTCCGTCATCCACTAGCTCAAGCCCATAAACCTAGAATGTAAATGTATAGAAAATAACATGGTCACAAAATGAGGGATCAGTTTATATATTGATTATAATATAAAGTTGATCCCCCACTTTATATCAACATTATAATTTCTTATAAACAGTTGGCAAATATATTCTTCTTCTATGTGCCCTGTCCTTTCAGGACGTAGGCGGTCATGACTTTCCACATCTCCCTATCCCTGGTAGCTCTTAGCACGCTTTCTCCTGTTGCACCATGCGACCCTCATTCCGTCATCCACTAGCTCAAGCCCATAAACCTAGAATGTAAATGTATAGAAAATAACATGGTCACAAAATGAGGGAACTGTTTATATACTGATTATAATATAGATTTGATCCCCCACTTTACATGCACATTATAATTTCTTATAAATAGTTGGCATATATCTTCTTTTATGTGCCATGTCCTTTCAGGACGTAGGCGTTTATGGCTTTTCACATCTCCCTACCTCTGGTGGCTCTTAGCACGCTTTCTCCTGTTACACCATGTAACCCTAGTTCCGTCATCCATCTGATCAGGTCTTTCAAATATGTTATCCGATGCTTTTCCCTGTCTCTTTTTCCCTCTGTCTGGCCTGTTAGTATCAGGTTCTCCAAGCCCTATTTCCTCCTTGCATGTCCCAACATTTTTAGTTGTCTCTTCCTGATGCTCAGTATTAATTTCCTTTTCGTCTCCATCCTTTCCAAAACCTGGTCATTGCTCACATGCTCGATCCATGATATCCACAGCATGACGGTACTTATCAAATAACCTGTTTACAATGTCAAAGAGCTAATATTGGAGAGACATCACGAAATCTAAAAACCCCTATCTACGAACATAAAAGACATGTTCAGAAAACCATTCAAACTCACTCGTAATGCACAGTAACAAAACTTATGACCCCATCCAATTAAAATCAAAATAACTACTTCCAGGGATTATTAATTGTAAATCATTTTCATCTAATACGATCGAAATGTACTAAAGTCATTCAATAAACAAGGTGAATTTTTCAGTATAAGGATTTCTACGAGGGTCAGTAAATAAATAATGTGAATTTTCGGTATAATGACTTCTATGAGGGTCATTCAATAAATAAGGTGAATTTTTTGGTATAAGGGCTTCTAATACAAATAGAAGCAAGCTTCCGTATTCCCTCAGCGTAAAAATCTTTGGACTGATGTCTCAGCCAATCGCTCACAGCACTTTTGACTTCATCCTCACTTTCAAACTTCTTTAAACAATTTAGCTCACTTGTAGACATTTTTTGGCTGAAATGTGAATTTCAACTGGTTTGCACCCTTCAGCAACCCAAAACATGATAACTGACCTCTGTTCAATCCTGGAGCATGCTTCTTGGTCGGCCATCTTTGTTAATCTCCAAAACTCTCAAAGTTTTTTTTTTTCAATTTGCAAAAAAAATTAAATCTCTTAGAAAAAGAAGTAAATCAAAAGAATTTAAAAAAAAAGTAAGCTTCTATCTGTATTAGAAGCCCTTATACCAAAAAATTCACCTTATTTATTTAATAGCCCTCGTATTTGGATACAAATCAACCATCCGCCCGTGCATGGAATACTGCTGTCATATATGGTCAGGCGCACCCGCTGTTCATCTCAGTGTTCTTGATAGGCTCCAAAGGAGAATCAGGAATGTGATAGGTACCGACTTGGCGGCTCAACACCAGCCTCTTTCTCACCGACGGGTTGTGGCTTTCCTCTGTAAGTTCTATCAATAATTTCATTGCTTCTGCTCCAAAGAACTGAAGTCACTGGTGCCCCTGGCACAGGTGTTTACTCTTGCAACCAGACTGGTAACTGGGTCCCACCCATTCACAGTTAGATCGACCAAATGCAGACGACAGTTCTACTCCATCAGCTTCTTTCTCGCACTTCCCGCCCGTGGAAGTCGTTTCCTTATTCTTGCTTTCCTGACGGCTAAAACCTCCAGGAATTTAAATGCAATGTCAATCCCCATCTTTTAGCCTAAGTGACTCTACTTCTTTCTACATCTCTCAGTATATCTTTTCCTTTCTCTCTACCTTTCACCTGTATTTCCATCCTTCTCTTGCTTCCCTTCTAACTGGTTCGTCTTTCTCTTCACTATCTTCTATCTAATCTTTCTACACGTATGTAGCCCCCAGCACATCAGTAGCGTTATTCCCTTGCTCGGGGTGATACGATTAAAAAAACAAACAAAAAAAACTTCACCGGTCATGAGAGAAACATACGGTCAAAATAGAAAATTGTATGCAGAAATTATATCCAATACTTATGTGGAAGTTACACATCAGTCAGACTCAATTAAATGTATTGTACAAATAATATTCAATAATTAATTTGTGAAGTTTGGCTGCATTAGGTAATCTCACTCATTCTATAACGCGATTTCATCTCAACCAACCTCAACTGATCGACACGTACCATGGAACAATCTAAATCTAAACTTATTTATAAATGGAACTTTGTCTGTGTGTGTGTGTCTGTGTGTATGTCCGAGTGTGTGTCCGTTAACTATAGACTCCTAAACGGCTTAACCGATTTTCTTGAAAATTTACACAGTTGTACTCTAAGCGTCTGCGAGTGTTCTTAGATAGGTTTTTCGTCGAGAAAAATCGGGTTATAGAAGGAGTGGTCCGATTTTAATCAAATTTGATACACTCATAGACAAAGACATAAAAAACGATATTCAGAAGATTCAAGGTTGCAGTTCTTACAATAGTGCAGAAAATCAATAATATATATGTATATAAAAAAGGTAATATGCTTGTGTGTGTGTCTGTTTATCTGTCTGTATGTCTATTTTTTTCGGCCCTTCTATTTTAATTTTTGCTTCGGGTTTGGCTCTAAGTAGGTATAATTGTAGTTCTTAGTCTCAGCCATAATACCATTTACTCAGAGGACTTATTTAGCATTTAAAATTCAGTTTGCGACGAAAAAACTTATTTGATATCGATACCAGGAAATCAAATTCTTTCAGTCTACAGTTTCGCTTTAACTGGAAACAATTATTGCTTTTTAGTCTTTTGTGCCAACGTCCAAAGAGTCTGAGCTCCAGAACCATGGATTAGTTTTAAAGCTTTCATTACACCCGAGCAACGCCGGGGAATACTGCTAGTATATATATATATATATATATATATATATATATATATATATACTAGCATATATATATATATATATATATATATATATATTGCTCTAAAAAGAAAAGACGTCATACTTATCCCAAACCCAAGGAACCTTTCGGCCAACACTTTTCAAGGGCTTCGTTGGCAAAATTATGAATAGGGTTAGAACGAAGACAATATCAAAAGGGGAAATTACTCACAGTACTGGGAGAAAGTGGAATTCGTTTAAAAATAAACTTTAATGAAAAACATTAAAATGTGAGGGGTTTGTAAATTTAATTCCACAAGAGTGATTTAAAAAACAAGTGTTTCACTTACAGACTCTCCAGTAACTGCAAGGAGCGAAAGAAATGCTCTTTCTGTCTGCACAGGCTAGGTTGATGGATTTTTAGGCAAACAGCCTCCAAGACCCGTAGATGATATGATGAGCGAGCACTGTGCAAGACAGAAAACCAACTGTCCTCGTACGCGGAGGCACACGCTGAATTATCCAACAAGTGTTGGCCGATCGCTGAATCCAGGACAGCTTGGGTTGTTCTTATAGTACTGATAGGGCTGCAGAACGTATATTCGCAGGGACGTGTTGCGAGATCCGCGTCTCCAACCTAAGACTGGTTCGTCCTATGTATGCCGCATCACAATAGCATTTAAATTTCTAAACAACGGAATGTTTTCGAAAATAGGACAACCTGTCTTTAACGAAGGATGGAAAAACAGGTCTAGTATGGAAAACAACACGCAACTGTACTGAATAATAATAGGACGAAACACACGCCGAAACTTTGTCAGTAACAGTTTGACATTTTCTGCCAAGCCAGGGTAATTTTAAGTACAATGGACAGCGACTAGGTCCTTCGATGTTTGGCTCCTTAAACCGTTTGATCTTGCGATCAATAACCCGTTTAACCACAGTAGTTGGGTACCCATTTGCTTCAAAGATACTTTGCAAGCGCAATAGTTCACTGCTCAAACACATAGGGGAACAAATATTGAGGGCACGGTGAACCAAAGTTTCTATAAGACCAATTTTGCAGGACATAGGAACAAAAGAGTTCCAATTAGTATACAAACCGGTAAAAGTTGGTTTGCGAAACACAGATGTCACGAAAACATCATCCCATCGCTGAATAAAGACATCCAAAAAAGAAAGACATCCATCCCTCTCTGTCTCCATAGTGGACTGAAGAGAGGGATGTAAGGAGTTCAACTGAATTAAAAAACGTTCAGCATCAGAAGTGTTGTAAAATAAAGAAAAGGTATCATCAACATAACGTTGATATATTAATGGCTCATCAACCTTTTCAAACAACAAACGGCCATGATGTCCCACGAAAATATTAGCAAGGACAGGACCCAAAGGATTACCCATTGCAATGCCGTCTGTCTGTGCAAACATGGTATCATCATCTCTTTCCATAACTGCGCAACTAACTTTTTTTCTTTAAGTTAGAATTTTAATACAATAAAAAAATAAAAAGTCTAATAAGCACAAAGTGTTCCTTATTTACTTTTATGTTAGTCCCCACTTTTTTTTTCAGTCCCTACTCTTAATTCATTTGCATAAGTTGGTTATACAGGTTACTCTCGACATCGTTCGCTATCACAATGCACATTCACCTTCTGCTGTCATCTCTTCCGTTTACTGTTAAAACATTTCCAGATATTTAAATCTTTGAAGTCGATTAATTTTGCTATTTTGCATTAGTAGTTCTCCTACAAAGTTAATTGCCAACAACAGTATATTTTTCTCTTTTTGTAATTGGTGTTTAGTCCTTTCTTCTCCCTTTCCTTTATGTTCCTCCTGTAGGAGTTCCTGTCGTTTCTATTCTGTGTCTATTACCAACACTGTGTCATCTACATATATGTTAAAACTGTGTCTGCCAATAATAAATTCCAATAAAACACGAAAATGACTCATTTTTTACCAAAGATTTTTTTTTTAAATGAACACTGATATGATAATTACTGAAATGCAATTAAAAGCGATTTCTTTGGATGTAGTTATTTAAGACTAAACCCGCCTAATGCCATTCAGAAATACAAATACTACGAATACTTTTGAGCATAATTTAAAAAGAGTTCTGCTAAGTTTAGCATAGAGTTACTGTTGTGGATTCCAGGTGAGGAACCGCACAAAATAATGAACAACAAAAACAGATATGGAGATAGAAAAGTAGGTTATATTGAATGTAATAAACAAACTTGAACGCAGGTTAGTAAATCCAGGAATACTATCAGTAAGAAAATAAATATATACAAGTCTTCAAGTGAATTCGTTGGACATAGTATATCCGTGTAGATAATTTGTTGTGGATTCCGGGTGAGGAACCGCACAAAATAATGAACAACAAAACAGATATAGAGATAGAAAAGTAGGTGTAATTGAACGTAATATACAAACTTGAACGCAGGTTAGTAAATCCAGGAATACTATTAGTAAGAAATAAATATATACAAGTCTTCAAGTGAATTCGTTGGACATAGTATATCCGTGTAGATAATTTGTTGTGGATTCCGGGTGAGGAACCGCACCAAATAATGAACAACAAAACAGATTTGGAGATAGAAAAGTAGGTGTAATTGAACGTAATATACAAACTTGAACGCAGGTTAGTAAATCCAGGAATACTATTAGTAAGAAATAAATATATACAAGTCTTGAAGTTAAGTCGTTGGAAATAGTATATCCGTGTATATTGTTCTAGTTGAGTGGAGATCAGAGCTAGTCTGACTTCTGATGCAGTAGTCTGTGGGTAACTTCGGTATCTTACGTATCAGTTCCGGTACTCTCCGATAACTCGCACGGGTCTCTACCATTATTCCCAACTCTCAATTCTCACTGCTGTTCTCTCTATGGCAGGCGTATATGAATACTCAGTCGAGTCCATTATTATATACAAAGGGGAGATCCAACAACAGTTACAATAAAACTAAGCTCAATAAGAATGCTGACGATAAGAAGGCTTGTTTACCATAACTCTAAGAAGACATTATCTTGATAGTTCTCTTATTTAGTACAAAGCTATAAGTGTAGCATCATCAATACACTTATAGCTTCTATATATACAAATATATAAGTTTAAAAACTGAATATTAAATTATCACCCGCCCATTAACATTGATCAGGCTTCTCTCCCTGAAAGTAAAACACTGCGCCTCATCGGATTAATTTTCACATCAGACCATAAGTGGAATAACTATATAGAATCCATAGCTAAATCCGCTGCTAAGAAAGTCGGTTCTCCCGTCCGAAACACACATATACAAATCTACCATCCGCCCGTGCATTGAATATTGCTGTTATATCAGATCAGTTGCTCCTGCTATCTAGGTGTCCTTGACAAAATCCAACGGAGAAATTAAAATGTGATCGATCCCAACTTGACAGCTAGGACACAGTCGCTTTCTCACTGACGCAGTGTGGCTTCCCTGTGTCTCTTCTACAAATACTTTCACGGCTTCTGCTCCGATGAACTTGGCTCACTGGTACCGCCTATATATGAATTTCCTCGAGCATCAAGATGAACAACTAGGTCGCACCCTTTTACTGTGAAACCAATAAATTGTAAACGCAAATTCTACTCCATCAGCTTCTTTTCTCACACTTCCCGCCTGTGAAATTCCCTTCCATTAACTTGCTTTCCCGACAGCTACAATCTCAAAGAATTTAAATGTAAAATCAATAGTCATCAATTACATCTTCTCTCTCATGTATTTTTCTCCGTCCATCCCACTCTAATTAGTATTCCCTTCCTTCTCATATTCTCGTCCTGACACTCCCTATAACCTGTCACTCTTTCTCATAAATTTCCTCCTATGTAAGCCCATGCACAACAGTGGCAGTAAAATGCTTTGCTTGGGGCAATATGATTATACAATAAAAATTTCTATACATTTATATTCCAGAGAATGTAAATAAATCGAAAAGACATGCGTGTGCAGGGGATCAATTCTACATTACAATCAGTATATAAACGGAGCCCTCACTTTATGTCCACAATCATTTTTCTATTACCCACTTTCTGACGTCCCCTATAACTGACGTCACTCTTTCTCATAACTTTCCTCCTATGTAAGCCCCTGCAAAACAGTGGCAGTAAAATGCCTTGCTTGGGGCTATATGATTATAAAAGAATATGATTATAAAAAATATGATTATTTAAAAACATCTATACTATTATAATGTGGATACAAAGTGGGGGATCAATTCTACATTACGATCAATATATAAACTGATCCCTCACTTTCTCTTACCCACTTCCTGTCACTTCCCCTATAACCTGTCACTCTTTCTCATAACTTTCCTCCTATATAACCCCCTGCACAACAGTGGCAGTAAAATGCCTTGCTTGGGGGCCACACGATTATAAAAAAAAAAAAGAAAAGAAATGGAGGTGGTAGACTGCGTTCTAGTGGATTAGATACGATGAACCAATAGAAAGATATAAATATATCTAGGATTAATTTTCTATTGGTTTATCGAGTCTAATCCACTAGAATTACATCTACTCTCTCATTAATTGTTTGGATAATGTAATATTTGTTTTTTTTTTTTGTTTTTTATATAAGCGTTTCAGCCCGAGCAAGGCATTTCACTGCCACTATTGCGCAGGGGGCTACATAGAGTGGAGAAAGGATGGTTAAATATAGGAAATGTCAGAGGGTGGGTGATAGGCGGGTAAGGATACCGAGAATGAGGGTTGGGTAGAGAATGAGGGTTGGGTAGATGAGTTTTGGGAGAATAATTAGAAGTTAGTGTGATAGGAGGTGTCTATTGACCCTACATTTAAACACCTGGAGATTGTAGCTGTCGGGAAAGCAGACATATGGAAGGGAATTCTACAGGCGGGAAGCGCGAGAAAAGAAGCTGTTGGAGTAGAAATTACGGTTACATCTTATCTGTTTATCTGTAAAAGGGTGGGACCTAGTTGCTAATCTAGTATCTCGTGTAAATTCGTGCTTAGGCGGCACCAATGATCTAAGTTCTTCGGAGCAGAAGCCATGAAAGTACTTGTAGAAGAGGCACAGGGAAGCCACATCGCGCCGGTGGGAGAGTGGTTGCAGCCGGTCTGCCAAGTCAGTATCAACCACGTTAAAGATTCTCCTTTGTATTTTGTTAAGAAGCCCAAGGAGAGTAGCAGGGGCACCCGACCAGATGTGGCAGCAGTATTCAATACTTGGACGAATGGTAGATTTGTATATGTGCAGGATAGATTCAGGCAGGAAAAACTTCCGGCCCTGCACAGAGAGCCGACATTCATAGCGGCAGATTTGGCAATGGATTCGATATATTCATTCCATTTGAGGTCCGCCGAAAGTGTAAGGCCAAGGAGGCGTAGTATTTTACTCTCTGGGAGGCTAGCCTGTTCCATGCTAATGGGAGGTAGATGCGATTGTCTATGGTGGTTAGTTGATAACAGCTTCGTTTTAGAAGCATTGAAATTTACTAGCCATTTCCTACCCCAGGCCACTACGGATTGGAGGACCTTTTCAAGCTCGGCAGCGAGGTTCGCTTTGTCGCCCACACCGGGTTTTTGATCGAGGCGGGAGTAGATTGTGGTGTCATCAGCGTACATGCCTACTTGGGATCTAATGACGTCGGGGAGATCATTAATGTACATCAGAAAGAGCGTGGGACCCAGGATAGAGCCTTGAGGGACGCCAGCGTTCGTATGGTAGTTTTGGGAGGCATGCCCATTTAATAATACCTTCAATGTGCAGTTAGACAGGAATGACTGGATGAGGTCAAACAGATGTCCAGTTATACCGTAGCTCCGCAGTTTGTATAAGAGGTCAGCGTGCCAAACCCTGTCGAACGCTTTGGCGATATCCAAGGCAACGGTTCGGGCTTCGCCATTCTCGTCAAGAGCCCGGGATATGTACTCGGTAATGGTCGTTAGCATATCAGCAGTAGACCTGGTGAAGGGAAACACGTACTGTTTGTCAGAGAGAAGCCTGTGGGCCGTGAGATGCTGAATCACCTCGGCGTTGATAATGGCTTCGAAAACTTTGCCAAAGATCGGAAGGATACTAATAGAACGGTAATTGGCGGGGTCTGAGGGTTCGCCAGAATTCTTAAATATAGGAACTACATAGGAGGATTTCCAACAGGCAGGAAAACAGGGTTAGGGTTAGGCAGATGTTATAGAGTTTAGAGAGGACAGAGGAGAGATCTGGGGCACATTTCTTCAGTACTATGATTGGGATTCCGTCCCCGCCGCTCGCTTTGTGTGCAATTATCTTGGAGACCAGCGAGGGTGTAATGTGGACGTTATTTAGTTGAGTTTTAGTTCTGGGTGGGAAGTCGAGTGTAGTAATTCCTAACGAGACCAGTGTCGAATTGGTGAAGCATCTACGGACAAAGCATTCAGTCTTGTCCGCTGGAGAGGTAAGAACTTCAACTTCATTGATTAGTGGGGGTTTTGAAGTCTTGCTCTTGTTGAGCACGCTTTTGCAGAGTCGCCAGTAATCTTTGGAGCCGAACTTAGAGGATGCTAATCGTTGTGCCATTCTGGTAGCAAACGCCCATTTAGCTTCGTACAGTACTTTTTTACACTTATTACGTGCTGAGGCGAAAAGGCGCCTATTTTGGTTCGACGAGCAGCTTCGATAGAGCCGGGAGAAATGGTTCCGGTGAGCAATGGCGGCCGAGCAAGCGGGTGAGAACCAGGGGGGCGAATTTGATTATAGCTGGAATTTCCTGGCCGGGATAAAAGCATCGATGCCAGCCTTAACCCAAGAGGAGACCTCGGACGCACAGTCTTCGACAGGAAGATCGAAGACGTTGTTCCAGGGGACGTTGCAGAGGAAGTCTCGGAACGAGTCCCAGTCTGTTCTCTGGTAGCAGTATGATATTCTGCTGGTCTGGTTTTCTTGGGTAGAGTAAGAGTGTATTGAGATGTTGACGGAATCTACGGAGAGGTCAGAGTTTCCGAGAGGGCAGAGCTGCCTGGTAGTGCAGGAGTCTGGAATGAAAATAAAGCAGAGGTCGAGTAAGGAGTCCCTTCCGTTAGAGTTCTTAGAGAAACGCGTGGGGAAGTCCACCACTTGCGTTAGAGCTTGGGTTATTGAAAAATACATGGTGCGGATACCAGCAAGGTCGGTGACAGAGTTTTCAAGCCACTTGGTGTGGTGGGCGTTAAAATCGCCAAATACAAATATATGGGCAGATGGGTGAGAAGAAATGGCCTTGTCGATATTGATAGAGATGCTATCAAGTACCGAACAGTCAGTGGAGGAGGAGGAGCGGTAGAGGAAGAAGAGATAACTAACCGTGCTTAGAAGTGAGAGACGGAATCACATGAAAGAATGATCCAAGGTTTCAAGAGATGGCTAGAGGGAGTTGTTCGCTGACATATACACCAAGCCCATGCATATGGACATTGGAGTCCTTCCTGCAGAGGGGAAGGTAACCAGGAACGAAAAGCTCCGAGGGGATAGAAGGGTCAAGGTTAGTCTCACATATAGCTAAGATATCGGGTGAGTTAGTTTGGAGGAACGATTCTACACTATTAAAGTTACTGCGGATACCTCGTATGTTTGTGAAGGAAACGCAGCACACACACACACACACACATACATATACATATATATATATATATATATATATATATATATATATATATATATATATATATATCAGTTGAGTTTCGATCCCAGCCAGAAGCAAGTGTATGTCTAGCCACACTGATGAATTGTGATACAGCCAAACAAGTTTGCATATTGATGACGAATATATATATTTTATATATATATATATTTTAGATAGACTAAACTATCACCCGGTTCACACTCCACCCATGTCTATTGAACAGGTGTAGAGGCTCATCCCTTGTTCTCTGTTTAGGATGTGGTTTCCGGCTTTCTTTTTTCCAATCTTCTCACTATT
The DNA here is from genome assembly GCA_037127315.1 of Ascarosepion bandense. Taxonomy (NCBI): domain Eukaryota; kingdom Metazoa; phylum Mollusca; class Cephalopoda; order Sepiida; family Sepiidae; genus Ascarosepion; species Ascarosepion bandense. Next base: position 3,334,855 of record JBBBDQ010000205.1, read on the forward strand.
TTCTTTTTATTTATTTTTGTTTTTTCAATTGGAGTAGATAGACTAAACTTTCTTTTTTCCAATCTTTTCACTTTTATGTAACCCCCTGCACATCAGTGGTGTTACCGCCTTGCTCGGGGTGATATGATTAAAAATATATATATATATATATATATATATATATATATATATATATATAATGCTCTAACTCTTGCAAACTGTAACTCACCTGATGAGGAGCTACTGAAAAGAGCCATAACACGACAGCTCTTGTGTGAAAGAGAAAAATATTCATTATAAATACCAATAATATATATGTACATTTTGTAGTGGGTATAAAAATTTGGACATGTTCTAAAATATAATTTATAATAAATATTCACAGCTCTATATTATATATCGAGCACTGTTATAAATTAATGTTTTTGATGTTGTAAATTTGTCTTCGTTCCTTATTCACTTGGATATATATATATATATATATATATATCATGCTCTAACTCTTGCAAACCGTAAATCATCTGAAAGTACCGAAACACGACAGCTCTTGTGTAGTGATGATAAATATTTTCATTCTAAATATCAATACATATATATATATATATATATATATATATATATATATATGTGTGTATGTATATATATATATATATAAGCTGAATAAATATATTTCTTAAAGCATTTTCACATATATATATATATATATAGAGAGAGAGAGAGAGAGAGAAAGGGAGAGATAGAGCGAGAAATCAAGCCGATCCTTAGTTGCACGGCCCGCTGGCTAATGAACAAAATAGGATAAGGGCAAAATCCGTAAAGAAGCCGTCGAAGGAGGTCATTGTACTAAAAAATTAGAATCAAATACAGTATGTAAGAAAAGGAAAAAAATTCAAAAGAGAAGATTTTATAGCGAAACAGGCCTCCAAGCTCACTAAAAAAAGACAAGAGAGTGAAAGTCGGTGTAATCTCCTTGTAAAAACTTTAATCATAAAAGTAATGATAATAATTCTACTGTTGATATTTTCAAGCTACTTTTGTCCTTGCCATCTAATATTATTATTACTAATGAACAAAACGACAAAATAATAGGACTGACGCCATTTTTTCTAGCCTGTCGCATTCAAAGACTGCGTCCGGCTTTCTCTGATGTTAACAAAATGTGTTTCGTAGACTAGCTTGTTAATATAATGCGTTCAGTTATAAATGAATAACTTGATACCGTTTCTCTGTAACAAACTGAAGCCATGTTCCTTGAAAATTCAATCAAACAGTTAAGTGTCATAATTGATACAAGCTTGGGCGATGATGACTCTTTCGATCCAAGCTTTTCCTGCAGTAAGCGGCCATTTCTTTCTGCGGTAGACGGGTTGCTATCCAAGACTGTATAACCCAATCTATCGTACTATTCAACCCATAGCTAGAGGGAAAAGAGATGGATTCATATCTTTTCCGATGATATTTGCGCGCAAGTGAATGCAACGAATTCATCTGAATTTTGAACACGGCTATCCGAGAAGAAAAAAAAATCTAGTGGTATTTTCCTTTCTGTTAATGATTTTTTAAAAGACTATTATGATGATTTCGAAGAGCTATTTAGATAGGGCACAATGCCGAATGTTCTAATACGTTCTAGCGAGACAAGCTTTGCTAATCATTACACCACGTGGACCAAATGTCGCTTAGATGTGGCACAAGGCAGAAAATGCGGGGTATACAGTGAGAAGCGAATTCACTTATTCACTTATAACAGGTTCTAACAAATTAAGCTTGTTAACCATTACACAACATAGTGAGTTAAGTGGCATACGTGAAGCACGCTTTGGGCGATCATGTGTCGAAAGAGACATGACTGAGTGGGCAGAAGATTATCCCGCAGTAGGTTGCCATTACTTTCTGCGGTAGACTGGTTGCCAGCCAAGATAAAAGAACCCAATCTGTCCTATTATTTAACCCATAACTGGAGGGAAGAGACGGATTAATACCTTTCCCAAAGGTATTTGCGCGTCAGTGAATGGAAGAAATTCAACTGGAATTCAAACTCGGTTCCCCGATTTTTCGTTCCGAACCGATATCCATTGCACCAAAACGCACATCGGTCATCTTTACTGCCATGTTTACTGGCAGTAAAGATGAGGACCATGTGCTATATTCGCTGTGTCTTTGAGGACACAAGATCCACTGATTTGACTCAAAGGAATGTAAATTCAATACCAGGCTACAGCAATAACATAGAGAGTTAAGTTAAAGGGAGATAACTACATGGCACCAGAATTGGCATCGCACATGCAATGAGAATGATATACCCCAGAGATCGTTATAAATGTTTCGGTTCGAAATTCCTAGCACCTGAAAAGGCCTGAGCGTACAACGGTCGAAACGTCATAAACCTGGCAGTAAAGGTAAGAAGAATAGTCGGAACAATGTAAATAATGAAGAAGTAATTCTAGGTTCAAAAGAGAATGATGCCTAAACCGAAAAAAATAGATAAATAAATAAATAGGAAAAAAAATACTTGAGGCAACAATCGGAAACGGGAAAGAATTTCCAATCACCAAAATAGCAGAAGTTGTTGTTTTAAAGAAAGTCAGACAAAGAGAGAAAACCGGAAGTAAAAAAAAAATGAGAGACAAAAATAAACAAAATATAAATCAAAATTGATGATATAAAAATGATAAAATGGCGGCCTCGGTATGCAGAGAAGATTAGTATTTTAATAATATTCCATGAATTGCAGGAAGCAGAGAAAGAGGAAAGATAATATTAATGGAAAGAGAATGAAATAGGCAAAAAGAATAGATCATTTCGGAAAAGAAGAAAATGAGGACGAGATAAAGGAAGAGGGGAAAGAAAATGAGAATGGGTATCATGAAAGGTAAAAAAAGATGGGAATCAAAAGAGTGTAAAAAGAAAGGTGGAAAAGCTAATTAACATAAATAAGAAAACGATGACAAAAGAGAAGAAGAAGAACATGAAGGAGAAGAAGAAGAAGGAAAAGAAGAAAAAGAGAAAGAAACAATAAGTTGAGAAATAAGATAGAAAGAATTAAAAAAGAATTAAATGCCACCAAATGAATAAAACTAAAATAAAACTGTCATAAGAAAGAAGTATTATTATTGTCATTATTATTATTACGAATGGGCCCGTGCCGTCTAAAATGATCGCAAATAATTTATATCGACATGCCGTCTAAAATGACGACAACATACATATTGATGTACCTAATATTGAATATTTTACATTAAGACAAGAAATATAAACAAAATAATCCACTCCTCTGAGCGAGACAAGAGTGATATATATATATTTTTTTTTCTGTAGTGATACTATGAATTTATAAACGGTTGTAACAACCATTACAATATAATGCTCTACGTTGTATCGAGCACTCTTTATAAAAGTAAAGGCATGAACAGCAGGTAAAAAAAACCTACGTGTTCTATAACTTTGTTACAATACACTAATATATATATATATATTTATTTATATAACATGTATACATACACACACACAAATATATATATATATATTCAAAGCGATAGTATTTTAAATGGATATTACACGTAATACAAACAGAAAATAATAAGGATGATGATGATATATACAAATAAATACACAGTGGCCTTCATTATAATGGAGAGAAAAAAATATATATATATATAGTCATCCGCAGACGGATCTGTTTCGCTCATCAGTACGGTTAGACTCTGATTACTTTTTAACCCATGATTGAAACCCGACCGAATTGGCGTCAGTCGGGGATTCTACCTATGAGCTATGAGCGCTCAGTAGAAGAAGACAGACTTTTTAGCGTATACATTATCATTATACACGCTCAATAATCAGAGTGCTCTAATTCATTACGGAATGAGCGATGCGTACATGCCAGAGTAGCTACTGTTTTACAAAGTCTACCATTCTTCTAGAGTGCTCAATCAGGGTGTGAGAGATGGTCTTAAATATAATAGAGAATATATATATATATATATATATATATATATATATATATATATATATACTTTACAACTAGACAACATAACTATTTCAAGTAAAATAAAATAAAGCACTTTAAAAGACCACACACACGGCAAGAGCTTTCATAATCGGTTAAAAATTGCTAGTAAAGCGAATTAAAAAACAATGCTACCACGCAATTGCCTCTTTCATCAACTTAGTCACCTCTGCTTCGCAATTGCCTCTTTCATCAATTTAGCCGACGCTGCCTTGCAATTGCTTCTCTCATCAATTTAGCCAAAGCTGCCACGTAATTGTCTCTCTTATCAATTTAGCCGTCGCTGCCTTGCAATTGCCTCTCTCATCAATTTAGCCAAAGCTTCCACGCAATTGCCTCTCTCATCAACTTAGTCACCTCTGCTTCGCAATTGCCTCTCTCATCAGTTTAGCCGGCTCTGCCTTGCAATTGCCTCTTTTATCATCTTAGTCGACGCTGCCTCGCAATTGTCTTGCTACCTGTGATTAATTGGAAACGGAAAAGAATCGTCAAACAAAATGTACTTCTTACCCTAACTTGTTAACATAATGCTTTCAACTATAAATATCTCCTTCAGCACTTTCTAGATTTCCTTATCATTTGTTGCCCTTAATACCCCTGCTCAAGTCCCTCAAGTATATCACTTGCTGTTTTCCCGTGTCTTTCATCCTTCTATCCGTTCGGTGAGCATCAGTTTCTCCAAACCCCGCTTCCTTATTACACGTCCCAGAAACTTTAGATGTCTTTTATTCTTTCCCTGATATTAAGTACAAGTTTCCTTTTCATGTCCATCATCTCCAAAACCTCGTCGTTGCTCGCGTGTTTGGTCCAGGGTATCCTCAGCATGTTTCCGTAGAACTACATTTCGGTTGCTTCAAGTCTTTTTGTTATCTTTAATGAGAATTTCCAATATTCGCGGCCATATTGAAGGACAGCCATCCCATAACCATCCTGTACTCGCTTCTATGTTGCCACCGAAATTTTCCTGTATCTTAATACTCAACTCAGTTTCTGGAATGCTTCTTTGGCCATACGCTCTCGGATGTCTGTATCGCACTTTTCGTTTAGAGGTTAAAAATTTATTTATAGCAATAAAAACGGCTATGAGTAAAAGGGAACAAAAATGAGAAAACAAAACAAATACAATTGTTTAATGCGAAAAAGAGATATAATAATAATAATAATAAGAAGAATAAGAAGAAGAAGAAGAACAAGAACAAGAACAAGAAGAACAAGAGCAAGAACAAGAACAAGAACAAGATGAAGAAGAAGAAGAAGAAGAGATAAAACAATGAGATAATTACTTGTCTCTTCTCTCTCATCTGAACTCTATAAAGCAATGAGACTTTTTATGTACATCTGACTAAAAGAAAACGTGAAATGTGCCCTACGGCCGTCATCGGAGGGTTGGAAGGCTTGTCGATCCCGGCAACCATCACGCAATTTTAAACTGAACGTTTTTATTTAATTTATAGTAGCAGTATAGCCCGGCGTTGCTCGGGTGTAATGAAAGCTTTAAAACTAATCCATGGTCCTGGGGCTCAGCTTTGGCCGTTCGCACGAAAAACTAAAATGCAATAGTTGTTTCCAGTTAAAGCGAAACCGTAGACTGAAAAAAAATGAATGGATGAAAGTCAAATATTGATTTCCTGGTATCGATATCAAATAAGATTTTTCGCCGTAAACTGAATTTTGAAAGCTAAATAAGTCATCTGAGTAAATGGTATTATGGCTAAGACTAAGCACTACAATTATACCTACTTAGAGCCAAACCCGAAGCAAAAACTAAAATAAAAGAGCTGAAAAAAATACAGACATACAGCCAGATAGACATGCACACACAAACATCTTGCCTTTTATATATATATATATATATATTATCGATTTTCTGCACTATTGTAAGAACTGCAACCTTGAAACTTCTGAATATCGTTTCTTATGTCTTTGTTTATGAGTGTATCAAATTTGATTAAAATCGGACCACTCCTTCTATAACCCGATTTTTTCGATTATTGATTTTCGATATTTATCGGGAATACCTCGATATAAAACCTAGCTAAGAACACTCGCAGACGCTTATAGTACAACTGTGTAAATTTTCAAGAAAATCGGTTCAGCCATTTCGGAGTCTAACGGACACACACACACACACACACACACACACACACACACACACACACACACACAAAGTTTCATTTATAAATAAGTTTAGATGAAACTTTTTCAGTCTGTGTGTGTGTCCGTTACCTATAGACTCCTAAACGACTGAACCGATAATCGAAAAAATCAAGTTATAGAAGGAGTGGCCCGATTTGAATCAAATTTCACACACTCATAGACAAAGACATAGGAAACGATATTCAGAAGTTTCAAGGTTGCAGTTCTATCCTTGGATGACTTATTTGACTCCGATAATGGAAATCGATACCCTGATATCCTACCGGGTCTGATCAAAATCAATTTTTCAGGCTTTTATTTTAGTTTTTGCTCCGGGTTTGGTTCTAAGTAGGTATAATGGTATTTTTTTAGTCTCAGCCATGATACCATTTACTCAGAGGATTTATTTAGCCTTCAAAATTCAGTTTACGACGAAAAAGACTTATTTAATAAGTCAAAAATTAACCAACTTATATTTTCTGATAAAGTCATGTATGGACATCCGTATTTACGAAAATCGACACGTTTATACTCACTCAAAAGAAATTTTAAATGCTTTTTAAAAATACTGGGGGTCGCAGAATTGAAACAAGCTTTTACCCTAAGATTAAATGGAGTTTTTGTTTAATAACAATATCACTACAAACTAATGAAAAATTTTTAAAGATTTAAAATTTTATAAACTATTTTACTTAAAAGAAATTCAACCAATTCTTGTAAAAATCCATAAATCTTCAATTTTTTTGATGGCAATCGTATCCATTATCCATTATCCATTATCTATTATCCATTATCCATTATCCATTATCTATTATCCATTATCCATTATCTATTATCCATTATCCATTATCTATTATCTATTATCCATTATCCATTATCCATTATCTATTATCCATTATCCATTATCCATTATCTATTATCCATTATCCATTATCCATTATCCATTATCTATAATCCATTATCCATTATCCATTATCCATTTTATTCATGAAAGCAATTGAAAACATTTCTACTTAAATAATGTTTTAGTTTAACTGCGTTTTTTTTTTATTTCACTAATTTTAACAGATTTTCTGCAAGTGGGATTGGTAAATGTTCGTTTTAGGTGCCGACGGCTTTTCCCCTTCAAATTTATCCAAAACAGCATTTATTTCTGTGCAAATCTATATGCTGAACTCAAATCAACAATTACATTTGCACAGAGATAATGCTATTTTGGATAAATTTGAAGGTGAAAAGCGTCGGGACTTACAACGAAAATTTACCACGGGATTCGTATTGGACTAGATTAATTTCATGACTGAACTTCTCCTTGGACTTGTTCTTATAACTAATATGAACAGTCAGCGCTACTAAAAGACATTCATAAAATTAAATAAGTGTGAGTTAACAAATGTAAAAAATATTTTCCCAACAGATTCTAAAAGCAAAAATTTCAAAATGTATTTTATTCATTCGTGAATAAGTCCTAAAAGTTTTGTTCAAATCCGACAATTATCTGATGTTGTGCAAGAATTCCGAAATCTATGATTTTTCACTGCAAAAAGACCCTCAGATTTCCCATACTAATTCATGCACCACCACCCACCCACCCAGTAATTTGAAAGAAAAAAAAATTAACAAAAATTAAAAGGTTCTAAAGGAATTAAAAAATAAATTTTAAATAAAAGAAATCTTCGATCTGGGCATTTAGGGCATTTTTTTTCATCATCTATGCTTACTTATTAACGAAAGAGATACCGCTATAATCATATATAGAATATATTCCAGTCACGTACAAACGTGCAAATAACTTATGTTTGATTAAATGTGATTAGCAAAAAAATAAAAATTGCTGAGCCAGAAAATAAAAATAGTAAAACATTCTGGATTTGTTAGACCCAGACAAACCAGTCAGTAAGTTAAGTCCCGTACGTGATACACGCTTTAGGCGATCATGTCTTGAAAAAACATGGCTGACTAAAATGAAAGGTCAACGACTATAATTTTCAAATCGAGAATCAAAATTATTCTCTTCCAGCCAAAGGTCAACTCCTATCGTCTTCAAACCAAGGATCAACGTCATCTTCTATAAATCAAGTGTTAACAACTATCTAAATTTATTTATAAATGATCTTTGTCTGTGTGTGTGTGTGTGTGTGTGTGTGTGTGTGTGTGTGTGTGTGTCCGTTACCTATAGACTCTGAAACGGCTGAACCTATTTTCTTGAAAATTCACACAGTTGTACTAATAAGCATCTGCGAGTGTTCTTAGCTAGGTTTTGTGTCGAGGTACCCCCGATAAATATCGAAAATGGAAGGAGTGTTCCGATTTTAATCAAATTTCATACACTCATAGACAAAGTCATAAGAAACGATATTCAGAAGTTTCAAGGTTGCAGTTCTTACAATAGTGCAGAAAATCCATAATATATATATATATATATATATAAAAGGCAAGATACTGGGTCTGATCAAAATCAGTTTTTCAGCCCTTTTATTTTAGTTTTTGCTTCGGGTTTGGCTCTAAGTAGGTATAATTGTAGTTCTTAGTCTCAGCCATGATACCATTTACTCAGAGGACTTATTAAGCCTTCAAAATTCAGTTTACGACGAAAAAAATTATATTTGATATCGATACGAGGAAATCAATATTTGACTTACATCCATTCATTTTTCTTTCAGTCTACGGTTTCGCTTTAAGTGGAAACAGCTATTGCTTTTTAGTCTTTCGTGCCAACGTCCAAAGGGTCTGAGCTCCAGGACCATGGATTAGTTTTAAAGCTTCCATTACACCCGAGCAACGCCGGGCGATACTGCTAGTACTCTATAAATAAAGGTTCAACCTTTATCCAGTTTATATCAAGAGTCAACCGCTATGCTTTTCAAATAAAGATTCAACCGCTATCTTTTTCAAATCAAGGGTCAACTAATATCCTCATCAAATATATGTTTAACCGTTATTCTCTTCCAATGAGGGGTACTCATTATCTTCCTTTAGTCAAAGGTCAACCACTATCCTCTTCAAATCAAGGATCAGCCGTTATACGCTTCAAATCAGGGGTCAGCCGTTATTTGCTTCAAATCAAGTTTCAACATTGTCCTAAAAATCAAAGGGTCGGCCTCTGTCTTCTTCAAATCAAGGTTCTTCTGTTATCGTTTTCAAATTATGTGCCATTCGCTATTCTGTTTAAATTAAGTTTCAATATTATCCTCGTCAAACCAAGGGTTGATCATTAAGTATTTGCCTTCTTTTCGTAATCTTAATCTCTTAGGTTCATATGGCGCACATCATTCAGTGAGACTCTACATTGAGTGGCTCTTGAGAATTTCATTCAAGTGAACATTAGTAATTTCATCCAAATATATTAAAGTATATTTCTGGCACTTAATGTGAAGTTACTAACTACAACTATTAATACTACTTGTATTTCTGACACTACTTCCACTACTACTATTACTACTACTACTACTACTACTAATAATAATAATAATAATAATAATAATGATAAAAAGAAGAAGACAAAGAAGAAGAAGCTTAAAGAAAGCGGATGATTCTCCTGGAAATAAGTAGAATCAAACTCATTACCCTCGGGAATCCTTTCTCGGCCTGATCTGAGAGGATTCAATCGACAAATCGCGGATTTCAACTGCAAAGTTCGATGACCCTCCACTATGTCCTTCCTTGGTTCCCCTGCCTTACCGCGACCGACGACCTAACTTATATGCCAAGGGATATCACGATGTCCGACCGACTCAAATCCTTTCTACATCGAAAGATGAAACCAGGGATTTAAGGTCGAATAGGCGACTTTCTAAGTCATGCGTGACAATACCCTTCCACTGGTATAAGCATTACTAAGGCATAGAGCTATGTATACATCGTCGCCATAGTAATAATATCTACACTTAAAATACGCACATGCAAACCCACACACACGCACACACACACACGCACACACGCACACACACACACACACATATGTATGTATGTGCGCGTGTGTGTATGTGCGTACGCACTGGTGTACGGAGATTAGACATTATGACATTATATCTGAAAGTTACCTATGCCTAAGATAATTATTTATCTCTGAGAATCTTGAGTTCGAATCAGCTGAAAAGCCAAGTGGCTGATTGCTGATTTTCAAGTCACAAACCATTTTCAATTAGGAAGGTGCAGTGGATATCGGCTAGAAACGAGAAACGAGAAATCGGAGTGCCGAGTTCGAATTCCAGTTGAATACGTTATAATCACTTACGCGAAAATACCTTTTGGAAAAGTATCAATCCGTCTCTTCTCCTTCCAACTATGGGTTAAATAGCAGAAGAGATTAGGTTCTATAGCCTTGGTTGGGAACCAGTCTACCACAGAAAGTAATGGCAAACTACTGCGGGAACATCATCTGCCCAGTTGGTCATGTCTCTTTCGAGAAATCGTCCAAGGATGTATCATGTATGGCATTAGCTGACTGTTGTACAAGAATATTTTCTCTTCTTGGAATTTTGGAAAACTGTTTGACTAACCGAAAAAATTTGTCCTCGAGGTTTTTTTCCCTCTCTAAAATTGTTGTATATTCAATATTTTTAACCATACTCTACAGGCAATAATTATTAGGCTACCCCAGCTTTTTAAAAGAAATAATGTTTTTCATACTATTTTTAGTATTTATTGTCAGGTGGATAATTCTAAATGAAAATAAAATGTTTTTTTTTAATACTACACAATAACATGTGCATCAAATGAACTCTTCTGGTGTCTAGTTTTTGTGCTCTCTTCCCTATGCTAGTTTCTTCCTCTTATTGGCTGGCTGAAGCAAAGGCTTCCTGGCTGCTTTGTACAATTTTGCAAAGAAATAATATGTTTTTTTTTTTACTGGGGTAGTCTAATAATTATGGCTGGTAGTGTATATATTTTTTCTAAAGTTCTTTTGGTCAATATCAAAAGCCGCCTTAAATTTTTTAGTCGGAACATAGCAACATAGAACTAACCATGAAAGAAATATATTTTCATATATTATTATTGACTAGCAGGATAGTCCGGCGTTACTCTGGTGTAATGAAAGCTTTAAAACTAATCCGTGGTACTGGAGCTCAGACTCTTTGGACGTTGGCACGAAAGACTAAAAAGCAATAGTTGTTTCCAGTTAAAGCGAAACCGTAGACTGAAAAAAATGAATGGATATAAGTCAAATTTTGAAGTTTGGTGACAATCGGATAAAAATTGTGGATTTGTATAAAGGACATACAGACAGATAAACAGACACACACACAAACATCTTGCCTTTTATATATTTAGACAAGGATGTGTCTTTTCACCGGATCTGTTCAACTTGTACAGCGAGAATATTTTGAGGACCCTAAAAGTTATGCCTGAATTCGTCATCGGAGGCCACAATTTAAACAACCTAAGGTACGCAGATGATACAGCGGTGATAGCAGATACAGAAAGGAAACGACAAGACCTCCTACAGAAGGTAGCTGAAGAGAGTGACAAGAAAGGAATACAAATAAACTTCAAGAAAACAGAATGCATGGTCATCAGTAAAATGGGCAGCCCAATATGCCAAATACAGGTGGGGGATACTAGAATTAAGCAGGTACAAAAATTGAAATATCTGGGTAGTGTTCTAACAGAAGACGGAATGTGCGACACTGAGATCCGAAGGCGAAATGGCATGGCGAAGAAAGCATTCCAGAATTTGATTAAAGTATTATGAAACAGGACAATTTCGCTCGAAACAAAGAAGAGAATACTGGATTGCTATGTGATGTCGGTTCTTCAATATGGCAGTGAGTGCTGGCCAATATCATCAAAGAAGAATTAGAGACTTCAAGCAACTGAAATGTGGTTCTACAGAAGGATGCTGCGAATATTATAGATCAAGCATGTGAGCAATGATGAGGTTTTGGAAAGGATGGAAACGAAAAAGAAATTAATACTGAGCATCAGGAAGCGACAGCTGAAGTTCCTGGGACATGTAACGAGGAAAAACCTGATACTAACAGGCTAGATAGAGGGAGAAAGAGGCAGGGGAAAGTAGTGGATGACATATTTGAAGGACCTAATCACGTGGATAACGGGACCAGGGTTTCATGCTGTAACAGAAGGCGTGCTAAGAGCCACCAGGGATAGGGAGACGTGGAAAGCCATGATCGCCTACGTCCTGAAAGAACAGGGCACATAGAAGAATATATATGTCAACTGTTTATAAGAAATTATAATATGGGTATAAAATGAGGGATGAATTCTATATTATAATCAATATATAAACTGATTCATCATTTTTTGGCCATGCTAGTTTCTATACATTTATATTCTAGGTTTATGGGCTTCAGCTAGTGGATGACCAAACGGGGATTTCATGGTGTAACAGGAGAAGGCGTGCTAAGAGCCACCAGGGATAGGAAGACGTGGAAAGCCATGATCGCCTACGTCTTGAAAGACAGGGCACATAGAAAAGAAATTTGAACAAGAAATGTTATTTTTTGGTGGAGTGCCAATTGTAGAACTCCACTGAGAAACGTTTCTTGGAATTAAAATTTGTTTTTATGTCCTGCAAAGTTATTGTTTGAAAGTTGTTTTTTTTTATTATTATTTCTCAGCACACATCAGATCAGGCATCGAACTTGTAATCAACGATGGGGTTTTGGAGAGAATGGAAACGAGAAGGAAACAAAGAGCTGAAGTTCCTATAACATGTAATGAGGAAGAAGAGCCTAGAGAACGCGATACTCACAGGTCAAAATCGAGGGGAAGAGGGACAGGGGAAAGCAAAACGTAACATACTCGAGGGGCTTGAGCAAGTGGATGGTAGAGTGGGGTTTGGCGTGAGGAGAAAGCGTGCTAAGAGCTACTAGGAATAGGGAGATGTGGAAAGCCATGATCGCCTACATCCTGAAAAGACATGGCACATAAAAGAAGAAGATATATGCCAACTGTTTATTAGAAATTACAATGTGGATATAAAGTGGAGGATCAAATCTATATTATAATCAATATATAAATTGATCCCTCATTTTGTGGCCATGCTAGTTTCTATACATTTATATTCTAGATTTATGGGCTTGAGCTAGTGGATGACGGAACTAGTGTCTCGTGGTGCAATCGGAGAAAGCGTGCTAAGAGCCACCAGAGATAGGTAGATGGAGAAAGCCATGATCGCCTACTCCCTGAAGAGACTCGGCAAATACGACAAGATCGCTTAATATCTTAACATATTGTATAACTAAATCTAGCCGGCTATACAAGACATACACAGTGCTTATGTTGATCATGGTTTCTGAAGAAATTCCCGAAACCATATAGTCATGAAAGAAAGGCATCAGTTTATTATAAGCCTACTAGATAATACATAGTTCAGAGGGGTTAACATGAAGATAGCTTACAATCTGAATATCACTTCAAATTAGAAAAAAATAGAAATGCAGTCTGGAAATTGTTAAATCTAATCGATCCGATTTGACAGCTCTCCTTGAACTTTTATAATAAAAACTGAGTTCGAATTCTTGTTAAGGTTATTTAATAAGTTTAGTACTTTAAATATCCTAAAAAAACGGTTGAATAGCCATTAAAAACTAAGCCACCCTATAAAAAATGACCAGAAGATGACGTTCAAATAGACTGTCACCGTCTGGTGTCGACTTCATTGTCCATTTAATATTTGCATACAGTCTATCCCTGATATTGAGCACTTTAAGGCATAAATATAGGAACTAAAAACTTTGTTTTATCATATATATATATATGTGTGTATGTATGTATTTGGACAGCAAGCTTGCTTTCAAACATGTTTCAATGTATATGACAGGAAAAGAAACTTTTATGAATTTCTTCTTTAGCTTTACTACTATTCTTACAAAAAACTGTCCCATGTTTCACAACAGAAATTCACACGCCAAATATATCCAGGTAAGGAGAGCAAAAAGAAGTGCGTTGTGTTGTATTGGCTCCGAACGAGAAATCAGAGAGCGGAGTTCGAATTCCAATTGAATTCGTTGCATTCACTTACGCATTAATACCTTTTGAAAAAGTATTAATCCGTCTGTTCATCCTCCGGCTATGTGTTATATATATATATATATATATATATATATATGTTTATATATATATATATATATATATATATATATATATATACAACCGGCCATAATTATCAGGCCACCCCAGATTTTTAAAGAAAATGGTATATTTCATACAATTTTTAGTATTTATTGCCAAATAAAAATAGAGTTGTTCTTTTGTTATTATTACTTTACAAAATTTTACAAAACAAAAAGCAAAGATGAACTAATGTATGTAAACGCTGTGTTGTTCCTAAAAAATGACCCCATTGACTACAATGACGACATCAACTTTCTCTAAAGTAAATTTGATAGAAAAGTAGGGTTTCAAATGAAGTTGATACTTTCTCGTTTTGAAAATGTCTACAGTCTCGGAATTTCTGGCAAAAGCATAAATTATTCTTGAAGCAGATAACAACATGTGCAGGAACTAATTCCAGAAATAAACAGTCTTCTGAAAAGAGGCAAGGACACAAAAACCAAATATCTAAATTGTGGAAATGATGTTCATGATGACGACAAGAGCCTCATACAATGGCCGACTTTATATAACAAAAAAAAATGGCGGAGAAAATCAAAACAGCGCGATGGATATAATATATTTGTTCGAATGTGCGTTCTCAAACACTCACACACTCGCGCGCACACACACACACACACACACACACACACACATATATATATATATAGTGTATCGAGGCAGCAGAAAAATATCTATACATATATTTTTAAATATAAGAGACAATGAATATCTATTATGTTTAATCATGAGCCGTTCTAAACATGGTATATTAGCTTTAATTTCAAGTGGAAAAAAAGACAAAAATTATCCAAAATTTGAATATTTTCTATTATATATATATATATATATAGAGAGAGAGAGAGAGACAGACAGACAGACAGAGAGAGACAGACAGAGAGAGAAAGAGAAAGTGTGCGTGATAGATAGATAGATAGATAGATAGATAGATATGAACATACTGAGATAGATAGATAGATAGATAGATAGATAGATAGATAGATATGAACATACTGAGATAGATAGATAGATAGATAGATAGATAGATAGATAGATAGATAGATAAGCCAATCAGAACTAGACAAAACAGTTGTAAAATGGCAAATGGTTAAAAATGTTAAATATTGTATTCACACGCAAATGGGATAATTTCAAGTACTTATATCTGAATTCGAATCAAGAAAAAATAAAAACACTGAGGATTATCCATTTCATGCCTCTCTAGGATATATATATATATAATATATATATATATATATATATATATATATATATAGTGTATCGAGGCAGCAGATAATTTTCTAAGCATATTCTGTTAAATATAAGAAACAATGAATGTCTATTATGTTTAATCATGAGCCGTTCTAAACATCGTATTTTGGCTTTAATTTCAGGTGAAAATAAAGACAAAAATTCACCAACATTTGGATAATTTTTTATTATGTTGGTTCTAAGCTTTCGGCTCACATGATCCATCTTCAGAGAGGTTACAGAGATGTTAACATAAAGACATTCACCATCAAAAATGATTTTATCTTGTATTGACATAAAACATTGCTAAGCATCGGTAACAGTCACCGAAAAGCAGACGCAGTTCGTAAATTTGTAATGCGGTTCTATGACGTCACACCAAGTGAGAGACCGAAATATTAACCGAACCTTTTATCGGAATATGAATGTTGTGATCAAATTGAAATGTAATTTTATGAAGTGTGGGTTGTTTTGATTTAGAACGGCTCATGATTAAATATAATAGTCATTTATTGTCTGTTATATTTAACAGTATATGATTAGAAAAAATATATATATATCTTCAAGTCTGGAATTATATCTGTCTTTGTTTTTGGTAGCTTGGCTTTTCTGACCCTATTGAAACTACACAGTAAACCTTTCCTTGGGTAACCCTTAGGCCTTGTATTAGGTGAACATTAGTAAAAAAGAAAATTAAAAGTTAAAAGTAAAATATCATACTATGGTTAACAATACAGTGTTTAATGTAATAGAAGACAGTTATTAAATACTAGCAGTATAGCCCGGCGTTGCTCGGGTGTAATGAAAGCTTTAAAACTAATCCATGGTCCTGGAGCTCACACTCAGCCTAAAGAATATTTGAAATAATAAAATAAATGAGACAAAAAGCCTAAATAGCAATGGTTGTTTCCTAATATTCATCAATGATCTTCCTGATGTAGTCAGGTCCCAAGCTGGTCTCTATGCAGATGAGACCACCATCTACTCCCGTCTCAATATGAAACCTGCCTGAGCTGAAAAAGTAGATCTCGATTCTGCTACTGAAAAACACCTCCAATCTGTGATAGATTGGGGTAAGAAAAGACTCGTAGATTTGTATGATTCCAAAACGAAGCTGCCTCTGATTTAACAACCATAGAGAATAATATGTATCAGAGTAGTCTCCTTGAAAGCAATACACTGCGTCTCCTCCGTCTCACTCTCTCAACCGATCTCAAGTGGAATGAAAAGATTGAATCAATAGCTACATCGACTGCAAAGAAGATTGTGCCGCTGTGCTGAGCGAGAAAGTTTTCTCGTCAGAATCCATCTTGCACGTTTATATATCAGCTAGCAGTATAGCCCGGCGTTGCTCGGGTGTAATGAAAGCTTTAAAACTAATCCATGGTCTAGGAGCTTTGGGCGTTGGCACGAAAGACAAAAACCAATAGTTTTTTCCAGTTCAAGCGAAACCGTAGCCTGAAAGAAAAATGAATGGATGTAAGTCAAATTTTGATTTCCTGGTATCGATATCAAATAAGTTTTTGATCGTAAACTGAATTTTGAAGGCTAAATAAGTCCTCTGAGTAAATGGTATCATGGCTGAGACTAAGAACTACAATTATATCACCCCTGTCCTAACACTTTTGCACACTACCAGTGTAAAATATTAGGACAGGGTTGATTTCCCTTACATTCTCACTGAAATTCAAATACAGGGTGAAAAGCTAAACCTTTGTAAGAATTATTTAACTAAAAAGGCTGAGGAGGGAAGGCTTCGGAATTTGAATTGGCCCCTACAAATCCCTGATCTTAGTCTTATTGAACATCTGTGGGATAATTTGGATAAACAAATTGATAAATCTAATGTTACTTCGCAAGACACACTTTGGGAACAAATACAGGCTGCTTGGCAGGAGATGCCATTAGATACACTGAAGAAGCTTGTGATGTCAATGCCTGAAAGAATGAAGGCTGTGATCAAAGCAAAAGGCTGTTATACTAAATATTAAATTTATTTTTTAACGAGTATTTTTTCTTGTTAAAACATTTGTTGAATAAATCAAATAAAATGACTGTAATTCAATTATTTTCTGTCAATATGCCTCATAAAAGATAAAATAGTTCTTGTCCTAATACTTTTGCACAGTACTGTATGTCGGGGTTCAATCCTGGGTTAGGAAGCGACCGGAGTCTAAGCCGTACTGATGAGCTGTAATACAGCGAAACAGATCTGTCTGCAGATGACTATATATATATATATATATATATATATATATATATATGTACGTATATATGTATGTATCATTTTAACCAATAAATGAGCTTATGTTCTTTCTGGCGAGAGTGCTTGATACTTCAGTTGGATTATATTTAAAACTTGCTGAGATCATCTTTATCTGTCCTCAATATCTTTCTTAAGCCAGAAATGTGACTGTCCTTCCCAGTTCTGCGATAATCTGGATTTTAAATTGGGTGTTCTTCTCGGTGAGTCTCTATATATATGTATGGACACCAGTTTGCGATGTCAAGCCTTTTACAGTAGTATTAACTTCGGTTGCCTCTAGCAATCGATCGCTGTATTTGAAATCATAGCATAGGCTCCACATGACTAGACGCTGGTGTGTGTCATTTATGCTTTCTTGATAATGACTGAAGCCAAACGAAAGTCCGTAGCCTTAACAAACACTAACATAGAATACTGTTGTCATATCTGGTCAGGCGTCCCTGCTGTTCGTCTCAGTGTTCACGACAGGCTCCAAAGAAGAATCTATAATGTGATTGGTTCTGACCTGGCAGCTCGACTCCAGACACTTTCTCGTCGGCGGGATGTGGCTTCCGTCTGTCTCTTCTATAAATGTTTTCATGGCTTCTGATATGACAAACTTAGGTCACTGGTGACCCCTACATCAAAATTTACTCGGGCAACCAGATCTGGCAACAAGGTCCCACCCTTTTACAGTTAGATCAACCAAATGCAGCCGACAATTCTACTCCTTCAGCTTCTTTTCTCGCGCTTACCGCCTGTGGAACTCCCTTCCGTATGCTACAACCTCCAAGAATTTAAATGCAATGTCAGTTCCCATCTCTTATCTCCTTGATTCCAGTCCTTTTTACATTACCCCGTGTATCTTGTTATTTTCCTTTCTCTCTACCTTCGCAACTCTCTTCACTCTTGTGTTCCCATCCTTCTCTTGTCATTTCTCTTCACTCTCCACCTGCTTTTACTCTCTTATGTAGCCCCCTGCGCATCAGTGGCGGTATCGCTTTGCGTGGCGTGAAACGATTTAAAAAATAAAAATAAAAAAGAACAAAAGTAAGCATAAATTTGAAGAGTTTTTTAAACTTTCAGTATCACGAAACAGAAACTGTTCCGTCAACAAGAAAACAATTCAAATAGATAATAACTGTCTGTTATCTTTAATTAAAAATATTTTCATACCCCATTTGATTTTTTCTTTGTCTATGTTTTATCAAACCTTTGTTTAGTTATTTAAAAATAATCCTTTTGTGAGGAAAAAAATATAATACTTTCAGATACTATTTAACGAGTAACGAGGAGAAACGAATTTATCATTCCCGAAGGTATTAGCGCGTCAATTATTAAAACGAACCCAACTGTGATTCGAACTTGGCACTACAGATTTTTTTATTTTAAATCTTTATCTTTATCCCTCACACGAACCAGACATACACTTGATGCGTGAAATATATATTAGCCATGAAATTGTAGTATATATAATTTTTTTTTCTAAAATACATATGTGAAGAGGCTCATCCCTTGTTTCCTGTTTGGGATGCGGTTTCCGGTTTTTCTCTTTTCTAATCTTCTCACTGTTTTTTCAATTGGAGTAGATAGACTAAACTATCGCCCGGTTCACACTCCACCCACGTCTATTGAACAGGTGAAGAGGCTTATCCCTTGTTTCCTGTTTAGGATGCGGTTTCCGGTTTCCGGTTTTTCTTTTCTAATCTTCTCACTGTTTTTTCAATTGGAGTAGATAGACTAAACTATCGCCCGGTTCACACGCCACCCACGTCTATTGAACAGGTGAAGAGGCTTATCCCTTGTTTCCTGTTTAGGATGCGGTTTCCGGTTTCCGGTTTTTCTTTTCTAATCTTCTCACTGTTTTTTCAATTGGAGTAGATAGACTAAACTATCGCCCGGTTCACACGCCACCCACGTCTATTGAACAGGTGAAGAGGCTTATCCCTTGTTTCCTGTTTAGGATGCGGTTTCCGGTTTCCGGTTTTTCTTTTCTAATCTTCTCACTGTTTTTTCAATTGGAGTAGATAGACTAAACTATCGCCCGGTTCACACTCCACCCACGTCTATTGAACAGGTGAAGAGGCTTATCCCTTGTTTCCTGTTTAGGATGCGGTTTCCGGTTTTTCTTTTCTAATCTTCTCACTGTTTTTTTTTTCTTTTCCAATTGGAGTAGATTGACTAAACTATCGCCCGGTTCACACTCCACCCACGTCTATTGAACAAGTGAAGAGGCTTATCCCTTGTTTCCTGTTTAGGATGCGGTTTCCTGTTTTTCTCTTTTCTAATCTTCTCACTCTTGTGTAGCCCCCTGCACATCAGTGGCGTTACCGCCTTGCTTGGGGTGATATGATTTAAAAAAAAAAAAAAAAAATATATATATATATATATATATATATATATATATTGTAGTATATATAATTTTTTTCTAAAATACATATATATATATATATATATATATATGTATTTTAGAAAAAAAATTATATATACTACAATATATATATATATATATATATATATATATGTATTTTAGAAAAAAAATTATATATACACCAATTTCATGGCTAATATATATTTCACGCATCAAGTGTATGTCTGGTTCGTGTGAGGGATAAAGATTTAAAATAAAAAATCTGTATATATATATGAAATGCGGGAGAATTCGGTATTCTAAAACTGTTGGTTATCTTCACTTGGATATATAAATATATATATATTGTTTCATTACTTAGTTTTTAGTCCTAATAAAATTAGACCTGTACACATTTGTATTAATAAGTGTTCAATAAAATTATATTGTAGAACTTTTGAATATTCTTCATTTGTAAACGAGTTATAACACGACCTAGGTTTCTACCATGTGATGTCTTCAGGCGATTTGCAATAACTGATCTTACAGTTTACCATTTTTTTTAACGCCTGAAGGCACCACTCATGGTAGAAACCTAGGTCACGTAATAACTCGTTTACAAATTAAATATATATATATATATATATATATATATATATATATATATATATAAATTTATTACTTCTTTAGAAATATATATATACGCTTGCAAACACATATAGGCACCCACACTCACCCACGCTCACACACAAACACACACACACACACGAATATAATTTTAAAATATGCCATATTTATGGGTTAATCGGTTAAAAGGCTCAATATTAAGGACATAGTGTATGTAAATACAAAAGCAAATATTGTGGTCAAAACTAAACGGTGGCACTCTGTTTCATGCTTAAACACAATAATCAGGTCATATCTATGTGTGTGTTTGCGTATACATATATACCTACATACATATATATATATCTTTTTTTCTAAACACATACTGTAAAATATAATAGACAATGAATGTCTATTATGTTTAATCATGTGCCGTTCTAAATATCGTATTTTGGCTTTAATCAGCGACGATGTTATCTTGTGTCGACATAAAACTTTGCTAAGCAACGTTAACAGTTACCAAAAATAGCAAACGCAGATC
This sequence comes from Ascarosepion bandense, assembly GCA_037127315.1. Classification (NCBI taxonomy): domain Eukaryota; kingdom Metazoa; phylum Mollusca; class Cephalopoda; order Sepiida; family Sepiidae; genus Ascarosepion; species Ascarosepion bandense. Next base: position 3,356,030 of record JBBBDQ010000205.1, read on the forward strand.
GTAAATTTGCAATGCGGTTCTATGACGTCGCACCACGTGATAGCTCAAAATGACAACAGAACGATATATTCAAATGCAATCTAATGTGTTATGACCAGATTAAACGAGATTTTATTAAGTGTGGGTTGTTTGGATTTAATGTAGATGGCTTCCAATATCTGAAAGTTTTTTTACTGGGTGTATGAGAGAGGATTATTGTATTGTTGAATAAATTTAATCTAATCTAATCTAATATAATATGATATAATATAATATAATATTACATGTATATATATATATATATATATATATATATATATATATATATATTCCCGATTTCAACCTTTATAAACACCCGCAGATTTCAATGATTCATTTTTCATTAATTATATATTTAAACAAAACTGAAAACTAATTATTTTCCATTTATTTACTTGAAAATGAATCTAACTCGATAGAATGAGTTTTGCAAACTCTTCTCAAACAATTTTCATTAAACGTCAATGCTGACGAGAAAACTAATCTATGCTTCTATTAAAGATGTCTGTGTAATTAAAGGAATTAACTTCATTTAGATTCAAGATTCCTTTTTTATTGCAACCACAGCTCAGTATTGGTGCTAACCAAATTAATGCAATCTGAACAAATTCCTGGTCATAAAAAATGCTTAGAGCATTAATCTTAGGAAACGGAAGGGTTTTGCAATAATTATTGAATCATAAGAGTTTAAATATTACAAATATTATTTTACTCATATTATCTATATATATAAAAGGCAATCTGTGAGTCTGTGTCTGACTGTTCCCTATGCACGTCTACATTTTTTAAGCTACGCCATTCAAACTTTCTAGGGACACATATCTACAGGGAAACCAAGTCGACACATACTTTTGAGTTTAAGTTCAACAATTTTCCCTTTCTCACTTTTTGGCCAATCTATCTATCTATCTATCTATCTATCTATATATATATATATATATATATATATATATATATATATGTAGATAGATAGATAGATAGATAGATAGATAGATAGATAGATAGATAGATATATAAGGCAGTCTGAGAGTCTGTGTGACTGTTTCCTATGCACGCCTACATTTTTTAAGCTACGCCATTCAAACTTTCTAGGGACACATATCTACAGGGAAACCAAGTCGACACATACTTTTGAGTTTAACTTCAACAATTCTCCCTTTCTCACCTTTTGGCAAATGGAGACGATTTTTTTCATTTGCTCCGTAAAACATCTAAGAGCTACTAAAATATTTTTTATTAAAAAAAAAGAGCCTTTATATTTAATTTTTATTCCGTCGTTTTAAAAACTCATTTGGTCAACAAAAAAATATGTGGATATTTTTCCCCGTAATTTTGAAACAAAAGAAATATTTTTTAAAAAAATTGTCTTTTGAAACGAAAACAAAATATGTAAAAAAAAAAATGCCAGTGGTTAATTTAATTGTTGAAGTCTGTTTTTTCAGATTTTATATTTCATACTTCAGAAAATAAAATTAAAAAATATGAAATCTGCGGGTGTTTATAAAGGTGGAAATCGGGAATGTAGAATATATATATATATATATATATATATATATATATATTATATGTAATCTGATATATATATATATATATAATATATATATGTATATATATATATAATATATACATATATATATATATGTAATATTATATTATATTAGGTTAGATTAGATTAAATTTATTCAACAATACAATAATCCTCTCTCATACACACAGTAAAAATAAAATTTCAGATATTGGAGGCCATCTACATTAAATCCAAACAACCCACACTTAATAAAATCACATTTAACAAAATAAATAATTTTTATTTTTATGTTAAATTCATTTAGTCAACAAAAACACGGGCAACGCGGGACTATGGTGCTAGTAGCATTAAAAAGCCATATCGTTCCAGATTTTCAGATCCGGATTATTTGCCTTAAGGGTCCGTAAATAATGACAAATAAAAACCAACAAATGTTTGACTTTGGATAAGAATAGCTGCAGGGAAAGCTTCAAACTGTGAAGCCAACGCTGCCGATAGCTAGAAAGGCGTTTACTATTTTGATGCGTACCTTACCGTTTCTGTCGGAGTTGCACGCGCAAGTTGCATTTTTTGACAACAGTTTACGAACAGGAGCAAACATGGATGTCTCAATAAGAACTGAAGATGTACAAAAGTTGAAGACAAAAATTAAGTGTAGTTATAATAACTGAAGAGAAATTAGAGGCCGAACTGTCAGTAGTAAATATAAGATTTTATCTTTCTTGTTGGCTAACAAATTTACGGAGCATGCGCGGCGGCCTCACTCCTCACGTGCACGGCGAGACCTCGTTAGGGAATCAATAGTTTTGTACCGGAACTATTTTTAACAAGACCGCTCTGTCGCAGTCCTGCCTATAGGGAATGCAAAAGAATTCAATTTAGACAACATTAGAGAGGAATTATATTTGGTCGATTTCTGTTTTTTCGTTCTTTCCTTTCCTCTCCATATATATATATATATATATATATATATATATATACGTATGTATATATATATATATTTAGATTGCTATCGATATTTTTTCACTACCAGTCACAATTCATAATATATATATATATATATATATATATATATATATATATGTATATATATATATGTGGGGAGGGGGGTATTATTTTTTTCTTAAATCCAATTTTCTCTTTATTTTCATTCTTCGTTTATATTTATTTCCATTTCATTCTTTTTTATTATTTTATTCTCTCTTTTCACCCGTTTTTCATTCTTACTTTGCTTTTTCCTTTTTCTCTTTTTTTTGTTCTTCTTTTTCATTCTTCATTCTTTTTCATTATTCTTTTGTTTTTTGCAGGCTCTTTTTCTTTCTTTGAAATCCTCTTTTTTTCTATATTACTTTTTGAGATATTTTTCATTCATTTTTTTTTTCTGTATTTCGTTCTCCCCTTCATTTTGCACTCTGATTTTATTGTTTATTTGTTTTCTTGCTTAGTTTTCTTTCATCTTTTATTTTCTCTTTCTTCCTTTTCTTCGGTTATAATTTTTTTGTACACATGCTTTTTTTTTCTTTTATTTCATCTCCGTTTTCCCCATCCTTATTTTCGTTCTTTCTTTTCATTCATTTTCATTCCATTATTCATCCTTATTCTATATTCTTCTTATTTTAGTTTTTATTTCTTTTCTTTTTGCTTGATTTCTTTGTTTTTCTTTTTTTCTTCCTGCAATTTTTCTCTCTCTTTTTTGTTCTTTTTTATTCCATTTTTTCTTTTTATTTCATTTTTTTCTTTATGTTATCTTATTTTTATATTTCATTTTATTCTCTTTTTTTCAATTAATTTTTACTTTTCCTATTTTTCGATTCTTCCTTCATTTTCTCGCGTTCAGTTTTTCTTTTCGGTCTCTCTTTTTTTTTCTTTCTTTCATATTTTTCTCTTTCTTTCTTTTCTCTTTTTCTCCCTTTTTATTCGTTTATTATCTACTTTTGTTTTTATTTTCATTCGTTTTCATTTTCTCGTTCATTTTTCTTCTTTTTGATATAATCGTTTATTTTACACAGTATTTTTTTTTATTTCTGTTTAAATCTTTTTTCAGAATCAATCTATTTGATCTGGTGGCACGCTTACTGTTGGTCGATGGTTGCTACCTCCTGATGTACACTATCATATTTTTGTAAGGACTTCTGGGTGCTCTATATCTGTGCTCTTGTACCAGTTTAGTTTAAACTTAATAAATATCTTTAGGCTTTATCTTCGAAAAGTGTCTTCATACAATCTTCTCGTCATTTTCCTCTGTTGTATTCAAAATTAAGCTTAGGAATAAGAAAATTTTCTCAAAATGTTTTACCCACATTTTTTTGCCCACAATACAGTAGGTAGTGACGTAATAAATATGTAATGAATATGCATACACCTTGGTTCCCCCTCACAGTAATGTGACTGGCTGGCGTCAGCCGTGAATATAGACGAAGGCGAGGACGAATAGGGGTCTACGTCCATAGGTCTACCGCTTGAGATCTACAAGTCTACGTCCAGAAGTCTACGTCCAGAGGTCTACAGGTCTACGTTTATACGACTGTTGGTCTACGTCTATTGACTACGCCTACGTCTCAGGATACTGCATACGACGAGTACCGTCCATTACGTCTACGTGCTAGATTGTCTTGCACGGTTACCTTTGCCTAAACCACTTAACTACCTCGAATCAGATATATATCCCTTTCCGTTACATATCAGGTAGTGTCAGCTATCGTTCGGATCACACTTCTCCCCGGAGTAGAGGGTTATCCGTTGTTTCCTTTCCTTTTAGGATTGGTTTTCCAGTTTCTTCTAAATTCTACCTCAACGCTGTACTTCTAACGTCCCTGTCTAAACTTCTTTAAAGTCATTTCCTAACTTCCAACCGCTCTAGTTGTATCTTAGTGTTGTAGAGTTATTTTGTTGTGGTTGCAAGTATTTGTGCTAAAATCGGTTCTAATAGGTTCGACGTACAAAACGCTAAGAACTTGATATAATATATATTACGTAGTGTAATCTTGCTAGGTCGCTGACTACTTTCGTATTCGACTAACTGTCGACTACTATCGTCTAATATTGACTGACCCTCGTTCCTCTTACTACTCCTACTTAAATTAGATGGGAGAGTCTATTCACTATAGTATTTCACCATAACAGTAGCTTTATCGCCTTGCTTAGCGGGGGCGGGATGATAAAAACGAATTAGGTAAAAATCAGGTAATAACTAACGTGCATTGGATGTGCGTTGTGGTGCAGTGGATATCGGCCCGGAAGGAGAAATTGGGGAGCCGAGTTCGAATACCATTTGCATTCACTTACGCGCAATTACCCTTGCGAAAGGTATTAATCCGTCTCTTCCCTCCAGTTATGGATTAAATAACAGGACATATTCGGTTCTCTAGGCTTGGTTGGCAACCAGTCTACCGCTGAAAGCAATGGTAACCTACTTTGGGATAATTTTCTGTCAAGTCACTCATGTCTATTTCGAGACATGATCACCCAAAGCGTGTATCACATGTGGCACTTAATTGACTGACTGAATATAATAGTTAAAAACATGATTAAGGCTTCTACTGGTCATAAAGTGGGGGATCAGTTTTATATTGTTATGAAATAATAAACTGATCCCCCACTAATTACTACTTAATAATGTAATACATTTCTTCCCCCTCTAGCTATGAGTCAAATAACAGGACAGATTGTATTCTATAGCCTTGGCTGGCAACCAGTCTTCCGCAGAAAGCAATGACAACCTACTGCTGGATAATCTTCTGCCCAGTCAGTCATGTCTCTTTCGAGACATGATCGCTCAAAGCGTGTATCATGTATGGCACTTAACTGACTGACTAAATATAATAGTTGAAAGCATGATTAAAGCTTCTACTGGGTATAAAGTGGGAGAACAGTTTTATATTTTTATGAAGTAATTTAATTACTAGTTAACAATATAATTCATCTCTTCCCCCTCTAGCTATGAGTCAAATAATAGGACAGATTGGGTTCTATAGCCTTGGTCGGCAACCAGTCTGCCAAAATAAGCTATGGTAACCTACTGCGAGATAATCTTCCACCTAATCAGTCATGTCTCTTTCGAGACATGATCGCCCAAAGCGTGTATTACGTATGGCACTTAACTGACTGACTGAAGTGAAATTAAATAATTGTACTCTACTTCCATCTATTCCAGAGACAGCCAACTGTTCACAATAGGCGCCTGTTCACATCCGCTCGCAGTGAGTGCAAGAGAACTCTAAATGACGCCAAACAGTTGTTTGCGGAGAGAATGCGACAGCACATAGCTGACCGCAAGTTCGGCTCCAAGGACTATTGGAGGATTTGTAAACGAGTGCTCAACAATAGGAAATCCTCAATACCTCCTTTAATCCATGGATTTGACGTTCTCACGTCATCTGCTGAGAAAGCTGAGTGCTTTGCCCGCAGATTCTCATCCAACTCCACACTCGACTCGTCCGGAGTGCACCCACCCGACTTCCCTATTAGAACTGAGGCCAAACTGCATGACGTGTATATTACCCCGACAATAGTATCCAGAGTAATTTCAAAACTCGACCCCCATAAGGCGTGTGGAGACGATGGAATCCCGGTGATAGTCCTTAAGAGGTGTGCCCCTGAACTTTCCCCTGTCCTCTCTAAACTGTTTAACTACTGCCTTTCTGCTTCCTGCTTTCCTGCATGCTGGAAATTCTCCTCAGTCGTTCCTGTCTTTAAGAATTGTGGTGAACCCTCGGACCCATCCAACTATCGCCCTATCAGTCTCCTACCAATATTCGGGAAAGTGTTCGAGGCTATAATAAATGCTGAAATAGTTCATCATCTCACCGCCCACAAGCTGTTCTCCGACAGGCAATATGGATTCCGATTTGACAGGTCCACAGCCGACCTGCTAACTACTGTAACGGAGTACATGCTACAGGCCCTTGATGAGTCTGACGAGGCTCGCGCGGTTGCTCTGGATATCTCCAAGGCTTTCGACAGGGTTTGGCACCCTGGCCTCCTATGCAAACTACGCGGTTATGGTATTACCGGTCGCCTGCTTGACCTAATCCAATCTTTCTTAAATAACCGCAAAATGAAGGTCGTTCTGAATGGGCGTGCCTCTTCGTCCTACAGCACGAATGCTGGTGTCCCACAAGGCTCTATCCTGGGCCCAACGCTCTTCCTTATTTTCATCAACGACCTCCCAGATGAGATCAGGTCCCAAGTAGGCATCTACGCAGATGACACTACAATATACTCCCGCTCCAGTAAGAAACCTGTCGTGGCGGACAGACATAATCTCGCTGCTGACCTTGAGCGGGATCTACACTCTGTGGTGAACTGGGGCAAGAAGTGGCTTGTCAACTTTAATTCCTCTAAGACCAAGCTGTTGTCTGTCAACCATTACAGGCAACCTCTTCTGCCTCCCATAAGCATGGACCAGATGATTCTCCCGGAGAGTAATACACTACGCCTCCTCGGACTTACCCTGTCCTCAGACCTCAAATGGAAGCACTATATTGAATCCATAGCAAAATCTACTGCTAAGAAGATTGGGTCACTATGTCGATCCAGGATGTTTTTTCCACCTGAATCCATCCTGCATATATACAAGTCAACCATCCGTCCGTGCATGGAGTACTGCTGCCATTTATGGTCAGGTGCCCCTGCCGTTCTCCTCAGTGTTCTTGACAAGCTCCAAAGGAGAGTCTGTAATGTGATAGGTACTGATCTGGCGACTCGTCTGCAGCCACTTTCCCATCGTCGAAATGTGGCCTCCCTCTGTCTCTTCTATAAATACTTTCATGGCTTCTGCTCGGATGAGCTTAAGTCACTGATGCCTCCTCAACAGGTGTTTACCCGTTCAACCAGACTGGCAACTGGGTCCCACCCATTCACAGTCAGGTTAGCCAAACGCAGACGACAATTCTACTCCTGCAGCTTCCTCTCTCGCACTTCCCGCCTGTGGAACTCACTCCCGTATTCTTGCTTTCCTGACGGCTACGACCTCCAGAAATTTAAAAGCAAAGTTAATACTCACCTACTAACCACTGGCCTCTAGCTCTCTCTCCCCTCCCCTGTATAAGCTTCCCTTTCTCTCCGCCCATGTACCTGTCATTGCACCTGCTTTCTCAGTTTTCTATTGTTCCTTTCTAACTAGCTTGTACTCCTCACTCTTTTCTAATTAATCTTTCTACACTTATGTAACCCCCTGCACATCAGTGGCGTTTCTGCCTTGCTCGGGGTGAAATGATTAAAAAAAAAAAAAAAAATAAACGGAATATCGAATTTTGACGTTTAAACGGGTAAAAAAAGGCGGATTAGTGGAAATTCAATTTAATAAATGTATACAGGGTTTTCTAAAAGTAGGTTGACAGTAAATGATAACATTTAGTTTGAGATTAAATATACAATTATATTTTTCTATGTGCCGTGTCCCTTCAGGACGTAGACGATCAAGGAACAAGACGAAAACATTAAGAAATAAAATTATTTTTCTATTGATTTTACCTGTTGTCTTTTATTTTTATTTTTATTTTTATTTTTTTTTTTGTCTTTTATTTTAATTTTTAATTTTTATTTTAATTTCAAAGAATCCAAGAATACAAACAGAAAAAGAAAGAAAAAGGAAAAAAATGATCGAGAACCAAACCTATTTAGCATTTATTCAAATTTATCTAATATAAACTGTGCGATGGGTAAAGTATGTTCATTTTGTATTTTTCAATTAACGATGATTGTTTTAATTTTGTCGACTACACAGTATAGTAGGGTCAGTTGGGTACCGTCTGTGAGAAGAAAGAATAATGGTGCAATTCAACAGAAATTTGAAAAGGGCATGCTGTACTGTTTGGCATTTTCACCGGAAACTCTAATACGAATATTTCACAGTGCTAGAGTGTCTATATAAGAATAGTGTAGTGGATTCGGAATGCGATGATATATCCTGTCAACAACATGGTGTTTAGGGTGATCACAAATGATGGCTATGTTATGTCTCCATTCATCTTCCCATAAAGCCTCAGACTCAACACTGAGGACTTGAGGAGGTAGTGCCATCCTGGATGAAGAGTTTGGCTGCTAGAAGACATTTTATCTGCAACAGGACTCTGCACCATGCCACAAAATCAGAAGAACCCAATCTTGTTAGTCAGACAATTTCTGCAACCTCATCACCCTTTACGTCTGGCCACCTAACTCCCCAAAAATGTAACCGCCTGGATTATTATGTGTGGTGTAGTTGAGCGAGAGACCAATAAAACTTCTTGCTAGACTGAACTGAAAGGAAGAATTATGGCCGCAAGCAAGGAGAACGCCCAGAAGAGTTACAGGAGATTCAGATTCATGTTCAACTTTGCAGATCTTGCTCCAGTCAGTCAGTCAATTAGTGTCATCGTCGTCGTCTTGCGGCCATTAGCCGAGATAGAACTCACTACACCCCTCCAGTATTCCCAGTACATTTGGAACCCTGCCGCACTTTGCAGTGAAATTCATAATCTTGTCAAATAGCTGAATACTTGATGCTTCACCAGGGCTACCAAGGGTGTTTTTTATTGCGACACCTACACTAGATGAGTTGCCTTCAGGCCCCATCCCGTTATTTAACCCATAACTGGAGGGAAGTGACGGATTAATACCTTTCCCAAGGGTACCAGTGCTGAAGTGAATGCAAGGTACTCAACTGGAATTCGAACTCGGCTCACCGATTTCTCTTTCCAAGCCGACATCCACTGCAGCACAACGCACATCCGTCACTGAATGCTTAAAGCGCCTGGTATTCCAACGTGGTCACCCATCTAAGTACTGATCAGGTTCAACGTTGCTTAACTTCGTTGGTCGAACGAGAACCGGTGTATTCAACGTGATAAACTGTTCGTGTCATACGTGATACACGCTTAGGCTCATTTGATTAGGCAAATGAATTTTCCGCAGTAGGTTCCCACTTTTTCTAATGTAGACTGGTTGCTAACCAAGGCTATAGAACATTGTTTGTCACATTAAGCCCATAGCTGACAGGAGAATAGTGGATTTCATAGACGTATTTTCGAGTAAGTGAATATCACGAACACGACAAGAATTCTAATTTTGCTTCTTTTGTATTTTTTTTATAAGTGACAGTTGTTTTGATGGCTTTGATAATTAAATTGATTTTCAAATAAATCAGTTTTCTGTACTGAAAGTGGAAATTATCTTAGCATTTAGATCACAGCTTCTGAGTAATATAGTTTAAGCCATTAATAAAGTGATGTAAACAAGGTTAACATTTTAAACAGTATGTTTTGAATATCTAAGAAACCTAAGCTTTCAAGTTTGTAATCTTTGTCTGAAGAATTAATAAAATAAAGTAGATGATTTGTTTTCTTTTACAATAGATTTATTTATCTTGACTGAATTTTTGTAAATAAAAAAGCAAAGATTTCATCGTTAGAACCGAAGCAGATGCTTTTGTGCTTGAAAATACTTGAAAATCATATTTTCTCCCCTTTACTTATTTATTTTATACTAAATAATCTAAAATAAGAAATAAAAAATAATTTGCTCATAATATTTTGAGGGTAAGATTCGCTTTCGCAAACCAGAATTATCTTTCTCGAGAAATGTAATTTTCCATCTAATTTAATCCGCTTCAATATGGCCGCCTTTCTTTAAGAAATTATTCACTTTGAATAATAATAATAAAAAAAACGGTTAAAATGGAGGTGAGTTTGTTTTGCAATGTACTTATAAGGCAGTACAAGACATTGACTTTATATCAAGCGGGAAGCTACAAAAGATAGTGGTGGCTAGATCAGTTATTAAAGGTGGGGGTGGGCAGCATCAGATGCGTAAATTGGGGAGGCTGCTCCAGTTGCGAGACATGTGGTGGCTACCTCGGATACGAAAAGCGGGGAGGCTGCATTAGATATGAAAACTTGGGAGCCTATGTCAGATGTGAAAAGTGGAGAGCCTGAATCAGACGCGAAAAGTGGACTGCATTAGTTGCAAAAAGTCGAGGCGCGGGCTATATTGTAGCGTAGGGAGCTGGTTAAATTTTCTTGTATTTGGCCTTGGGTCATACCTAACCGAACTCCCTACAGCTTACAAGTTTTGTGCAGAAATTATCATCAGAAGGTTTTTCATCATCAGAAGGTTGGTAGTCAGTTGGAATGTGTGGATTAGTGTAGAAGAGTGGAATAATAAAATATATATTTTGAATGTTAAAATAGACATTTATTAAAAGGAGGAATAATATAAGTTGTAGAAGTTAATGTTCAGTTAGAAACATTATTAAGAGTTTAAGAGTAGAGTTCGTACAAAATCTTCGTAGCAGTGATTGTTGAAATAGATAAGGAGAAAGAGAAAGAGGACAATGTCCTGGTCGCTTGAAGTTTGAAGTTACATTTTAGATGTGTGTGTGTGTCTCTCTCTCGCTGCTTTTATCTCTCTCTGCCTCTTGACTAACGCCGAGGTCATTTTTATAATATTTTGAATTTCGCAATGGATCGTCAAGTCCTTCCAAGTTTTACAAGTCGCTCCCATTGGTCAAAAACCATTTTAACACCTACTTGCGAAATCTGGTTACGACTTTTTCTTTAAGCACATGGTCAATCCTTTTTCCAATTTGGGAAAACCAGGATTTCACACGTCGTTGTGAAAGAAGGTTGATATAAATTAATTTATTATCCGCTACAACATAAGATGTGAAAATCATTCTTTATCCTATTTCATTATTCAAGTGATTCACTAAAAATTTATTTTTTTTAAAAACTATTATCCTATTGATTTTTGTTTTGATTTTAAAATGTTTTGTTTCATTTTTACAAAGTATTTTACATTTTTTACTTCTACTTATTTTCTGTAACGAGACTGATCGACATTCTTGACATATAAGACTATTAAAGGAAAGAAAAAAATTAAATTAATGGCAGTAAAGTCATTATGATACAGCCCTGCCCAATTGCTATATATTGAAGCCCAGAGGAGAGGTTTAATCTTGTTTTCAGATTCAATAAAATGTTCAATGCTTCAGTCGTGCCTGTCCGCTCCCCGTAACGCCGTGGGTGTATACCAGTCTTTATGGCAACGGAAGAGCGATTTACAACGGTAATATAAGGCTAACTTTTGTCCCTATTTTCTGCGTATCAATTGTGAGTAGAACTCAAGATAAGTAGTGAGCACACGATGATTGCGCCAGGCGTGAATATTACCTCTTCTCGTTTTTATGCGGGGCAACGCCGAGGACTTTTAGCTAGCCTATTAAAATCAAATTTGAGTGATACACTGAAATACTAGTGGGGCAAACCCATAGATAGCTGCTAACGACGACTTTGTTAAGAGCTTTATTGTATTTCAACAATAGATGTATTAAAATTTCCATATAGCTTTACCGCCCACTGTGGGATGCTTGCCCACTGGTCGACGCAAGGCGTGTAAGCACGCTACCCCTTTCTGCGCACGTCATTCTAACATGACAGCATAACAATTAATCTATTGTATCTGCTCCCTGTTCTTATTCCAAACGGCGATTCTGATAGAATGCTCTTAAACATATCTTAATAAATTTTGTTAACAAGAGTTAATCTAATATCAAAACTTATGTAATTTTTTTTTCATTTCATTTGTTATGTACTTCATTTACAGAAATCTTCAAACTAAGTGCTTTAATTCACAAAATAAGTATCTTTTTTCTAAGATGGAAAGATATTTATTCGAAACATATGTACCTTTTATTGGAGTCATATGGAACTTTAAATTTTATTCTAGAGACAAAACATTTATTTCAAATATAATTGCCTTTTATATTCAACGAAAGATAATTCCTCAAATCTAAGTTTGTACTTAAAATATGAAACCTTTACATAACATATAAGTACCTTTTATTTAAGTCATATGGATTTTTTCGAAGCAAGTATTTTTCCTTCAGACAAATGGTAAATTATTTAAAACAAAGATTGTTTATTAAAAGTAATTATGATTTTTATTCAAACAAAAATTTATTTTATTTATGCATATTTAGACCATTAAACAAAATAAAAGTACCTCTTATTAATGTCAAATGAGACATTATACAAAATAAAGTACCTCTTATTAATGTCAAATGGGACATTGTAGAAAACCAAACTAGCTTTTTTATTATTTCAAATGGGACATAATACAAGACAAAACGAAATTATATCTGATCCATATCAAATGAGATATTAAAGGAAACTAACCTTTATTTATGCCAAATGGTACGTTATACAAAACAAAAGTATCTTTAATTCTTATCAAATGAGACATCATGCAAAACCATAATAACATTTATTCATGACAAATGGGACATTATACAAAACGAAAGTATTTTTTATTCATGTCAAAGGGAGCATTATACGAAATAAAAGTATATTTTATTTATGTCAAATGGGACATTATACAAAATCTTTATTCTTGTCAAATGGAGCATAGTACGAAACAAATGTATATTTTATTCGTATGAAATGGAACATTATACAAAAACAAATAGGCCATTTCACAAAAAATGAAATTTTTATTAGGAATATTTTTTAAAGATTTTCTCTAAAACATGACATTTTATTCATTACTTAATACAACTAATGTCACATGTATAAGGATATTTTTCAACTCATTTTTAAATTCTGCTATATAAGGCGAACTTTTATCCCCTATTTCTTAAAAAATCAACCTGTAATTATATTCGGATCTTTTGGTTGGTGTATGTGTTATATACTGCCTTGGACCTTGACAAACAACGAGGAACACGAATATAAAAAAAATATCTTATATTTTTATTCTTCGACGGTAACGGTTGTGTGGAGCGGGGAAGTTTTTTTTTTTTTATATATATAATAATCACATCACCCCAAGCAAGGCGGTAAGGCCACTGGTGTGCAGGGGGCTACGTAAGAGTGAATAGATTGGAAAAGAGAAAGCCGGAAACCACGTCATAAGCAGGGAACAAGGGATGAGTCTTTTCACCTGTTCAATAGACGTGGGTGGAGTGTGAACCGGGCGATAGTTCAGTCTATCTACTCCAATTAAAAAGAAATAAACAAAAAAGAAAGTGAAAAGATTGGAAAAGCGAAAGCCGGAAACCACGTCATAAGCAGGGAACAAGGGATGAGCCTCTACACCTGTTCAATAGACGTAACCGGAGATAGTTTGCACATACGAAGGAGCTGTGGCGAGTCGTTATCTGGTCGCTGTATTTTCAGTCAAAATTCTAGATTTTATATACTCTTCAAACTCCTACTCAATTTTTGGATTTTTTGAGGTTGTCGCTTTGTTGAGTTTATCTACAGTTGGATGTATCTGTCAATCACGATCGATGGTCTATTGCTTTTCAAATCGGTTGTCGCTTGTGTTTTCTCTTTAGATTCAGTTAAGTGCCATACGTGATACACGCTTTGGGCGATCATGTCTCGAAAGAAACATGACTGCCTGGGCAGAAAATTATCCCGCAGTAGGTTGCCATTACTTTCTGCGGTAGACTGGTTGCCAACCAAGGCTATAGAACCCAAGCTGTCCTGTTATTTGATTCATAACTGGAGGGAGAAGAGATGTATTATATTATTAAGTAGTAATTAATTGGGAATCAGTTTATGACTTCATGACAATATAAAACTGATCCCCCACTTTATGACCAGTAGAAGTCTTAATCATGTTTCCAACTATTATATTCATTCAATCATTTAAGTGCCATACGGGATACACGTTTTGGGCGATCATGTCTCGAAAATAACATGACTGACTGTGCAAAAGATTATCCCGCAGTAGGTTGGCATTACTTTCTGCGGTAGACTGGTTAGCAACCAAGGCTAAAGAATCCACTATGTCATATTATTTAACCCATAACTGGAGGGAAGAGATGGAAAATACATATCCTAAGGTTATTTGTGCGTAAGTGAATGCAAGGAATTTAACTAGAATTCGAACACGGCTCGCCGATTTGTCGTTTCGAGTCGATATCCACTGCACAACACGCACATCCTTGAGATTAACGTTACAAAAACCAGGTTTATAGAAGTAGCGACAATAAATTAACATTTACTCTGACATTACATATATCTAATTTAGATAAGGAATATGAAGACAACATTTATTATAAACGCATGCTCCTAATATTGCCATCGAATGTACACGACTCGGAATATGACTGGCCTTTAAGTACTTCTCTAGTCGAAAAACAAGATGACTTTGTTGGTGAAGAGAGTGAGATAGATTAAGTCTTTTCTTTTATAGTGTTATATTCAATGTCACTAGGCAAATGTTAAGAGAAGAGAAGTGTCATTTACTCTGGCCTATGAATGTGGTCAAAAGCCCGTTGTTGCTTTTCTACGCTGAAAGGGAAAAAATTAAATATACATGTTGTTCATAAACTTCATGTGCACTTTAAAAAATTCATAAGTTTATGGTGGGAATAATTTGTAAAAAGTATTAGAAAGAAGTAAATCAATATTTTTTAAGGTTTTATTGAAATTTTATTTAAGTTTCCACATGTCCTCCAACATTAGCAATACAAAGGGTAATACGATTTTGCAGTTCACAGAAAAAATTTGCCAACTGATTTACAGTAATGTCTGAAATCACATTAGTTATTTTAGCTTTCAAATCTTCTAATGAACTAGAATATAATTGTTTTCACATGTCCCCATAAAAATATGTAATGGAGTCAAATGTGGCAAACGTGGAGGCCAATAAATTGGTCCACCCTTTCCGATCCATATGTTAGGAAGTTCCTGATTTAGAAACTAACACGCAAAGCAAAGTGACAGGAGAACCATCTTGTTGATTTATAACATTTTTAGAGATTATTTCTATCACAAATACAAATAAAGTTTTATTTTTTTAATTTCACACGAACTTTATAGACACCCTGTATTTTTAACTTTCCAAATAATTCGTTACGGCACACAACACAAGTTCGGAATGGATCAACTACAAATTTCTTACTTGTTTCGAGCGTTGCGGCAGACATCAGGTTGTGACCCTGACCCCGTTCTTTTTATTACAAAGGAGAAGCAATAACATTTTAAAAGATTTTCTCATCTTAAAACTGAACTTAACGGAATTTCCGGTGGTGACCATGAAGGCTTTTGTCGTAAAAATCAATGCACACCTCTACACGAAGAGGAGGAGTAGTAAACGAAACGGATAAAGAAGACGAGAAAGAAAAGTAGGGGGCTGTATAGAGAGGGCTATTCAGTTACTAATTGTAAAGGCAAGTCAGTTTTATTTTGAAAACAGCTGCCATTCCATGCTCTTGCGTGATAAAGGACAAATTTTAAAAATAAAAATAGAACAACCCCCATTCTATCTTAATGCTAACAAAATACCACAATTTTGTTTTTAATTCTTTATCTGTACTCCGGATTTTGAACCGTATTAAGTTAATAAATTATTTTATTATCTCCTTTTTTTTTTAAAATCAATTACAATTGCCTAGTTCTTGTGAATTCATTTTAAAGATCCTAGTTGGTTGCCAATGAAGTAGTGGCAGTAAAGAGGTCAACTGGAGCGTGATGCTAAATGAAACTCTAAAACGGACGAATAAGAAACGAAATGTAACAATGAAAAACATCACAACGTCACTGGCTTTTCAAGAAAAAAAAACAGGAAAATATCTGAAAAATTAGAAAAAATATAATAACCAGTGAATGAGAAAAAGAGAACCATTCGTGCCAAAAGAGAAACAAAGATTAATGGCGCTAAGATGAAAAGGCATAAGATTGTAGAACATTCAGTAAGTTGGGTAATCATGTCTCAAAAGAGACATGAGTGACTGGACAGAAGATTATCTCGCTGTAGGTTATCATTGCTTTTTGCGGTAGACTGGTTGCCAACCAAGGCTATAGAATCTAATCCGTCTTATTATTTGACTCACAGCTTGAGGTGGGAGAGATGTATTATATTATTAAGTAGTAATTAGTGGGGGATCAGTTTATTACTTCATAACGATATAAAACTGATCACCCTCTTTATGCCCAGTAGAAATTTTAATTATGTTTCCAACTCTTATATTCAGTCAGTCAGTTAAGTGCCATACGTGATACACGCTTTGAGCAATCATGTCTGGAAAGAGACATGACTCACTGGGCAAAAGATTATCCCGCAGTAGGTAGCCATTGCTTTCTGCGTAGACTGGTTGCCAACCAAGGCTAAAGAATCCAATCCGTCTTATTATTTGATTCATAGCTTGAGGTGGGAGAGATGTATTATACTATTAACTAGTAATTAATGGGGGATCAGTTTATTACTTTCTAACTATATAAAACTGATCCCCCACTTTATGCTCAGTAGAAACTTTGTTTCCAACTATTATATTCAGTCAGTCAGTTAAGTGCCATACGTGATACACGCTTTGGGCAATCATGTCGGGAAAGAGACATGACTCACTGGGCAGAAGATTATCCCGCTATAGGTTACCATTGCTTTCTGTGGTAGACTGGTTGCCAACCAAGGCTATAAAACCCAATCTGTCCTTAGTATTTGATCATAGATAGAGGGGAAAGAGATGTATTATATTATTAAGCAGTAATTAGTTGGGGATCAGTTTATTACTTCATAACAATATAAAACTGTTCCTCTACCCATGAGAAACGTTAATCATGTTTCCAGCTATTATATTCAGTTAGTTAAGTGCCATACGTGATACACGCTTGGGCGATCATGTCTCGAGAGAGACATGACTAACTGAGCAGAGAATTATCTCGTAGTAGGTTATCATTACTCTCTGAGGTAACCAAGGCTATAGAACCCAATTTATTCTGTTATTTAATCCATAACTGAGAGGAAGGGACGAATTAATACCTTTCTTAAAGGTATTTGCGCGTAAGTGAATGCACGAGTTTCAACAGGAATTCGAACTCGACTCTTCGACTTCTCGTTCCGAGTCAGTATGCACTGCACCCTAACACACATTATTTTGTTTTTAAAGATTTCCCTCCCATTAACCATTGAGCTATTTCTTTCACTGATTTTTTTTCATTACTTTTGCTTTTCCTTTCATTTACTCTTTCTCTCTACTCCGCATAAAATCCATAGCGATTCTGTTTCTTTCGCTTCGAGTTAAATCATCCTCCAGCTATGGATTAAATAGCAGCACAGAGCAGGTAGTCTTGCCTTGGCTGGCATTCCTTTTAAGAGAAGGAAAACTATGAATTCTAAATTAATGACTGGTTGTTTGAAAATTTTGCTATCAGTTCTCCGGGAGTGTGTCTGGTACGCCACTTAGTTTTATTATTAAATCGTATAATTCGAAACTGAAATGTTGGCCCCTCTGGCAAAGATGACATATAATAGATGTTTCATTCGATTTTGATGTATAATTGACTAAACGTTTATGAACAACTAAACTCCACATAGTTATGGCTTCGTCTCTCCAGCCGTTTATGAAAATGGCGAAGCCTTGTATAGAAGAAGCTACACTTTTCAGACGAATTGATAACGAAGAGATAGGGTACACCGTGTTACGGAATCTCTAAAAACTTATACCTTCAGTCATCACTGAATACTAATGCCTTTATTCTTGCAAGAAACGCAGCTCTAATGAATCATAACGTTGTCCTCACGAAACTTCGAAGTCGGCATGAACCTGCTCAGTTAAAGTGAAAACGATTTTGCACTAAAAATATGTGTGTGTGTGCGGGCGTGTTGATATCAAATCCGTAAACGCAGAATATAATCTAAACAGATCTATTTAATATATATTATTAAAGAGATAAATCCATACAGAGAGATCAATGTGTACTATCCAGAGCAATATGATATACATCGTGGTAAAACTCAGCACATTATTGTTGTGGATTCCGGGAACGGGAACCGCACAAAATAAAGGAACAACAAACAGAATTTGAGATAGAAAATAAGTTTATTAAACGTAAAGAATACAAACTTGAACGCAGGTTAGTAATCCAGGAATACAGTTCGTAAGACGAAATTATACAATGTCTCTGAGGTGAAGCCGTAGTAGAATTAGTATGGCCATGCTGTATAATAATATTTGACTGAGTGGAGATCAGAGTTACTATGAACTATTGACGCTGTATCTCTCGGTATCGTTCAGTATCTCTCGGTATCGTTCGGTATCTCTCGGATCTGACGTGATCTCGCAGATCTCTCGATGTCTAACGTTATCTGACGATGACTGTCGCATTACTTCTATGTAGGAGTATATGTATATTCTAGATGAGTCTATTATCCTGGAAAAAGGGGAGACTCCACAACAATTATTATTATTATTATTATTATTATTATTATTATTATTATAGTTGCTATTGTTGTTATTGTTGTTGAAAAAAAAATTTTGCAAGAATTCTCAAATCAATGTTTTTCTCTCGAAAAAAGGCACTAAAACACTGATCACAAATTTCTGACGTAAAAAAACAAGATTTTTAACCAAAATTACGAACGTGTTAGAAAGGACTAAACAGTTTTATGATATAATAGAAAATACTTTGGTCTTTCATTTAAATAAATGTTGTTATCCCGGGAATGGGAACCGCACAAAATAAATGAACAACAAACAGAATTTGAGATAGAAAATAAGTATATTAAACGTAAAGAATACAAACTTGAACGCAGGTTAGTAATCCAGGAATACGGTTAGTAAGACGGATATATACAATGTCTCTGAAGTGAAGCCGTAGTAGAATTAGTATGGCCACGTCGGAAGCTGACGGTTGCTGTATAATAATATTTGACTGAGTGGAGATCAGAGTTACTATGAACTACTGACGCTTTATCTCTCGGTATCGTTCGGTATCTCTCGGATCTGACGTGATCTCGCGGATCTCTTTATTTATTATGAATAATACATAATTGTGGCACAAGGCCGATTTGGGGAGGGGAACAAAACTCAGGATGGTCTACAGTAACTATCTTATACCTAGCTATTCCGATTCACGACCCAAGCATACGTTACAATGTTTCTCAATCACCACAAGAACTTGTCCATCAACACTCAATCTGCCATGTGTCAAAATTTCGCAAGACAATCCGGGGACCTAAAAACACCCCAAGTGCATATAGAAACAACAATTTTATAAAATACAAAATATCGATAAAACTCTTACATGAGAGGCGGGGAGGGGGATGGCAATAATTCCCAAAACAGAAAATGTTACAACTCAAAATACAAAATAAAGATATGAAGTTAGCTGGACCCAACCCCCTCAAAACAAAGAGACCGCTATATTCTGACCACAGGGCCGAATCAAGAGGCTTCCTTTCAAACTTGAACGCAGGTTAGTAATCTAGGAATACAGTTCGTAAGACGGATTTATACAATGTCTCTGAGGTGAAGCCGTAGTAGAATTAGTATGTCCACGTCGGAAGCTAACGGGTGCTGTGTAACAATATTCTGTTGAGTAGAGCACAGAGCTACTATGAACTAGTAACGCTGTATCTCTCGTTATCTGTCGGTATCTGTCGGTATCTGACGTTATTTCGGGGATCTCTCGATGTCTAAACTTATCTGACGTCTTGCTTCGATGCAGGAGTATATGTATACTCTAGACGAGTCTATTATCCTGGAAAAAGGGGAGACCCCAAAACAATATAAGAATAAAGAAGTAGACGGCTGGGGAGACGAAGCCATAATTGGACTTGCCCCCACTTCACAGCACAAAACATTTTTTTCAAAACAGTTCAGAAATCAAACAGACGAGCAACACAGACAAATAAAACACTGTAAACAAAATGACGCACTCACAGGTAACAAAAAATCCCCTTAAAAATTTCCAGTTGCAACTTTGTGAACAATAAGTCAAACACGGATCTCGCGATGTCTAATGTCTTCTACGTAGGAGTATATGTATACTCTAGACGAGTTTATTGTCATGTAAAAAGGGGAGACCCCAAAACAATAAAACTTTCTTTTTATCAAGTTTGGAGTTTTCTTTATCATGCGGTGCTGTTTGTTAGCCTAATTTAATTGAATAAAAACATAGATTACAAATATATAATATATATGCTTATGAATAATCGAGTCGGATTTTATAAGCATAT
Organism: Ascarosepion bandense; assembly: GCA_037127315.1. NCBI lineage: Eukaryota > Metazoa > Mollusca > Cephalopoda > Sepiida > Sepiidae > Ascarosepion > Ascarosepion bandense. The sequence continues at coordinate 3,376,524 of JBBBDQ010000205.1, forward strand.
CCTTGTAACATGCAAAATACATCCAGCATTAATAAGCAATCGTCATGACGATAATAAACCCGCCGAATAACCTTAAATAAACAAAAAAAAACTGAAAAAGCCTGTTTCCTGTATAATAATATTCTGCTGAGTGGAGCTCAGAGCAACTATGAACTACTGACGCTGTATCTCTCGGTATCGTTCGGTATCTCTCGGATCTAACCCTATCTCGCGGATCTCTCTGTCGAGGCCGAACGTTATCTGACGTCTTGCTTCTATGCAGGAGTATATGTATTCTCTAGACGAGTTTATTATCCTGGGAAAAGGGGAGACCCCACAAGAATTATCAAAACCAAAAAAAAAAAATCACTTACCCACGGATCAAACCCTACTCATGGAAAATTTATTTCCTAAAAAATATTCCCTACCCGTCTTTATATTCGTTCACTCGATACCTCACGGAAAAAAATAATAGATTTCATAAAAAGACTTCGCTGTAAAACACATATCTACCTAAAGATTTCGGAAAACCCATTCAACATTATAGAAAACTACAACTTAAAATTTCACAAACTGTACCCAACAAAACACTACTGGATCCTTTGAAAAGGATATCTTAAAGTTAATTAAAAAAAAATCTGCTTAAAAATATCCTCCATTTCCTATACAATGTGAACCAAGACATTGAAACAATTATAAAATCGACTGATATATGGAACAGAGCAGATACAATTAGAAACGTTTATAAAATCAATCATTTTTTTTTTAATCATTTCACCCCGAGCAATGCGGAAACGCCACTGATGTGCAGGGGGTTACATAAATGTAACAAGATTAATTAGAAAAGATTGAGGAGTAAAAACTAGTTAGAAAGGAACAATAGAAAGCTGAGAAAGATGGTGCGATGACAGATACATAGGTGGAGAAAGGGAAGGTTATACAGGGGAGGGGAGAGAGCTAGAGGCCAGTGGTTAATAGATGAGTATTGACTTTGCATTTAAATTTCTGGAGGTTGTAGCCGTCAGGAAAGCAAGAATATGGGAGCGAGTTCCACAGGTGGGAAGTGCGAGAGAAGAAGCTGCAGGAGTAGAATTGTCGTCTGCATTTGGCTAACCTGACTGTGAATGGGTGGGACCCAGTTGCCAGTCTGGTTGCACGAGTAAACACCTGTTGAGGAGGCATCAGTGACTTAAGCTCATCCGAGCAGAAGCCATGAAAGTATTTGTAGAAGAGACAAAGGGAGGCCACATTTCGACGATGGTGAAGTGGCTGCAGTCGAGTCGCCAGATCAGTACCTATCACATTACAGACTCTCCTTTGGAGCTTGTCAAGAACACTGAGGAGAACGGCAGGGGCGCCTGACCATAAATGGCAGCAGTACTCCATGCACGGACGGATGGTTGACTTGTATATATGCAGGATGGATTCAGGTGGAAAAAACATCCTGGATCGACATAGTGACCCAATCTTCTTAGCAGTAGATTTTGCTATGGATTCAGTATAGTGGTTCCATTTGAGGTCTGAGGACAGGGTAAGTCCGAGGAGGCGTAGTGTATTACTCTCAGGGAGAATCACTTGGTCCGTGCTTATGGGAATCATTTCCACCATCACAAACTTCTTTCGAACTAAATTACCAGCATTTACAAACTTGACATGGATCGTGACACGCTTTCCAGAACTAACAATGATGCAACTAATTTTGCAACAAAATTTAATATTGATGACAGAATTGGAAAATCTACCTGAAAGATGCGTATTTACTCTTCAACGACCATAAACCCAATTTCGATAACAAACTATAATCAAGATTAATTTGATTAATTAATTCTGAGCTAGGACTTGTTTCTAAAATAAAATATAAACACTATACAAAAATCAGCTTTTAACAATCTTTGGAAAGTTTCTTCCGATACTATAAAATGGTTCCATAATATTGAAAATAAAGAAAAAGCCACTTTTATTCATTTTGATAAAATAGATTCCTACTCCTCCATATTTTAAGATCTGCTGTTAAATAGATTTTGTCTAAAACTATCTAGAAATCACTGATGATGAATTCAAGGTTTTATTAATCTTTAGAAAATCATGAGTAACCAATAATAATTCTATTTGGATTAAAAGTCACTATGATAATTTTGATGTCCCTATGGGCGTATATGATTCCGCTTAATTGCAGATTTAGTGGGCCTATACTTCTTAAACACCTTTAGTAGGATAGTTGACTCTAAACAGATCGGTCTATAAATAGATAAAAAAAACTTATTGTTGTGGATCCGGGTGAGGAACCACACAAAAATAATGAACAACAAAACAGATATTGAGATAGAAAAATGGGTTCTTTTGAACGTAAATATACAAGCTGGAACGCAGATTAGTAATACAGGAATATAATTAGTAAGGAATAAATATATATACAAGTCTTTAAAGTGGAGCCGTGTTTGAAATAGTATATCCGTGTAATATTCTTCTGGCTGAGTGGATCTCAGAGGTAGTATGCCTACTGACGCGGTATCCTCTGTGTAACTTCGGTATCGTTCGGTAACTTAAGGATCAGTCCCGATGTCTCTAGCGGATCTTAAAGGGTTTCTCTTTAACAGAAATATATGTATACTCAAGTCGAGTCCATTATCATAGAAAAGGGGAGAAACCACAACAGTAATCCCTAATAGTAATGGTTCACTATCATCTCAGATACAAAAGAAAATCATCAGGGCTTTTAAATTCCGTGGGTTTAAAATAGATATTTCATCCAACCTTAAAATAGTTACTTTTTTAGATATTGCTTTAAACCTTTCAAATACCCAACATAGTAAGATTATTTATAGAAAACCTAAAAAATTAGTTATTTATACACTTGTATTTTTTTTTTAAATGATATATTTCATACTATTTTTAAGTGGATAATTCTAAATGAAAATAGAATGGTTCTTTTGTTATTATGACTTCGCAAAATTTTACAAGGCAAGGAAATAAAGATGAACTCGTCCGAATCCCCCTAAATTTTCTTCATTCTTTCATTGATGAAACTGTAATATAAGTAATTATTAAATATTTATAAATTCATTTGATGCACATGTTATTATGCAGAATTAACAAAAGAACCATTCTATTTTCATTTACAATTATTCACTTAAATATTTAAAAAATCGTATGAAATACATCATTTTTCTTAATTTGTACTTAATTTAAAAGACAGGGAAAGCTTAAATTAGTAATTGCTTTATGCTTTAAGTTAGAACATCTAAACGGTATTGCGCTAATGATAATTGCGCCACAAAGTGCCTTTCCTGCCGTACCAGGCTCACAAATATTGAAATGGACTCTAAAATCAAATATGCAACATAGTTATATACATAGTTACTATGTGTAATGTTTGTTATAGACTAAGAAATCGCAAGAGTTACACTACCGGCCATAATTATTAGGAAAACCCAGTTTTTTTTTCAAAGAAATGACAGATTTCGTACTATTTTTAGGGGGATAATTCTAAATGAAAATAGAATGGTTCTTTTCTTTTTATTATTTTGCAAAATTTTACAAGGAAGCAAAGATGAACTCATTTGAATCACCCTAAATCTTTTTCATTCTTTCATTGATGAAACTGCAATATAGGTAATTATTAAATATTTATAAATTCATTTGATGCACATGTTATTGTGCAGTATTAACAAAAGAACCATTCTATTTTTATTACAGTTATTTACCTGGCAATAAATATTAAAGAATAGTATGAAATACATCATTTTTTCAAACACTGGGGTGGCTTACTAATTATGACCGGTAGTGTATATATATATATGTATATATACACACACACACATATATATATATATATATATATATAAATCTACATGGTGCGATGGGTAAACTGTCGCTATTTGTTTTGTAAACATTTGCAAATTAATAACAACAAAGAACCATTCTATTTTCATTTACAATTATTTACTTGGCAATAAATACTATGAAATACTATGATATACATCATTTTTTCAAACACTGGGTTGGCCTAATAATTATGACCGGTAGTGTGTAAATATGTATGTATATATATATATAAAATCTATATGGTGCGATGGGTAAACTGTCGCTATTTGCCTTGTAAACATTTGCAAATTAATAACAACAAAAGAACCATTCTATTTTCATTTACAATTATTCACTTGGCAATAAATACTAAAAAATAGTATGAAATACGTCATTTCTTTTAAAACACTGGGGTCGCCTAATAATTATTTTTATTCATATCTAAGAGCACTAAAATTATAATGATATCATCTTCATGACTTCTTATCGTATAAAATCCAGAAATTTGAGCTATCAGTATTTCATTAACCTTCATGATTTTTCGTGGGAGGCATTCAGGATTTGAACATTATGATATATTTATCTATAAATAGTAGTTTGTTTAGGAAAGGATACTTTCTATACAAAACAAAAAAATATCTGGAAATAAGCAGTAAAAATGGACTTGATTTTTTTTTTATTCAGCGCCCCAAAATTAGCTTAGAAAAAATATCAGCTTGTTTTCCAGAAAATATTATCGGAAAATATTACCGGAAATAAACGAAGCAAAAACAAAAAAAAATGTCTTTGCAATAACTGTCAATAGAGTATCTGAAAGTGACAACCTTATCTGCGTTCATGTTTTTTTTTTTTAAGTAACAAATTTCCGATATTGGGGCAGGAGACATATAGATATTCTGGTGAGAACCTGAGAGTTTACAATCTCATAATGGCTGGTGAGGTTATGTGATTTTTATTTTTAAATATTACATGTTTAAGTGGTAGAAATCGGAACAAATATGACGGGTAGTTCAGTCAGGAATGCATAAGGCACGAAAAATGTCACATTCCAGCGCATATAATCCGTGTATAAGTCGAGTGTAATATAAATTAGAGTGTAAATAAAAGAAACAGAATCGAAAAATAATAAAGAAAATGTTTTTTTTTTTAATGAAAACTAAAATCTTCTCGAGTTTTACCAAGAACAAAAATTGGCAATTCTACTGTTTAAAAAACCATTAAATTCCTGTTGACTACCAAGAGTATCGATTAGGGGAACATGGTAAAAGACAAAAGGGAAAGTTATTCTAGCTGATATTTTCCATCAGAGAAAAAAACGCATCGAGTAAGATAAACTTTCTTTTGGTTTTTCTTTATATATATATATATATATATATATATACCTGAATTTTTGCATATATGTAAAAGAAATGGCTGAAAGCGCTTGGGACAATGGTAAGAATGTTGGAAAAACTAAAGAAATGTTACATTAAATTTTCCGTGTCTTCCATATACAATGAAAATAAAGGTTACTGCTCAAATATTATATACCATATATATATATATATATATATATAATTTGGTTGTATCATTTTGATCTGAGGAGCAGGTATGCCTGCGAAATATGTATTGCCCATGAAATTGTAGAATATCTAAAAACTTTCTAGATTATATTACTCTGTTAAATAAAATAAATAAATTTAATATTGAGCTCTTTTGAGTTCGTCTGTATTGGAATTTACCTGACTCAAATACCAAATATTCTACCTTATATATATATATATATATATATATATATATATATGTGTGTGTGTGTGTGTGTGTGTGTGTGTGTGTGTGTGAAGTATACTGATCGTGTTGATGACTAAATTTGCCGCCAACGTGCAGGTTCAGGATTAGAAGCTTCCAGTTTCCAGGAAACATATAACAAATTCACTGGCTTTTTTTACCTCATTGTCGTCGGTTTTAACTCGTATAGAAGAATGTAATTTCTTCTTTGCTGATCGCTCCTTTTATGTTGATGGCGTTGATGACTAAATGGTCAGATATGTGTCACGTGTGATAAAGCAATGGATGAATATTAAATGTAGAAGAAAAAACTTGTATCTGTTCAAGTGTGTGTGCCAATGTGTAATAAAAATATTAGATGTTTATTATGAATGTAAGAATATGTAAGCGAAAATAATGTGCGTTAAGCACATTCAAATCATAGATGAACTAAGTGTGCATATATGGCGGTAATGTTAGTATGTGTGAATGACAGTGATGAAAAGCACTTCCGTTCAAAATATGCAACAAATATAGTATACATGTGTCAAGTGATGAAACGTATTCTTCTTTTTAAATAAAATGAAAGAATCAGTTATGAATGTATATGTTGAGAGAAATTATGTGTGAATGTGTGCGTTTATGAGTTAGTAAAGAATTATGCATGTATCAAATGATGGAACGATTTTTTATTCTAAATAACGTGAGAGAATCATGTATGAATGTATGTGTATGTGTTGGGGCGCTCTCCACCTTTCCACGGAAATGGACTATTCGAATCACTATATAAAGTAGTAGTGATTATACCTCGAGTAAGGGAGTCGAGTAAGGATGTCGAGTGAGCGAGTCAGTCGTGTATTTCCGGTATTGCACCGGAAGTGTTCTACTAGTCAATCTATCACGTCTCTACGACGATACTGTATCCTAATTACCTTGTTCTGTATTCTACTAATCCTCACCTCTTGTAAATACTTCTCTTTCCTGTCAATACACCTACTTTTATACTACTACGTTGTTTTGTATTAGTTCACATAATTCTGTTACCCGACGTAACAGTATGAAAGAATCATGTATGAATGTGTGTGTGTATAAATATAAACGAAATATATTTTCGTTTAAAATTTTTGTGAAATAATGTATAAAAGTATAAAGCGAACATTTTATAAATAAAGAAGTAATTTTTTGAAATCATTGAACATACTGTCTCTTGGATTTTTAAATCATTCGTCTTTAATAAATCATTGAAGTGGCTTGTTAAAAGTGAAACATGTTAGATCAAAGACACTTTTTTCCTACTTGTTCTTTACTTATTCTATTCATCTTCTAGGATTCTGATCCATATATTCAACTTATATATATATATATATATATATATATATAGCAACAGCAATGCCAATAATAAGAGAACTAACTCTACCAAAACTAGTATTAATTAAGCTATACTTTAAATCGTCTTGTATAACCCACCGAGAACAAACTCGGACGGAAAAGAAGGGGAAGCAAAAAAAGAAACAAACGAAGTACATGAACAAAAAGTCAAGCACTCGTAAGAAAGAAAAAAAAAACCCAAGACGAAAACCCTAACACTAAAGCGCTCAATACGAACGTAGAGCAAACAAAGACAGAAAATCTAAGAGCCAACAACAAAAGTTTCGCCTAATTTTCCCTTACTTAGATTCTCTTTCCATATATATTTTTTGTTCTAAACATAGACTATTAAATATAAGAGACAATAAATGTCTATTATGTTTAATCTTGAGCCGTTCGAAACATTACATTTTGGCTTTAATTTCAGGTGAAAATAAAGACAAAAATTCTTGAATAATTTCTTATTAAGTTGGTTCTAAGCTTTCGGCTCACATGAGCCATCTTTAGAGAGATTACAAGGACGTTAACATAAAAACATCCACCATCAGTGACGATTTTATCTTGTGCTGACATAAAATTTTGCTAGGTAACGATAACAGTTACCAAAAATAGCAAACGCAGTTCGTAAATTTGTAATGTGGTTCTATGACGTCTCACCAATTTATTTGCAGTAACTGATTTTACCGTTTTTTAAGAACGTTCATGTAACGGGGACTTTTTTGAATGCACACATAACAGAGATTTTTGAACGCGCAATTTTTAAAATTAGAAGAATTTTAACATTTTCATCCATGGTTGTATGAACCTAATAGACACTTTTTGGTATGGTTACACTTAGTCATAATTTCTGTTCTTCATGCAATAATTTATTTTTGTTTGGTAATAGCATAATCGCAAACTTTTCGTCTTGGCACAGTCTACATATTTTGCCATCTTTGTAAGGCTTAGCTGTTTTCACTATACACCACGTTATGTCTGGGTTTTGTCCATATTTTAATTTCAGTATTTTACTAATTTTCAATTATATATATATATATATATATATATATAAAATCTGTAACCAAAAGGAATAATTTGCTAACTCATTCACATTTTTATAATTTTTATGTGAGGAGTGAGTTTGAGTGAGTTGTGTTTAACGGTATGTCAGTCTCCGTGGGTTATTTAATGCAAAAAGGTGGGGTTTTAAGATTTTCTTTTTTAATGTTCGGTTATAGTAAGGTTAACTTAGTCAGATTTTGGTAAAAACATTTTTGTTTTTATTTCAGAAAACTGAAGATGTCTTCTAGTTTTGTATTCAAAAATGTATTGTGTTTTGACCCAAGTTTGGGGGTTAACTATATACTCATAGCTGGGACCCTAACAGGTGCTACCACTCCGGGTCAGCGTGGACTTGGGAACAACAGCAGTTAAGAGGTGGTTCCTTGCTTCTCAAAAAACTCCCAATTAGAGGCCTTGCTACTGGATGCAGTTTACCGTCATACCCAGGACATTAATTTTTATGTTAGTACATTTATTTATATGTATAATGAGGCCTCTTCTCTACAAAAGAATAGTTAAAAAGAAATAGTTTCCCAGGAATTTCTGACAGAAATATCTTCGCTGTTTGACATAAACTAGATTTATACTGGGTTGGTTATATAACCATTATTAATTCTTCTGTGACCGAGGCATTAGAACGTTCTGACCTCGAATATAGAATAACACAGCGTTCTGGTTTATATTGCTTCTACGAATGAGCTTGTGCTATGATCACCTTCTTCAGTGAAAATTGAACTCCGTATGAATTTTATCTTCGACAAGTCGGAAGTATCTTTTGGTAGCGATAATAAAACTTTACTCCACAACATTTCCCTCGAGTGGGCATGGATTCCCATTGTCTTAATGCAAAGACTCTTGTGATGGGTTCAACATCTTGCAATGGAGGATGGTCGAATAACGAGGGACTTTTTAGAAGGAGAATTGACCCATGGAAATACCTCCAGAGACAGACTACCAGCTGCGCTACAAAGACGTTTGTAAAAGAGATCTAAGAACCCTAGGCAGTACTCCAGCCACAGTGCAAACTATAGCCCCCTAAAATGTACAGAAAGCCCACTGAAAATTCGAATTGGCATTTGCCCAATACTCAGAAGGGAAAAAACTAAGAAAGATGGCCTGAAGTCAAAATTATCCGCACTTTCACCATAGTATATCTTTAGGTTTGTCAAATTGCCTTCGGATCATACGTGCTTATAGTTGGTATTATTTTGGTCCCGTGATCAAAGTTTGAGCTTTATTAAGCCAGTTTGCTTGCTGCTGTTACAGTGTAAACATGGTCGTTTCTCTAGCAGTGTTTACTAAGGAAAAACAAAGAGCAATGTTCCGATTTCTGTGGTCGGAATGTGTATCAGAGGCCGAAATTCATCGGAAGCTTTTAACAAAATACGGCAACATAATTCTAGCGTCAAGAAGTGTGTTTGGGTGGATCGAGATGTTCAAAAGTGACCGAGCAAGCCTTAAGAAGGATGCCCGTCAACTTTCACCACTGACAGAAAAATTAAAGGTCAAGAGACGGTAATGGCAATAAGGAGAATTATCGTCTGCTTTCTGCAGATTCGGACCGCTGTCTTTGGATCCTCTTTGGTGCACACTACTAACGGAGCGCTTATGTTTACACTGTAGCAGCATCAAGCAAACTGGTGTGACTCCGCTCACGTGACTATTGCAATATCAACTAAAAGCAAGCATGAGCAGAAGGAATGTGACAAACCTAAAGATAAGTTATTGCGAACGTGCAGATAATTTTAAACTTACCCTTGTAGCTCTTAGACGTTTTGTTTTTTAAAATATCCCTTGCATTTTCAGTTCTGTTACCCGTTTATCCAAGCTTGTTCGGTAGATTAAGCCCCTATTTCTTTCTTGTCTTCAATATATCCTTTGAGTGTCAAATTCTCCAAGTTCACTTTTCTCCCTATATGTCAAAGAAACTGTCTCTTTCTGATTTTAACTATAAAGTTCTTTTTAGTGTCAATTTAACTTAAAACTTCCTGATTGCTTACCTGTTCAGTCGATGTTATTCTCAACATCCTACTGTAGAAACAGATTTCTGCTGGATCAGGTTTAGCATTCTTTTCATTGTTCCTTTTGAAATTTTAATTTAATAATATTTGCTTAGCATCTGGAAGGCATATTCGCTATTCTAATACGCCTTAGGACTTTGGTTTTGCATTTTCAGTCTTCTGCTAAAATATTTACCAAATGTTTAAATATCTTGAAGTTTTTGTTTGCATTATGGGCTAGCTCTTTTTGTTGTCAACCATATATGTTTTCAGATAACTGATCTTTAATTTTTACCCACATTCCATAGCACCCGATTACGTACACTTGTGTATGGTACCAATATCTATATAATAATACCGTAGTACCTCGGAGTGTCACGGTTGCTTTTAATGAAATATAACTCATGCATATCTTTTTTTTTATTTACCTCCCTTCAAATAAAATTAAATGAATGTTGATTAACTAATGTTTAGTTTGTACTGATATGGTTAGTAAAATATTATTATAAATAGAAGAAGAAGAAAAAGAATGAGGAGGAGTAGAAGAAAACAATGAAGAAGAAGCAGAAGAAGAAGAAGAAGAAGAAGAAGAAGAAGAAGAAGAAGAAGAAGACTACAGATCATCATATTAAAATATATTGGCTAAAGAATTCGGTCTTTTTATGAGATAAGGTAAAAATTTATAGACCTCACCGCTTCGCTCAAAATTTAAATTTGACTAAACTTCATACTTGTTTTTATCCGTATCTTCCTTCCAGTTATAGGGATTTGAAAATAGAATTTGCATAAATATCACATTTAAATGTAACCACTATTCAAATAATAATAATAATAATAAGTATCGTACCAGTGATAGTGGGTGCACTTGGAATGATAAAAAATGGAACAAAACAACACATTGAAAGAATCCCTGGAAACCCCAGCTTAAGAGATATACAAAAAATTGTCTTGTTAAATACAGCCCCACACACTAAGGAGAACTTTGTCTTTGTAACGCTAGGGATGTTAGGGGAGATAGAAAAAAAAAAGAAATGGAGCCATAACAACACACCACGAACTGTTTGCTTAGGACTTCCCGCAAGACTTGGTAGGTAGTGCGACCATAGCAGAAATCAAATTACGATGAAAAATGACATAATAATAATAAATATGAAAAAGAAAGCCAAGTATAAAGCTCTTGAACAGATGAAACAACGCTGGTAAGACAAACCTCTGCATGGCTAATATCCAGAACGTGCCAATATTAATATATTGCTTATTAATTGATATAGCTTGTCCAGCGGATTGTAGCATAGCAACCAAGGAATTCGAAAAACTGTCAAAATATAAAGACCTGGAAATTGAAATAGAAAAAATGTGGAAATTGAAAACAAGAATCGTGCCATTGATAGTAGGTGCACTTGGAATGATAAAAAAAGGGAACAAAACAACACATTGAAAGATTCTCTTGAAATCCCAGCTTAAGAGATATACAAAAAATTGTCTTGTTAAGTACAGCTCACACACTAAGAAGAACTTTGTCTATGTAACGCTAGGGATGTTAGGGGATATAGAAAAAAATGAAATGGAGCAATAACGACACACCACGACCTGCCTTAGGTCTTCCCGCAGACTTGGTAGGTAGTGCGACCATAGCAGAAATCGAATTATAATGAAAAATGATGTAATAATAATAATAAAGATACTAGAAATGATGAAAAAAACCTTGATACACATTCACAACTAAACAATTTAACAATTAAATTTACTTAATCAACATCCACTGAATTTTATTTGACATCAAAAAATAATATATGATCCGTGAATATTTTCATTGGTTCAGCTCGTTTTAAACTCTTTTAAACCGAATCCAATACCCGAGAACCGATGTTCTCCTCGAAGAGACACCGTGCATTGAGAGAATACACCCGATCCCTAAAAGTATTTTCATGGTAACTGCGCTAACGAGCTACATACCTTGGTTATGCTGGGCTAGGACATAGATAGGCCACGTCATGCCACTAAACATTGCAGTAAACCAGCCACATTTCCCCTGTATTCCATCGGTGAGAAGTGAGATCCACTCAACAATTTCTTCCTGCAAACCACTGCCCTATGGAACAAACTCCCAAGAGGATATTTACCCAATCACTACATTCTTGACCTGCTCAAGTCTAGAGCCAGCTGTTGTCTTCCCACCCCATCTATATCAACTACCCCTTAACATAACCATCTACCTCGCGTAGTTTACGGTCATATCACGTTGAATACACCGGTTCTCGTTCGATCACCGAACTTGAACAACGTTGAGCCTGGTCAGTACTTAGATGGGTGACCGCTTGGGAATACCTAGTGTTGTAAACGTTTCTTGACGGATGTGCGTTGTGGTGCAGTGGATATAGCTTTGGAAAGAGAAACCGGAGAGCCAAGTTCAAATTCCAGTTGAATGCCCTAATATCCTTGGGAAAGGTATTAATCCGTCCCTTCCCTCCAGTTATGGGTTAAATAACAGGACAGATTGAGTTCTATAGCCTTGGCTGGCAACCAGTCTACCGCAGCATGTATTGGCAACCTGTTGAGGGATAATTAAGGTCTGAGGTCTATAGAAGGTAGGACTTGGGACCCTGCTCTTAAACAAGTCCCAACTAATCTTTCTCCATTGCTTGGGGGAAAACCGACTCAATCTGACCAGGGTGAATGCCGAAACAGGTACAGGGTTGGGATACTAAGAGTAGGCCTCGAGCCTTCCACTAAGTGGACCTTACTACAAATAAATAAAGACTCTACCCTGCCAACTCATGTCTTTTTGTGAGATAAGGTAAAAATTTATAGACCTCACCGCTTCGCTCAAAATTTAAATTTGACTAAACTTCATACTTGTTTTTATCCGTCTCTTCCTTCCAGTTATAGGTTAAATAACAGGACAGATTGGGTTCTATAGCCTTGGTCGGCAACCAGTCGACCGAAGAAAGCAATGGCAACCTACTGCAGGATAATCTTCTGCCCAGTCAGTCATGTCTCTTTCGAGACATGATCGCCCAAATCGTGTATCACGTATGGCACTTAACTGACTGACTGAATATAATCGTTGAGAAATTCGTTAAGGTTTCTATTGGGCATAAAGTGGGGGATCAGTTTTATATTGTTATGAAGTAATAAACTGATCCCCCATTAATTACTACTAAATAATATAATACATCTTTTCCCCCTCTAGCTATGAGTCAAATAACAGGACAGATTGGGTTCTATAGCCTTGGTCGGCAACCAGTCTACCGCAGAAAGCAATGTCAACCTACTGCGGGATAATCTTCTCGCCCAGTCAGTCATGTCTCTTTCGAGACATGATCGCCCAAAGCGTGTATGACGTATGGCACTTAACTGACTGAATGATGATAATAGATGGAAACTGGATTAAGGCTTCCACTGGGCATAAAGTGGGAGATCATTTTTATATTGTTATGAAGTAATAAACTGATCCCTCTCTAATTACTACCTAATAATGTAATACATCTCTTCCCCATCTTGCTACGAGTCAAATAATAGAACAGATTGGGTTCTATAGACTTGGTTGGCAACCAATCTACCGCAGAAAGCAATGGCAACCTACTGCGTGATAATCTTCTGCCCAGTCAGTCATGTCACTTTCGAGACATGATCGCACAAGCGTTTATCACGTATGGCACTTAACTGACTGACTGAATATAATAGTTGGAATAATGATTAAGGCTTATGTTGGTCATAAAGTGGAGGATCAGTTTATTACTTCATGACAATAGGAAACCGATCCCCCACTAATTACTACATAATAATATAATAGATTTCTTTTCCCTTTACCTATGAGTCAAATAACAGGACAGATTGGGTTCTATAGCCTTGGTCGGCAACCAGTCTACTGCGGGATAATCTTCTGTCCAGTCAGTCATTACTCTTTCGAGACATGATCGCACAAGCGTTTATCACGTATGGCACTTAACTGACGGACATCATCTTTAGACATTCTGTGCCGAGTGTGTGAAACCTTTTTTTCTTTTCTTCTTAGTCAGGCTGAGAACTTTTCTATTGTCTTCTTTTAAACTCTTGCATCCTTTCATGTACAGTGGCTCTTAATTTTAGTTTTTACCCTGTTAAAGGAAAGATGTTCTCGTCTACCAACCGTAACGGGAAAAAATATTATTGACGTATGTCATATATGATAAACATGTGGCAGTATGGTGAATTAAGAACTGATAGTAGATCATTCAAAGTGCGGTAGTTTAGATAAAAGTGTTAGAGGACATTAGTGAATAGCTGAGAGACGCAGATGCTTCAGTAATGATCAGAGTTATCTGGAATTACACTGATTAGTACCGGCATTCGCCACCTGCTGCGCTCTCATGTCTCCTGTCAGCGACGAGACAGAACGTTTTGAAAAATACAGATTTCAAGTACATTGCAAGAAGGAAACAAGAATGGAAAGCAATAGAAAAAGAATAATTTGAACTAATAATAAAGAAAAAGTGAAGCTAAAGAATAAAGAATGAAAATAAAAAGAAAAAAAAGGAAATTAAAGACGCAATGTTTAAGAAAGAAATAAAAGAAGAAAAATAAAAGAAAGAAAATTAAGAGGGAAAATAAAATGAAAATAACGGAATAAAATAAAACGTGAAGAAAAATAAAAGTAATGAAGAAAAATAATGAAGGAAAATAAAGTAAAATAAAGAAAGAAATTAAGAGGGAATATTGCAGAATAAAAATAATGAACAAAAGTAAAGAACAAAAATAAAAGAAAATAATGAAAGATAATATGAATAAAACAAAGTAGGAAAATACAAAAGGAAAAATAAAGAAAGAAAAAAGAAAATGAAAATAAAGAAGGAAAAAAGGAACGAAAATAATGAAATAAAATAAGGAATGAAAATAAAGAAAGAAATGAGGAATGAAAATATGGAAAGAAAAGAAGGAAAGAAAATAAGGAATGAAAAAGGAATAAAGAATGAAAATAAGGAATGAAAATAAAGAAAGAAATGAGGAATGAGAATAAAGAAGGAAAATAAGGAATGAAAATAAAGAAGGAAAATAAGGAATAAAATAAAGTAAAAAAATAAGGAATGAAAATAATGAAAGAAAATAAGAAATGAAAATAAGAAATGAAAATAAAGAAAGAAAATAAGGAATGAAAATAAAGAAGGAAAATAAGGAATAAAAGAAAAGTTAAAAAATAAGGAATGAAAATAATGAAAGAAAATGAGGAACGAAAATAAAGAAGAATATAAAAGAAGAAGAAAATAATTGAGAAAAATATCAGGGAAAAGAATAATGAAAATGAACCAGTTAGGTAAAAAATACATGAATTTAAAAAAGCGATTTACAAAGTAGTCAAACCCGCTCGACGTCGTTGTTCGTGCCTCACGCAATGTCATACCAAGTTATGCTTATAAACGTAAGAAAGGATGACAGAATCCTTAACTATGTAAATTGCTTAGTGAATGAGGCAGTTTTCTCCCCTTTCTAATGAATGTATTCTTTATGCTTATTTTCTAAGTAAGAAAGCGTCATAAAATCTTATCTTTTTTCAGTTTCATCATTGTTTCATTCCGGTATACTTAACAAAATTAACATTAATGAAACATTAACAGCCACTGAGGTAAATGCCATGAAGAAAGGACGTTTCACTGGAAGGTGGGAAAACTAAAAACTTTTACCAAATAACCAGCCTTATTTGTGAATAAAGACATACTTCTTTTGTAATGTTCGCTAGATTTTCTTTTCAGGGTATGAGAGAAGGCATGTAAGATATTTCTTAAGTCTGTAACAATGTTTTCTTTACATAAATTTAAAAAGTTTCAGCGTATTCTTCCTAATTCTCCGCAGCATTTCTTTATTTTTATATTTCGGTTAATTTAACTACGGTAGATACTATTCGAGCCTTATACTGTAAGTCACAACACTCGTATATATATATATATATATATATATATATATATTTGTATGTGTGTGTGTGTGTGTGTGTGTATAAATCTGTGTATTTCGGCAGCAAATTCTCTTTAAAACATGTCAGATTAAAAAAATTGCAAACAATATCTTTGCTGATATATATATATATATATATATATATATATATATATATATTAAGGCAGTCTGTGAGTCCGTGTGACTGTTTCCTATGCACGCCTACATTTTTAAGCTGGGCTATTCAAACTTTCTATGGACACATATCTACAGGGAAGCCAGGTCGACACATAAATTTTGAGTTTAAGTTCAGCAATTTTTCCTTTCGCACTTTTTGGCCAATCTCTCTCTCTCTCTCACTATATATATATATATATATATATATATATATATATATATATATATATATAAAAGGCAGTCTGCGAGTCCGTGTGACTGTTTCCTTTGCACGCTTACATTTCTTAAGCTACGCCATTCAAACTTTATAGAGACACATATCTACAGGGAAGCCAGGTTGACACTTACTTTTTGAGTTTAAGTTCAGCAATTTTCCCTTTCGCAATTTTTGGCCAATGGACACGATTGTTTACATTTGCTCCGTAAAACATCTAAGATCTAAGATTTTTGCTGAATTACGTCACAGAAATCAAATCACACGTGTCAAACGCGACTAAAATATTATATTTTAAAAAAATGAGCCTGTATATTTAATTTTTATTCCGACTTTTTCAAAATTCATTTGGTCAACAAAAAATGTGAATATTTTTCCCCATAATTTTGAAACGAAAGAAATATTTTTTTTAAAAAACGTGTTTTTTTCAAACAAAAACAAAATATGTAAAGTAAAAAGTGGTATCTTCTCATACTACTAAAATGTTATGAGTTGCACGGGCAACGCCGGGCTATGATGCTAGTAGTTTTTATATTTCTAATTTCAATGAAACAAAAAAAAACAATTATTTTTCTCTTTAATTCATTTAGTCAACAAATAATGTAAATATTTTCCCCTGTAATTTTGAAACAAAACAAACGCAATGTTGTTTACAATGTCACACAAAACATCAAATCACGTTTACGCAAAAAAAAGAAAATAGATTTTTTTAATGGAATTTTTTTAACAATTTTTAAACAACAATTTTTTATATAATTATTTTTTTATATAACTGATTTTTAAATTGAAGCGGCGACTACAACGGCTCAGAAATCGCAACACGCTGCATTAATCATTTAATTTAAGAAAATGTTCTGAGTTGCACGGGCAACGCCGTGCTATGATGCTAGTTTTTAATAAAATCCGTTCATACTCACGGATAATCTTTCGCGTATTACAATCAAAAGATGTCAGAAATGAGCGGTAACGTTGACAGATGTTATTTTCATTTATTTCTTAAGGTACCCAACTACTTTCAACCTCTTCAGGGGTGTGAGTTATGGTAACAAACTATATTTGTTGTATATATTTGTTATATATATTTGTTATTTATAGATGAGAGTGCAACTGTTAGTTACACTCTCAACTACAAGTGTGAATGCCCTAACTACTACAAAATATCACTTATACACAACTTAATTAACCGAGCACATATCAACTCCTCCACAAAAAGATATTTTACTCTGGACTAAAAAATAATAAGCAGACTCTCATTCATAATGACTTCTCAAACCACATTGTAAATGAAAAAATAAGACGATATTTCAAAAACCCCAGTAAACATCAAACAAAATATGGTATTTCTACAAAAGACCCTAAACATATCAAACTCTTCTGTTGCAACCAGATGCATGATAACTACAAACACGATGAGCGAATAATAAAACATCTCATTCGTATTAATATATCTCCCGTTGATCCTTATAAAAAATTAAAATTAATAATATATTATAAAAGGTACAATACTACTGATTTGATTGTCCGTAATAACTCCTACCCACCAACTGATGTGTTACGTAAAACTAACATTATATATCAATTCAAATGTCCCTTGGGAGAATGTATCTCTGACAAAAAACAAATATATATGCTGGATTTACAACAACAACATTAACTGGACGTCTTACGTTACATTTGTCCGACCATTCATCCATTTGTAGATATCTACAACATTCCTGGCTACATTCACAAAATAAAATATAATAATCCATAATACAACTATTCTACACCAAGAAAACAACAAAAGCAAACTACAGATTCTCGAGGCAATATTCATTAAAACACTTCAGCCGTCAATTAGTAGAATCAGCTATGAATATTGTAGTAATGTTCTAAAATGTTTGTAAAAAGAATAGTTTTTTCATGCTTTAACACGTGCATGACCATGATATTACAACATATAAAAAAATTCCATTTTGGATAATTTTCACGTTCTAATGAACGCTAGCAATTTGTCAACCGTTATATTTGAAGCAGGAAAAAATGTCCAGTAACTTTTAGCAACACAGTTTTCCGGTTATATTTGTTACCATAACTCACACCCCTGAAGATGATCTCGGAAAGAGGTTGAAAGTACTTGGGTACCTTAAGAAATGAATGATAATAACATCTGTCAACTTTACAGTTCATTAATGACTTCTTGTGATTGTAATGCCCGAAAGATTATCCGTGAGTATAAACGGATTTTTTTAAAAATAAGCAAACATATTGTTTGCAACTTATCTAATTTGACCCTCACACACACACACACACACACACACACACACACACACACACACACACACATATATATATATATATATATATATATATATATATAATAAATTTCGAAGTTCAAAACTGTTGTATGATCATTTCTACATGAAATCCCGAAGAGAGATTTCACGCATCATCGGCAACTTATACTCAAAATAAAATATTACCGGCGGAAGTTCAAAGATTTCAAAAAATTTCCTTCACAGAAAAAACCGGATAGGAAGTATAAATGTCTATTTTTAGATTTGGACAACATTACTTTTAGATTGAGCTGTAAGTGAAAAATTTAAAAAATTGGCTCTGTCTAGCTCTAAAAAAGGGGAAAGAGAAGAAAGAAGTGGTGTCTGAATGGGAAGAGGGATAAAACAAAATGAAAAGAAAAGGAAAGAAAAGGGAAAAAGAAAAGAAAGGAAGAAAAATAAAGAAAAATAAAGAAAATAAAATTTTCATACACGTAGAGACGCTAGGGATGTGTTACCAAAACTAGCGTTTTTAAATGGATATGAAATTATTAGAAAAAAGATTTTTCTAAAAAAATGTATTTGGGGGGAAAAAACTGACATATAATTTATTTGAATTTAATTAAATTAATTTAAATAATTATAAACCTATAATTTATAATATATATATATATATATATATATATATATATATATATTATAAATTTTATTGTAGAAGATGCAGAAACTAAAATCTACTACAGAATTGTACACTTTGTTTCGACATTGAAAGAACAATGACTGATCAGGAAATTAGTAATGTTGGTTTTTTTGCAGCTCCTGTTGTTCCCCCCCCCCCCACTTCTTCCTCCTGTGCGTTTTCTCACTTTTTTCTCTTTGTTAAGCCCAGACAAAGCGTGATCGATGTCTGTACATACTTATACTTTACTTTCTTTTTTTGTTTTAATCATTTCACCCCAAGCAAGGCATTCCAATGCCACTATTGCGCAGGGGGTTACATAGGGGAAGGTGTAGAGAAAAAGTGGTTAGATATAGGAAATGTCAAAAAGAGGGTGATAGACAGGTAAGGATACCGAGGCTGAGGGTTGGGCAGATAGGAAGAGTGTTTGAGAGAATTTATGCGAGTTTGTGTGTTAGGAGGTGTCTGTTGACCTTACATTTAAACTCCTGTAGATTGTAACTGTTGGGGAAGTAGGCATGTGGGAAGGAATTCCACAGGCGAGAAGTGCGAGGAAAGAAGCCGTTGGAGTAGAAATTGCGGATATATCTTATCGGTTTCACTGTAAGAGGGTGGGACCTATTTGCCAATCTAGTATCTCGTGCAAATTCGTACCTAGGGGCACCAGTGATCTAAGTTCATCGGAGCAGAAGCCGTGAAAGTATTTATAGGAGGGGCACAAGGGGGCCACGTCACGCCGATGAGAGAGTCAAGTCGATATCGATCTTATTACAGAATATCCGTTGTATTTTGTCAAGAACCCCGAGGAGAATAACAGGGGCACCCGACCAGATGTGACAGCAGTATTCAATACACGGGCGGATGGTAGATTAATATATGTGCAGGATAGATTCAGACGGAAAAATCTTCCGGGCCCTGCACAGAGAACCGACTTTCATAGCAGCGGATTTAGCAATGGATTCCATATAGTCATTCCACATGAGGTCCGCTGAGAGTGTGAGGCCAAGGAGGCGTAGTATTTTACTTTCTGGGAGGCAAGCCTGTTCCATGCTAATGGGAGGTAGGTGCGATTGTCTATGGTAGTTAATTGATAGCAGCTTCGTTTTAGAAGCATTAAAATTTAGGAGCCATTTCTTACCCAGTCAACTTCGAATTGGAGGTCCTTTTCAAGCTCGACTGCGAGGTTCGCTTTGTCGCTCACACCAGATTTTTGGTCAAGGCAAGTTGGGGTCTATTTCTTCTTGAGCAGTTTTTCATTGGCTCTTTCCTCTTGTTCCTTCCTTTCTTTCCTTCTTGTTTTCCGCTTTGTTTTTTTTTTTTATTTCCTATGTGTCCTTCTCATTCCTTATGTTTTGATTTTTCTTCTCTCTTATCCTCTTTCAGTCAGTCAGTTAAGTACCATGCGCGATACACGCTTGGGCGATCATGTCTCCAAAGAAACATGACTGACTGGGCAGAAGATTATCCCGCAGTAGGTTGCCATTGCTTTCTGCGGTAGACTGGTTGCCGACCAAAGCTACAGAACCCAATCTGTCCTGTTATTTAAGCCATAACGGGAAGGAAGAGACGGATTAATACCTTTCCCAAGGGTATTTGCGCGTAAGTGAATGCGAGGAATTCAACTGGAATTCGAACTCGGTTCCCCGATTTCTCATTCCGAGACGATATCCACTGTGCCACAACGCACATCCTCTTTACCTTGTCCGAAAACTTATCCTCTTTACCTTGTCCGAAAACTTTTGCCAATAAAAGGAAGTGAATTTTCATAAAATTTATTTTCAAAACTAACTTTTATTACCATCATCACTAAGTACCTGATGAGACATTGTGCTTTCAATGTAGAAACAAAATATACTATTTTGTAGTAAATTGTAGTTTTTAAATGCTCTAAAGTATAATTTATGATAAATATTCATTGCTATGTTTCTATATTGAGCACTGTTTTAAATTAATGTTTTGAACATTGTTAATATTTTCTTCGGTCTTTATTCATTTGTATATATATATATATATATAATTTATAAACGAGTTATTTCGCGACCTTGGTTTCCACCGGGAGTGGTTTCTTCAGGCGATTTTTAATAACGTAAGTTATTAAAAATCACCTGACGAAACCACTCATGGTGGAAACCAAGATACCGAAATAACTCGTTTAAAAATGAAAAATATTCAAAAGCTCTAAAATATAATTGTATAGAACACTTTTAATACAAATGTGTACTGGTCTAACCCTATTAGGACTACAAACTACGTATTAAATAATCAATATATATATATGTATATATATATATATATATATATATATATATATATAAAGACAGAAAATTTACCTGAGCCAATTTCCCTGACGAGCCGTAGGGCGAAACCGTGGTAGGTTGTTGGCTTTTCCTTAAATTTTCTGTCTTTGTTTGCTCTACTTTCCTATTGAGCGCTTTCGTGTTTGGGTTTTCGTCTTGGGTTATTTTCCTTTCCTACGAGTGCTTGACTTTTTGTTCATGGACTTCGTTTGTTTCTTTTTTACTTCCCCTTCTTTTCCCTCCGAGTTCCTTCTTGGTGGGTTGTACAAGACGATTTAAATTATAGCTTAATTAATACTAGTTTCGGCAGAGTTAGTTCTGTTACTATTGGTATTGCTGTTGCTATAGTTAATATTATATATATATATATATATATATATATATATATATATATATATATATATATATATTCTATTAAATATAAGAGACAATGAATGTCTATTATGTTTAATCATGAGCCGTTCTAAACGTCG
Organism: Ascarosepion bandense; assembly: GCA_037127315.1. Taxonomy (NCBI): domain Eukaryota; kingdom Metazoa; phylum Mollusca; class Cephalopoda; order Sepiida; family Sepiidae; genus Ascarosepion; species Ascarosepion bandense. The sequence goes on from JBBBDQ010000205.1 coordinate 3,398,464, forward strand.
TATTACTAATCAAAAACCTAGTACATATATTGGTTTTACTACAACCACGCTCTCCCGTAGATTACATGTCATCTTTCTGATCAGAGTACTATTAAACAACATTTCTCTGAAAAACATAAACATGTAGGTAATATCAGACAGATTTTGGTCAACAATACGGTGATCCTTACTCATACACACAGTAAGAGGAACCTGCAGATATTGGAGGCCATGTACATCAAATCAAAACAACCAACACTCAATAAAATCAACTTTAAAACAGGAAATAACATATTACATTGCATTTGACTACATGGTTTTGTTGTCATTTCGCGCTATCCCGCGGTGTGACGTCATAAAACCGCATCGCAAACTTAAGAACTGCGTTTATTATTTTTGGTAACTATTGCCGTTGCCAAGCGGAGTTTTATGTCAACACAAAATAAAATCGTCGGTGATGGTGGATTTTATACTATTTCAGTTTAAACTACCCCTCTGAAGATGGCTCATGTGAGCCGAAAGCTTAGAAGAAAACCAATAAATAATTATCCAAATGTTGGAGAATTTTTGTCTTTATTTTCAACTGAAATTAAAGCAAAAATACGACGTTTAGAACTGCTCATGATTAAACATAATAGACATTCATTGTCTCTTATATTTAATAGAATATGTTTAGAAAATTACTTGCTGCCTCGATATACTAAATATATATATATATATGTGTATATATATTGGGTGCTCCTGCTATACACCTAGGGATTAATGACAAAATCCAACGGAGAATCTGTAATGTGATAGACCCCGACTTGGCAGCTCAGGTAGAGTCATTTTCTCACCGGCGCAATGTGGCTTCTCCATATCTCTTCTACAAATACTTTCACGGCTTCTGCTCCAATGAACTTAGCTCACTGGTGCCCCCTATATATGAATTTACTCGAGCCACATGATTAGCAGCTAGGTCCCACCATTTTACTGTGAAACCAATAAAGTGTAAACGCAAATTCTACTTCAATAGCCTCTTCTCTAGCACTTCCCCTCTGTGGAATTTCCTTCCAGTTACTTGCTTTCCCGACAGCTACAATCTTCAAGAATATAAATGTAAAGTCAATAAACATCTTCTATCCCACGAACTTGCATCTTCTCTCTTTCTCTCTCTCTCTCTCTCATGCCTCTTTCTTCGTCCACTCCACTCTCATCCATATTCTCATCCTTCTCTTACCCTCTTCCTGACACCCCCTGTAACTTGTCACTCTTTCTCATAACTTACCTCCTATGTAACCCCCTGCAAAACAGTGGCAGTAAAATGTCTTGCTTGGGGCGACACGATTATATATATATATATATACATATATATTAGTCATTCACATACAAGCATGTTTCGCTGTATCACTGCTCATCCACTTGCTTCTGGCCTGGATCGAAACTCGACCTATTTCGTGTCAGTCAGAGTCGGTACTCCCTAAGCTATCGACACTTGGAATCAGAGAAGGGAAATTTTAACGTGTTGTATATAAGCAGTGTATACACACGCCAGTCACCGAGAGAACTCGATTCATTTCTGAAGAGTCACGCATATAGCAGAAGTAGAAACTGTTTTAAAAACTTTCCTCTCCAGAGAGCTCAATCATAATGAGAGCATAACATATTCGTCATCCACATACAAGCCTGTTTCGCTGTATCATATATATATATATATATATATATATATTAAATCCAAAAGGGTGATCAGATAGGTAAATCCCAAAAATCCGATCCTAATTAATATTAATTTCATTTATATCAAAATTGATCAAAATGGAGGGCTCAGTTCAAATATCACACTCTATTTACAAGCCAAATATAAAGTTTTCGTTTATAAGAAAGTTATGGAACACGTAGGATTTAAACCCACTCTTCATGCATTTACTTTTATAAAGAGTGCTCGATACAACGTAGATCTTTGTATTGTAATGGTTGTGAGCAAACGTAGTAGTTCCGAAACGCGAAGATTTTTGTGTAGTGATACTATGCTTTTATAAACCCTTGTAACAACCATTATATATATATATATATATATATATAATGAATTGTTTGAACATTATTTTTATCGATACTCGTATTTAAGTAGATATTTTTAATGAAACAGTATTATATATTTATTTCTACCGGCCTGATTATTTACGATAAATTTTTATTACGAAAATGTGTACCCTTCGGCAGGATTCGAACCTGCGAACCCTATCTATATAGGGGAAACTACCATTTGATCTGGTAACGTCTTAGACCTCTCGACCACGAATAACCTCCAGTCTAAACGAGGTTTTTATCAAGCCTATGTAACACAATTTTCGATCCATCGTAAACAGACATATCTGCTCTGAAATGTATCGTAATGTCAACAAATGTAAACATGTTACGGAAATCAACGAATTTTAACGAAACTTGGTTATAAGCAACCGGCAATTTGAAATGAATTGTTTGAACATTATAATACTGTTTCATTAAAAACTGAATATCTACTTAAATACAAGTATCGATAAAAAAAATAATGTTCAAACAATTCATTTCAAATTGTCAGTTGCTTATAAACAATTTTCGTTAAAATTCGTTGATTTCCGTAATATATATATATATTCAGAATTCAGGAAATTATGCAACCTCGTTTTCAAATTTTCGGAATCTTCAGCCGTTGTATATCAATTGATTTTTCAACGTTTTTTCGAACGTATAACAGAAATCTTCAGAACGCATAACCGGAAGTTTAAAACAAGGAAGTAGCTAGTCAAGAATTGTAAACATTTTCATCCGGGTTTCTATGGTTCTAAAATATATTTTCTGAGGTGTTTACATCCAGACATTACTTCGGACTTTTCATTTAACAATCTTTCTCGTTTGGGAAATGGTAATATGGCTAACTTCTCTTCTTGGCACAATCTGCAGACATCACTATCGTTGCAATTTCTGGCCTTTTTAAGAATAATTTCAAAGTTGCGTAATGGTCTTTACCGTTTATTTATTTATTTTACTTTTTATTTCCATACGTGATCCGCTAGTTTGGTAAAATTTTTAAGGCTTTCTAGCTTGAATGTAGATTTGTGATTACATCAACATTTTTTTAATATTTTTTCAGCACATCCTACATATATTTTGTACTTCTGCGCTGTACTTTTTCTGTTTTACAAACTTCGTCTAATTATGCGTTCTGAATGTTCCTGTTATGCAGTCGAAACATCATTGACAAATAAGTTATTGTAAAACACTTGAAGATACTGAAAATTTGAAATCAAGGTTGCGTAATCGGCTGAATTCCGAATGAAAATATTTGAAAGCTCTGCATTATATATGTATTGAGCCCGTTTTATTACAACAGTGTACTGGTCTAATTTACTTCTGAAAAATAACTGGTTAATAATTATATATATATATAAACACGTGTTTCGAGTCCAAAGTTGACTCTTTTCAGGCAAATAAACTTTTGATTTTTACATATCGAGATCCGTTTGTCTTTTTAACGGCCAAAATACTATGTAAATATAGTTAAGTGGTCGGTGAGCAGATCAGAAAGTTCATATGCGTGTATGTTCGTTGTTTTTTGTTATTTTTTTCACATTCGCTCGTTAAATCTCTTCTGTTTTGAGAATCATTCACATTTTGTTGACCAGAAAAATATTTTTACACTGACTTGCGAAATTTGACTTCGTCTTTATACTTCAAAATTGTTTTAAAAGATTTTGATTCAATTCTACGGGTCATCTAGTTTTATTTCTTGTTTTTTTTTAAATACTATTTTTGCAATGGTTCGCGAATTTATTTATTTATTTATTAGCGCGTGTCTGTGTGTGTCTAAATGTTTTTATGTTGTTTTCTTGAGAGAAGGCTTGTATTTTTTTATAAATATTTCTTCCTGCTTGATGAGTATGTCATAATCTGCATTTTGGTAGATAGGCATTACTTTGAATTTATCTCCACTACATTCATGTAAACGTTGGGAGATGTGCAACTTTCTGTTATTGGCTAACTAGCAGTATAGCCCGGCGTTGCTCGGGTGTAATGAAACTAATAAAACTAATCCATGGTCCTGGAGCTCAGACTCAGCCTAAAGAATATTTGAAATAATAAAATAATTTCGACAATTTACCAATCGCACCTAGTATTTATATATATGTATATATATATATATATTGACTAGCAGTATAGCCTGACGTTGCTCGGGTGTAATGAAACTAATAAAACTAATCCATGGTCCTGGAGCTCAGACTCTTTGGACGTTGGCACGAAAGACTAAAAAGCAATAGTTATTTCCAGTTAAAGCGAAACCGTAGACTGAAAGGAAAATGAATGGATGTAAGTCAAATTTAGATTTCTTGGTATCGTTATCAAATACGCCAGTGTAAATTTTCAAGAAAATCGGTTCAGCCATTTCGGAGTCTATAGGTAACGGATACACACACACACACACACACACACACACACACACACACACACACACAGAGACAAAGTTCCATTTATAAATAAGTTTAGATAGATATTTTATTCAGGCTTTGTGTCACCCCCACCGTGTATTTTTGCGCATTCATCGCATTTTAGAGCATAAATTACGTTTTTAGAGTTGCAGCTTAGATTTGATTTTATTTCGAATGTAGATGTGTTTTCGAACTTGATGTGGTTTCCTTATATAATTATGTTGCATGATCTACATTTTGTTGCATATTGTGCCCCCCCCCCCCATGTGTTGTGTGATGATGAAGTTAGTATGATTTTAAAATTTTTGGCTTGGCATTTGCTTTTAATTATTTTACTTGCCTTTAAGATTTGGTTTTATTTATCATTTTTGTTAAGTGACTCTGTGTCTTTTTATCTTTGTAAATAATTCTTGGTTGATTTTGTTGTGTGCCGAGACGTATGTGAAAATATTTTCTTCTTTTTCATGTTTTTTTTTTCGGAGAGATTCTAATGGTATTTTTACTATCAGTTAGAAACCCTTGTTTATTAGTGAAGTGGGGTATACTCTTATTTTTAGTGTTTTTCGTAGATGCCCCGTATATATAGTAATAATAACAATAAATCTACACTTTAAGCAAAACGTTCACGGCTTCTTGCACTTTTTCTTATATATATATATATATATATATATATATATATATATATATATATATATATATATATATATATATCCGAGTATATGCTACGTAGGGATGGAATAATATCCCTTATCCAAAGAAACACTATTCTATTTTAAATAAACCACATCAGATTCTATTTGAAAAAAACACATCACTTGACATGACACAAGAAGTGTCGAATCAAAACAGCTACTTTTGTAGTGATATTATAACATATCCATGTTATAATTCCTGAATATATATATATATATATATATTTTGGATATCTATATTTTTTGTCTGCTGGCCGGAATATTTGAAAAACTTATCAAATAAATATTCGCCTTCATGCAGGATGTGAACTTATGTCCTCACTTTCCGGATAAACCTCCATCAGATAAGACGTGATTGTAACAAAATCGCTCATGGTTGTAATTGATTAAGAAAACTTGAACACATCTTTCTCGTTTAAATTTCCTAAGATTTATAACTTCTCAGTTTCATAGTCAAAATGTAAACAAAGCAATTTCTAAAGAAGTAATGGATTTTTATAATTTATTAATACGACATATTTGTATACCCATATTCTATTATAGATCTTTTAATTTAATTTACATTTATATTTTTTTTACGCCTTAATAATAATTTCGTAAATTATATTTTAATTCATATTCATTTGGAATTTTCTTTAGATATGCGAGTTTACTTTTGCTTTCAATAACTTTGTTTCTTTATTTCAACATTTAATTATTTTATCTATTTTAATATTTTACTGTGTACAAATCTCATTGGCTTATTCACGAATATTTATATTTTCCCAAATATTTTATTAATTGTAAAATTAACCACTGCGTCCCTTAACAGAAAGGTTGCATTTTAATTAATTATTATAATGATTTCACCCCACGCAAGGTAAAACAATCACTGGTGCATAGCCGATTACGCTGAGAGAAAAAATAAACAATGTACAGAGGATGCCGAAGAAAGGATAACATATGGATGGGAATCAAGTAGATATAATTTGGGAATTGACGTTGCATTTAAACTTTTGGACATTGTAGCTATCAGGGAAGCAAACAAATTGAAGGGAGTTCCGCAAACGGAAAGAGCGAGAAAAAAACTATTAGAATAGAAGCAGAGGTTATATTTAACTATCTCGACTGTAAAAGGGTGGGACCTTGATAAGAAACTAGTAGCAGGAGTAAATTCCTGTGGTCGGGATTTATCTATCGCCCGGTTCACACTCCACCCACGTCTATTGAACAGGTGTAGAGGCTCATCCCTTGTTCCCTGTTTAGGATGTGATTTCCGGCTTTCTCTTTTCCAATCTTTTCACTCTTACGTAGCCCCCTGCACACCAGTGGCCTTACCGCCTTGCCCGGGGTGATATGATAAAAAAAAAATACCAGAGAAAGAAGCATTTCAGAGCAACTGAAAAAAAATACTTGTAGAAAAAACAGAGGGATACCACATCATGTCAGTGTGTAAGTGACTGAAGGTAGGCTTCTAAGTCTGAATCGATTGTATTCCAGTTCTTCCTTTGGATTTTGTCGAGAACCTCAAGATGAATAGCAGAAGCACCCGACAAGATATAGCAACAGTATTCAATGAACGGACGAATGGTAGAATTGTATATATCATGGACCCGATAAAAGGTCCAGCAAGAATAACACAGAACAACCAAAATAGGAAATAACGAATATATATTAAACACGGCAAAATACAACACTTGGAACTTTGTTAGTAGAACGATAATACGGGTTAGTGAGTATTACTATAATTCGACCCTCGAGCTGGGACTCGTAATGGTCGTTACGATATCAGTGTTCGTAAACAACTCTCGGCTATGTTCAGGGCGTTCTCCTCACGCTATCTACTAGCTACTCACAAGCGACTCACTCTATCTCTCTGCCCTCAGCTCTTGTGAGGGAAGGTATATGTAGTGGTTGGAAGAGTTCAATCCGTTGGATGGGTGATGCTACCATATGTACTGATCGATGATAGTCATATATTAATGTTTTTAGAATTTAGAAAGATCTTTTTCATTTTATATCCTTTTTCATCTTGCTTAATTTATGAGGAAAACAAAACTATCAATCTTGTAATTCATGTTTGTATTTTAGAAGCATTGATTTTCTTTTTATTTCACTCATTTTTTGATTTTTCGCAACATTCTTTTCGTATCAACTTTTCATTTTGGTTCTTCACCCCAATTTTTTTAATATTTTTTCTTGCATAAATTTTTGTTCACTTTGTTCTCTTGCACGTATTCTTTCTTTTATTTGTGCTCTGTTTTTTCTTTTCTTTTTTCTTTCCTTTTTTTTTCTTTTTGTGTCTTTTATTAATCAACACAATTTCTTTTTCTTTCTTCCCTCGTTTTCATTTTATTTCTCATTCTTTCTTTCTTAATATTTTCTTATTTTTTTTATTCCTCTTTTTTGATTCCTCTTTTATCTTCTTTTCTCTTTCTTTCATTTCCCTTCGTTTTTCTTTTACATTTTTTCTTTCTGTCATTCTTTCTTCCTTTCTTTCTTTCTTTCTTACTTTCTTTCTTTTTCTTTTTTCTTTCTTTCTTTGGTACGTACCTCATGTATTTTAAATACTTAATATATGTGTCAAATAGAAAACAATGACTTTAATTTTTTTCTTTCTTTCATCTCCCTTTTTCATTCTTTCTTTCTTTAATAAGAAAAAGAAAGAAAGAAGGTTTTCTTTGTTTCTTTTCCTTTTTTTATTATGTTATTTGTCCTTGGAAAAAGTATAAATCAATCTTTCTAATAACTAGCCAAGCAAATCACTATCCTAGCTCAGGAGAAGAAAAAACTCACATTTTAGATTCATGAGATTTTTAGCTTCTGTCTTTAAAAACATATCGAGTCGCTTGACCATTCACTGCCTTATGAAGAAAATAGACTTTCAGCCATCTTTTCTCTGTTTCTAATTGTCGTGGACCCGGTTAAGAGTCCAGCAAGAAATAATACAACAACCAAATAGGAAATAACGAATGTATATTAAACACAGCAAAATACAATACTTGGAACTTTGTTAGTAGAACGATAGTACGGGTTAGGTAGTAATACTTTAATTTGACCCTCGAACTGGAACTCGCAATGGTCGTTACAGTAGCAGTGTTGGCTATATACTGGCTCTCTCACTCTATCTCTGCCATCACCTCTTGTGAGGGGAATTATGTATAGTGGTTGGAAGAGTTCAATCCGTTGGATTGCCATATATATATATATATATATATATATATATATATATATATATATATATATGGCATCTACGCGTCGTTCATTCAGCAATGAATTAGAACACTCTCAGCTATTGGGCGTGTATAATGATAATATACACGCTAAAAATCTGCCTCCTTCTACCGAGCGCCCATAGCTCTGAGGTAGAATCGTCGACTGACGCCAATTCAGTCGGGTTTCAGTCCTGGGTAAAAAGCAATCGGCTGTCTAACCGTACTGATGAGCTGTGATACAGCGAAACAGATCTGTCTGAGGATGACTAAAGTAAGTGTTAATGTTAGGGGTTAAATTCTCAAAACGATTGGTATGGAATTAACAAAAAGGACGCTTTAATAGTTAGGAATGAGAAATATATATCTGTTAAAGGATTAGAATAAAAAGGTTTATTCTAAAATTAGATTTTGTTTTCTGAATAACCGAAAAAAAGTCTGCGAATTAAACATGAAAGAAAGAATGAGAAAGGATACTAAAGGAAAATATAGGCAGAAACAGAAAATAAAATCAAAGATCCCTTTGCGTTAGTGTAAATCTGTTCAGATCTGTTGTCCAGTCGCATTAGATGCTAACCAGCAGAATCCATTTGAAATAATCAGTGGAACAGACGGTAATAAACGCCACTGATCCTGCACCAAAAATAGTTTTTGGTGGCCTGTAATCTAAGCAAGAGATGAATAAAAGAAACGGTATAGAGATGAAAAAAGTCGAGATAAAACAGAAGAGGTGAAAAAGGTCATATGAGAAAGAAAAAGAAAAGAAAGAAAGAAAGTTTTTGCCAAAATGACGTCGCAAGATGGCGCGATATCCTGCAGCCATTCCAGTAACGAGTGGCCAGTTCAGGCATTTTTAAAAGACAAAATACCAAATCGTCAACACTAGGCATTAAACCTGATCGAATAATGTATGGAGAGGGAAAAGAGCAGGAGGATTTTTCTTTTTTTTCTTTATTTATTTTTTTTTATTTTTTTTATTTTTTTTATTTATTTTTTTTTTTTGTGAGTGGATTGTATAGAAGGAGTCAATGAAGAGGTGAAGAAGTAGATTAATGCCCCAAGGAATCACAAGAAGGCGCTGATTTTGTTTGGCCTTCGATTGCTAGAAAGGATTGGCCTTAAAAGTCAATGGCTTTGAGTGAACAAAAAAAAAATCGGCGAGAGAAGAACCAGCTAGAAAAAGAAAATAAGTGGGAGTGAAAAGAGGACAGTAAAGAAAGCGGTTAAGATGAAAAGAGAGGGGAGAAAGACAAAGAGGAGAAGAAAGCAGAAAAAGAAAGCAGTAAGAAAGAAAAGGAGGAAGAGAAAGAAAATAGAAAAAAAAAGGATGGAAAAGATGAAGAATAAATAAATAGTGGGAGGAAAATAGAAGAGGAACAAACAAAAGAAGGAAGAAGGAGAGAAGATGTTAAAATAAAAAAAAATACAGAAGAAAAAAAGGGAAGAAAAAGTAAAAAAAAGAGTAAGAGAAACAGAGAAAGAGGGAACAAACAAAAGATAATAGCGGGTAGAAAAAAGGAGAGGAGAGAAGCAAACAAAAATGTGGGTAGGAGAAAAAAAAAGAAAAGAAGGGAAAAGGAAAGAACTTGGAGGAACTGACGAAAGAAGTCATACATAAAATAATACATAAATAATATTATAAATAACACACAAATAATACATCGTTCACCTAATGTAAAAGTTAATTTTTGAGTACAATTCTCTTATAAAAACATTTAATGTATCTTTCATCTCGTGTAAAACTAGATCTGATTTTAAACAGGTCTCTCTGATTTCATATCAGTCAGTTAAGTGCCATAAGTGATAGACGTTTGGGTGATCATGTCTCGAAAGTGACATGACTGATCCGCAGAAGATTATCCCGCAGTAGGTTGCCATTGCTTTCTGCGGTGGACTGGTTGCCAGCCAAGGCTATAGAACCCAAACTGTTCTATTATTTGATTCATAGCTAGAGGAGGAAGAGATGGATTATATTATTAAGTAGTAATTAGTGGGGGATCAGTTTATTACTTCATAACAATGTAAACCGATCCCCCACTTTATGAATATAGAAGCCTTAATCATGTTTTCATCTATTATATTCAGTCAGTCAGTTAAGTACCACACGTAATAGACGCTTGGGCGATCATGTCTCGAAAGTGACATGACTGACTGCGCAGAAAATTATTCCGCAGTAGGTTGCCATTGCTTTCTGTGGTAGACTGGTTGCCAGCCAAGGCTATAGAACCCAAACTGTTCTATTATTTGATTCATAGCTAGAGGAGGAAGAGATTGATTATATTATTAAGTAGTAATTAGTGGGGGATCAGTTTATTATTTCATAACAATATAAAATTGATCCCCTACTTTAAGCCCAGTAGAAGCCTTAATCATGTTTCTAACTATTATATTCAGTCAGTTAAGTGCCATACGTGATAGACGCTTGGGCGATCATGTCTCAAAAGAGACATCATTGACTGGGCATAAGATTATCCAGCAGTAGGTTGCCATCACTTTCTGCGGTAAACTGGTTGCTTTCCAAGGCTATAGAACCCAATCTGTCCTGTTATTTAACCCATAACTGGAAGGAAGAGACGGATAAATAACTTTCCCAATGGTATTTGCACGTAAGTGAATGCAAGGAATTCAACTGGAATTCGAACTCGGCTCCCCGATGTCTCTTTCCGAGCCGATAACCACTGCACCACAATTGATAAGCACAAAAGAAGGTGATTAATCATTCATTTAATTTTTTTTTTTTTTTCATCATTTTCCCCAAAGCAAGCTGGGACCGCCACTAGAGGGAACAGTAACGGTGATGTCGAAGAAAGGATAAAAGATGGATTGATTCAAAGAAAAAATAGCAATTGATGTTGTGTTTGAATTTTTGGAGATTGAATCTATCAGAGAAGCAAGCAAATGAAAGGGAGTTCCACACGCTGAAGCGATAGAAAAGAACCTGTTAAAGTAGAAACGGCGGTTAGGCTCAACTATTTCAGCGATAAAAGGGTGATACCTAGACACCTAGGACAGAGAGAAGCCGCATCACATTGATGAGAAAATGACTAGAGACGAGATGCCAAGATAAGATCAATTAAATTGCAGATTCTTCTTTGGATTTTGTAGAGAAACCACGAGTTAGGTAGCAGGAGCAGCCGACCAGATATGGCAAAAGTATTTCAATGCACGGACGAATGGTAGATTTGTATATGTGCATGATGGATTCTGACAAAAAAACAAAAAAAACTTTCTGGCCCAACACAAAGACCCAACCTTCCTATCAGTAGCTGCAGTTATAGATTCGATGAAGCTGTTCCACTTCAGATCGGTTAAAAAAGTGAAGCCAAGGAGGCATCATCCATTCCGATAGCAGATAAGAAAATTTCTCTATGGTGGTTTAGGGATTCTTCTATGTGCCCTGTCCCTTCAGCACGTAGGCGATCATGGCTTTCAATGTTTCCCTATCCCTGGTGGCTCTTAGCACGCTTTATCCTGTTACACCACACAAACCCTGCTCTGCCATCCAAGCCCATAAATCTAGAATATAAATGTATAGAAACTAGAATGGCCACAAAATGAGGGATCAGTTTATATATTGATTATTATATAGAATTGATCCCCCACTTTATGCCCACATTATAATTTCTTATAAAGAGTTGGCTCCTTCTATGTGCCCTGTCCTTTCAGGACGTAGGCGTTCATGACTTTCCACGTCGCCCTATCCCTGGTGGCTCTTAGCACGCCTTATCCTGTTACACCACCCAAACCCTCCTCTGCTGTCCACTAGCTCAAGCCCATAAATCTAGAATATAAATTTATAGAAACTAGAATGGCTACAAAAAGGGATCAGTTTATATAATGATTATAATATAGAATTGATCCCCCATTTTATACCAATATTATAATGTTTTTATAAACAGTTGGCATATATATTCTTCTTCTACGTGCTCTGTCCTTTCAGGATGTAGGCGATTTATGGTCTTCCACTTTTCCCTATCCCCGGTGGCTCTTAGCACGCCTTCTCCTGTTACACCATGCAACCCTCATTCCATCAGCCACCTGATTAGGTCCTTCAAACATGTTATCCGCTGCTTTCACCTGTCTCTTTTCCCCTCTACCTGGCCTCTTAGTAACAGGTTCTTCAAGCCCTGCTTTCTCATTTCATGTCCCAGGATCTTCAGCTGTCTTTTCCTGATGCTCAGTATTAATTTCCTTTTTCTAAGACCTCATCATTGCTTACCTGCTCGATAAGGGATAGCAGTTTTATTTTGGAGGTATTAACATTGACGAGCCGTTTCCTACCATAGGACATCACTGATTCGAGGTCCTTTCCAAGAGCAACAGCCGGGTTCACTTTGTTAGGCAACCAAAGACCAATGAAGGATAAAAAGATCACTGCGATGCTCCTATCGATCTTAATAATTAGGGCCTGTCTCTTTTCCTTCCTATGATGGATAGATATGCCCTCTCAAGGAGGTTCCTTTCCTTAAACGCCTATTAAGATTCAACCACACCCTAGCCCAGAGGTATAACTTAATGTCATGGTGGCATCACCCATTACAACGGATTGAATTCTTCCTACAACTACATTTTCGAAACGAAGCTTACGGCATATCATTTTGAATACACTGGTTCTCGTTCGATCACCGTAGTTAAGTAACGTTGAGTCCGGTCAGTAATTAGTTGGGTGACCACTTGGGAATACCAGGCGCTGTAAGCGTTCGGTGATGGATGTGCGTTGTGGTGCAGTGGATGTCGGCTTGGAAAGAGAAATCGGTGAGCCGAGTTCAAATTCCAGTCGAGTACCCTGCATTCACTTCACTGGTACCCTTGGGAAAGGTATTAATCCGTCACTTCCCTCCAGTTATGGGTTAAACAACAGGATGGGGCCTGAAGGCAACCCATTTAGTGTTGGTGTCACAATAAAAACACCCTTGGTAACCTTGGCGAAGCATCAATTATTCAGCTATTTGACAAGATTATGAATTTCGCTGCAAACTGTGCCAGGGTTCCAAATGTAGTAGTGAGTTCTATCTCGGCCAAGGCCGCAAGACGACGACAACTACATATACTTCTCCTCACAAGAGGAGAGTAGATCAGCACAAAGCAAATCAGCAGAAGAGCAGCGATAGGCAGAGACAGAGTGAGATAGCAAGACTGCTACCGTACGAACACTGCGAGTCCCAGTTCTAGTATTACTACCTAACCCGTATTTATCGTTCTACTAACAGAGTTCCAAGTATTTGTATTTTGCTGTGTTTAATAGATATATATTTGCATTTTGCAAGAACAGTATTGGATGTCCTATAGTCAAAAGTATAGCTGCAAATCATGCACAGACAACTTTCGTGGAAGACGTCCAACTGATTGATATGGGACTTATATGAGGTTGATATAACTGTGTTAAAAAATGACTGATATATATATATATATATATATATATATATATTTTTCTTTAATACGAGGTGGAGGAGTGGGAGGGTAAATTCCAGGAACCTGATCCTAATTAATATTAAAGAATTTTTAATATTGAGGCATGATGCGGGGGGAGAGCTCAATGTGGATTACAGAGCCAATATGAATTGGAAAATTTTCATGATTCAGGGGTGTCTGAAGCACATTTTGACATGAGATCTCTAAGAGAGATTCCACGTCAAAAATTTTAACCTTAAAAGTAATTTAACTCCTTTAGTTGTCTATCTTTATAGAATATGGATTCCTTTACTAAACCCCCTTTTTTCCTTTGTTAACACACACACACACACACACATATATATATATATATATATATATATATTTCTTTAATAATTTTAAATTTATGACTTCCTATAATGAACAAACTTAATGAAAATAAATTTTAAGATCTTACATTTAAATCTATTCCCTCCACTCCTAAATATACTGTTTACAACCCCTGAGTGTCTTGCATTTGATATTTGATACCCGTCTTTCTCTCTTCTCTATACACCCTCCAATCTCCGCCCCTCCCAGTTTTGTCCTGTTCTGTTTTTGTTTAACCTAATCCTCAACTTAAAAAAAAATCCCACTTCTTCTGACCTTAAGGGAACTCTCAATTGTTGTTAGCTTTACCCCGGGGCTTTCTCTATTTAGAACAGAACAATATCGCTGAGGTGACGTGGAATCTCTGTTAAGAGATCTCATGTCAGAATGTGCATCCGACACCCTTGAATTTTGAAAATTTTCTCTAATATATATATATATATATATATATATATATATATATATATATATATATATCGTTATTTCCTAGTTTGGTTGTTGTATTATTTCTTGCTGGACTTCTTAACCGGCTCCACGACACTTATCCTATTTATTGCTAAAGATGCCGGGAAAATGGTCAGTTCATTTTATCGTAGTAAGTATCTGACCCAACCCCCGTTATAATTCCCAAGAGCCAGGTCAAATCAAAAATTGTTTATTGCTGCCCAGTCCTTCCTTGTCATTATAGAGTTTAAAAGCATCTACGTAGCCGTGTGGGTGATTAATTATTTTTCATCCTAAAATCCCTTTTTTACAAACAAACCTTCGGAAGTCTATTGCTCTTTCCATGGCGAGTTATGGTCCTCGGATTCACCAATCCTAACCTTTTCATCAATGACCCACCATGCGACATCATCATCATTTATCCATCACACCCAGATGGTGCATAGGGCAGCAAATCTTTGGTTGCTGTTTCTATAACAAACTGTTTTTTAACGGGCAGGGTTGTTAGCCCTGCACCCAACCACCAAACCTGGAAGACCGGTAGACCATTCTTGTTCCTTAGTATTTACAGCACGTGGTATTCCTAAATGGTCACCCATTTAAGTCCTGACCAGGCTCGATGTTGCTTAACTTCGGTGATCGGACGGGAAACGGTGTATTCAACACGATATAGCCGTAGACACCATGCGTCATGCATAGAATTAATCATGCTCATCCCTTTCGTATTTCACTATTAGAAGTATTGTGGGGCCTCCCCTTTATCCAGGATAATAGACTCGTCTAGGGTATACATATACTCCTGCATAGAAGCAAGACGTCAGACATCGAGAGATCCGCGGGATAACGTCAGATACCGACAGATACGGAAAGATACCGAGAGATACAGCGTTAGTAGTTCGTAGTAGCTCTGAGCTCTACTCAGCAGAATATTATTATACAGCACCCGTCAGCTTCCAATGTGGCCATACTAATTCTACTACGGCTTCACTTCAAAGACATTGTATATAACCGTCTTACTAACTGTATTCCTAGATTACTAAACTGCGTTCAAGTTTGTTTAATATACTTATTTTTCTATCTCAAATTCTGTTTGTTGTTCCTCTATTTTGTGCGGTTCCAATTCCCGGGATCCACAACAAGAAGGAAGCGCCACTCAGACAGCTTCTTCCCAGAAAACATTAAAACAAACTTCCAACATAATATCTTCCTTATCAGTACCATCTAAACCTCTTCAAATATAGAATCAACCCTAGTTTTCTATATTACCGGCCATAATTATTAGGCCATTCCCAGTTTTTAAAAGAAATTATGTATTTCATAATATATTTAGTATTTATTGCCAAATGAAAACAGAATGGTTCTTTTGTTATTATTACTTTGCAAAATTTTACAAGGCAAGGAAGCAAAGATGAACTTGTCCGAATCACCCTAAATTTTCTTCATTCTTTCATTGATGAAACTGCAATGTAGGAAATTATTAAATATTTATAAATTCATTTGATGCACATATTTTATGCAATATTAACAAAAAACAAACATTCTATTTTCATTTACAATTATTCACTTAGCAATAAATACTAAAGATAGTATGAAATGCATAATTTTTTTGAACACTGCGATACTTATGGGTGGTAGAATACATAAACTGCAATTCTTACCTTATATTTACCTTCTACCTTGAGTGACTCTTAGGGTTTTTATTGGGCGAACATTAATACAAAAAATTTCCTTACAAATAACATTTTTTTATAATACTGTCGCCCCAAGCAAGGCATTTTACTGCCACTGTTGAGCAGGGTTTACATAGGAGGTAAGTTATGTGAAAGAGTACCAGATTACAGGGGATGTCAGGAAGAGGGTAAGAGAAAGGTGAGAATGCCGGTGAGAGAATTGTGGACGAAGAAAGGAGCAAGAAAAAGAGAGAGAGAATGCAAGTTAGTGAGACATGAGATGACTATTGACTTTACATTTGAATTCCTGAAGATTGTAGTTGTCTGGAAAGCAAGTAAACGAAATGGAATTCCACAGGCGGGATGTGCGAGAAAAGAAGCTGCTGGAGTAGAATTTGCAATTTATTGGTTTCACAGTAAAAGGGTGGGACCTAGTTGCCAATCTTGTAGCTAGAGTAAATTTATGTATAAGAGACACCTGTTAGCCAAGTTCATCGGAGCAGAAGCCGTGAAAATATTTGTAGAAGAGAAACAGGGAAGCCACATTGCGCCGGCGAGAAAGTGACTGTAACCTCTCTGCCAAGTCGAGATCGATCACATTACAGACTCTCCGTTGGATTTTATCAGAGACCCCTAGGTGGATAGAAGGTGCCTGCGACCAGATATGGCGGCATTATTCAATTCACGGCGGGTGGTAGATTTGTATATGTGCAGGATTGTTTCAGACGGGAAAATCTTCCTGGCCCTACACAGAGAACCAACTTTCTTAGCAGCGGAATTATCTATGGATTCTATATAGTCATTTCACTTGAGGTCTATCATGAGAGTTAAGCCGAGGAGGCGCAGTGTTTTACATTCAGGGAGACTAGACCGATCCATGCTAATGAGTGGGGTAGGAGCGATTGTCTGTGGTGGTTAACAGATAGCAGCTTCGTTTTGAAAGCATTGAAATTCACGAGCCATTTCTTCTCCTAGTCCACTACGGATTGCAGGTCCTTTTCAAGCACGCCAGTAAGGATTGCTTTGTCAGCTTCGGCAGATTTTTGCTTTAGACGAAAGTAAACCTTAGTGTTGTCAGCGTATATGCCTACTTGGGATCTCATTATATCGGGGAGATCGTTAATGGAATAAGGACAAGCGTGAGACATAGAATAGAGCCGTGAGGGACATCCGCGTTCGTGTGACAGTATTAGGAGGCATGTCTGTTCAATTCTACCTTCATTGTGCAATCTGAGAGGAGTGACTGGATTAGGTCAAACAATTGCCCAGTCATAACGTAATTGCGATCTGCGTCATTTCTGATTTTACAATAATTAAATATATTTTTATGCGCCGAAAATATGTTTTTAACTTCAGGCCTTAAAGTATGTACAAATTTATTAAAGAGTGAGCAAAAGGCAGTGTGATAAATATCACAGGGCAAAAAAACATTCACGGATTTCAACAACGGGGTGCAACTAAAAACAAAATATTGTCATGATAATGCATCAGGCAAAAAAAAATGTTTTTTTTTTTAATTTTATTTTAAAGGGAGCAAAAGAAAGAACCTCAAATACGAGGGTTATTCAATAAATAAGGTGAATCTTTCGGTATAAGGACTTCTACGAGGGTCATTCAATAAATAAGGTGAATTTTTCAGTATAAGGACTTCTACGAGGGTCATTCAATAAATAAGGTGAATTTTTCGGTATAAGGACTTCTACGAGGGTCATTCAATAAATAAGGTGAATTTTTCGGTATAAGGACTTCTACGAGGGCCATTCAATAAAGAAGGTGAATTTTTCGGTATGAGGACTTCTACGAGGGTCATTCAATAAATTAGGTGAATTTTTCGGTATAAGGACTTCTACGAGGGTCATTCAATAAAGAAGGTGAATCTATCGGTATAAGGATTTCTACGAGGGTCATTCAATAAATAAGGGGAATTTTTCGGTATAAGGACTTCTATGAGGGCCATTCAATAAATAAGGTGAATTTTTCGGTATAAGTACTTCTACGAGGGCCATTCAATAAAGAAGGTGAATCTATCGGTATAAGGACTTCTAGGAGGGTCATTCAATAAAGACGGTGAATCTATCGGTATAAGGACTTCTACGAGGGTCATTCACTAAAGAAGGTGAATTTTTCGGTATAAGGACTTCTACGAGGGTCATTCAATAAATAAGGTGAATTTTTCGGTATAAGGACTTCTACGAGGGCCATTCAATAAATAAGGGGAATTTTTCGGTATAAGGACTTCTACGAGAGTCATTCAATAAATAAGGTGAATTTTTCGGTATAGGGACTTCTATAGGGTCATTCAATAAATAAGTTGAATTTTTCGGTAAAAAAGATTTTTACTAGGGTCATTCACTAAATTAGGTGAATTTGTCGGTATAAGGACTTCTACGACGGTCATACAATAAATAGGGTGAATTTTTTCGTATAAGGACCTCTCCGAGGGTCATTCAATAAATAAGTTGAATTTTATTGTATAAGGACTTCTACGAGGATCATTCAATAAATAAGGTGAATCTTTCAGTATAAGGACTTCTACGAGGGTCGTTCAATAAATAAGGTGAATATTTTGGTACAGGGACTTCTACGAGGCTCATTCAATAAATAAGGTGAATATTTTGGTATAAGGACCTCTCCGAGGGTCACTCAATAAATAAGGTGAATTTTATTGTATAAGGACTTCTACGAGGCTCATTCAATAAATAAGGTGAATATTTTGGTATAAGGACCTCTCAGAGAGGCATTCAAGAAATAAGGTGAATTTTTCGGTGTAAGGACTTCTAATGCAGATAGAAGCTTAATTTTTTTTTATTTTTCAAAGTAGTCCCCCAACAGTGTCACACACTTTTCCTATCTTCTGTATTACCTCAGCGTAAAAATCTTTGGACTGATGTCTCAGCCAATCGCTCACAGCCCTTTTGAATTCATCGTCACTTCGTGCCTCTCTTCTTGCCAAACTTCGTGCCTCTCGTGAACGCTTTCAAGAGACTCAACAGGTGTAAATCTGAAGGAGCAAGGTCTGGGCTGTAAGGGGGATAAGGGCTGCTGTGTGCGGCACTGCGTTTTCTTGATGCAAGACGACTCCATGTGACTGATAACATGTGTGTTCGTTCAACAGATAGGCTCAAAGTCCTTGCAATGTCATCCACTGTCACCTTTCTGTCAGACTGAATGAGATCCTTGACTGATTCGATCATTTAAGGAAACCTCAGTTCTGTAGACCTCCCAAGCCTGTCTTCATCCTCAACACTGCTCCGTCCTTCTTTAAACAATTTGGCCCACTTGTAGACATATTTTGGTTGAAGCATGTGGCATTATACACAGTTGACATTCTCCTATGAATTCCAACTGGTTTGCACCATTCAGCAAACAAAAACTTGATAACTAACCTCTGTTCAATCCTGGAGCATGCTTCTTGGTCGGTCATCTTTGTTGATCTCCAAAAATCTCAAAGTTTTTTTCAATCTGCAAAAAAAAAAAAGAAAAATTAAATCCGTTTGAAAAAGAAGTAAAGGATTTTTTTAAAAAGAAAGTAAGCTTGTATCTGTATTAGATGTCCTTATACCGAAAAAATCCTCTTATTTATTGAATGATCCATGTATATCTTCTTGAATATTTTGAAATGCGTAAACGAACACACGACCCTTAATTCGGTGTGAAATCTGAAAGAACTGTACATTTATTAAATGACTTGTAATTTAGTATTAGTATTAGCATCAAATACACTTGTTACAGAAAAAATAGCAAAAGATTTTCTTTTATATGCCGAATACACATTTTGTTTATCGATTCATCTCAAGCAAAGTAAGGGGCAACACAGAGTGAAAGAGGATGAAAAAGATTTTCGAAAGAAACCGGAAACCCAAACCTAAACAGTGAATAACTTGTACAAAAGACCAGGGTGGTGTGGGATCCGGACAATAGCTGAATCTATCTACTCCTATTGAGAAAAAAGAAAATGAATAATTACGAAATAAAATTTCAGAGTTCAGGCGGAGATGTTAAAAATACATAGTTGAAGTTGACTTTAGTAAGAAACTGAAACCCAATCATAAAAATGAAACAGATGGTGGACTTCTACTCCTGTTCGAATAATCAGGTTGGAATGTTAACTGGAAAGTTGGTGAACCTAATTGCTCCTATAAAACTTAGGCAAGATAACAAGTTTTAATTACTATACTGTTTACTTCATGAGATAATTAGTATTTTAATTGCAAGTGTAGTCAAAGAACGCAAACCTCCACCAAAGCAATACAGACATCATTTTAGCGATTAACAATAGATGATTATTAAAATTAATAAAATTAGAATAATTGCAATGAAGTTGACCGCTTTTTTCTTTTCTCTTTTTTTTTTTTTTTTTTTTTTTGCTTTTGGATAATAAATATTAAACTTACATTATAAATTATAAAATTTCTGTGGACAAAATAGTACGTTCAGAAAATGTAATAACGTAAAGTAATCTAGAGGAGGTATTTCAGTATTTGGCATGTGAAATGTAATCTAATCGGTTCGTGCTAGTCATGAGGCCAATCAAATGAAAGTTTTATATGTATCCATCCAGCGGGTTTTGAGATATCTTTACCACTGATAAACAAACAAACGTGACCAAATACAATACTTAGTATCAGCTTTGATAAGTACGGCAAGCGTCGCTAGAATTCTAGGCAATAGTTCAGGATGTGCATTGTGGTGCAGTGGATATCGGCTCGGAACGAGAAATCAGTGAACCGAGTTTGAATTCCAGTTGAATTCGTTGCATTCACTTACGCGCAAATGCCCTTGGGAAAGGTATTAATCCGTCTATTCCTTCCAATTATGGGTTAAATAATAGGACAGATTGGGTTCTATAGTCTTGGTCGGCAACCAGTCTACCGCAGAAAGCAATGGCAACCTACTGCGGGATAATCTTCTGCCCAGTCAGTCATGTCTCTTTAGAGACATGATCGCCCTAGCGTGTTTCCTGTATGGCACTTAACTGACTGATAGAAATTTTCCCGTTTGTCTTTCTGTTATTTCAACTTTTTTTTTTTTTTGTCGTCGGCGGCTTTTATATTTTTCTTTAATCCCTTCCTTTTCTTCGTGGTCGTCGTCGCTGTCCTTATGAATGCCGAAACCCTTCATCTCTTTGCTCTCCTCGCTACTGATAGAGGCTATCACCTGCAAAAGCCAAATTCATTCAGCTTTTGTTTTTTCTTCTTCATCATCTAATTTCACCAACACTAACTAATGTTTTTTATGTGAAAGCTAAATCTCTTCTGCTTGTCTGACAATTCAGACGTTTTAAATAGCCATGAATCGGTCGCAGTTGAATGAGAAATTTGATACCGCAAGATCACAGTTTATTTTCCTGTTGGCGAAAAGAAAAACTTTATTTAAGCAGGTTTTGAGACAATAAAACTTGATTTTTTTTTTTAATTTTTGAAAACTACATTCTATCCATCACTGGTGCCCCCAGGTACGTATTTGCACGATATACTAGATTAGTAACTAGGTCCCACCCTTTTACAGTGAAACCGATAAAATTTAACCGTATTTTCTACTCCAACAGCTTCTTTTCTCGCACTTCCCGCCTGTGAAATTCCCTTCCGCATACTTGATTACCTGACAGCTACAATCTCCAGGAATTTAAATGTAAGATCAATAGACACCTCCTAATACAATAACTCGCACCCATTCTCTCAAACACTCTTCCTATGCACCTCCTTACTCGTCTATCAACATCCTTCTGACATTTCTTATATCTAATCGCTCTCTCAGCACCTTCCCCTATGTAACCACATGCGCTATAGTGGCAGTGTAATGCCTTGCTTGGGGTGAAAGAGGACAATGTCTTGCTCGCTTGAAGTTTTTACATTTTAGATGTGTCTCTCTCTTTCGCTGCTCCCATCTCTCAGTCTCTGACAATGCGAAGTCATTTATATGTCCTTTTGAATTTCGCACTGGATCGCTAAGTCCTTTCAAGTTTTACAAATCATTCCCATTGGTCAAAAATTATTTCAACATCCACTGGCGACTTTTTCTTTAAGCACATGGTCAATCCTTTTTCTATTTGCGAAAACCAGGATTTCACACACCGTTGTGAATTTTCGTAAAAGTGAACAAGTAGGTTGATTTTAATTAATTTCTTATCCGCTACAACAGAAATAAATTTAAATATAATTGTCGGTTAATACCGATTTCGTAAATTTCCGTATAGATTTGTAATATTGTCTTCGGTTGCGTTTGGTTTACATTAGATAGCAGAGATAGAGATTCTGAAAGAAATCAAGAGAATATGTACTTAAAAAGCTTAATTCGAACTTTAGTTACCATAATATCCTCTGTGGTTGAGTGGTAAGACGCACCAGATCTAATGACGGCATCCTCGTGGGTATATGGAAGTATGCAGGCTCGAATACTACCGAAGACAGATAATTTCTAAACAAGAATTATCGAACGTCTAGGCTGCTGGATAATTAAAATGCATTGTTTAATTATAAAACAACAAACAAACAGGTTATACACATAAATACGAGTATCCATTAAAATTTTTTTTTAAAGAAATAAATTTAGATAAATAGTAATATAGAGAGAAACAGACTGGGATATATATATATATATGTACCGCCAGTAATTGGTGGAAAAATCAGCATAGCGTACTGAAAAATGCCACAAACTTAACGAAAATAAAGTTTTATCGTCAAAATGTTGATGTTATTATTAAGATGAAAGACGAAAGTATTTTTAAATTATTTTTTATTTAAATTCTCATTATATTTTCATATTGAAATGCTCTTCTTTAGATTAAAAAAAGGGAGGGTAAAAAATCCCGCCAAAAGTCGTAAATAAGAAACAATGTTCCAAGAGGATGATAACATTAATTACAAATGGTGAATATGACAAAATCTTTCAACACGAATAACAGAACTTTCTAATGACACACGCATCAGTAGCGATAATGAAAACAATAATGAAATGAATCGTTATAAATGGTCAATAATATGCGATCCAACTCAGAAAACTCGATCGTAAACAAAGAAAAGAAAATTAGTCGTTTTCAGCAGACTACAGAGCAAAAAGGGAAGAAAGTCAAATGCTAGACAATATCGAAAACTAGAACTAGAAAAAAAGACAACCTGAAGAAGATAGTTTTGCATAGGTACCTTCGCTGTTTCGCGGGAAAAACAGCATAGCGCAATGAAAAAGGCCAGAAACTTAACAAAAATAAAGTTTTATTGTCAAAATGTTGATGTTATTATTAAGATGAAAGACCAAAGTATTTTTAAATTATTTTTTATTTAAATTCTCATTATATTTTCATATTGAAATGCTCTTCTTTAGATTAAAAAAAGGGAGGGTAAAAAATCCCGCCAAAAGTCGTAAATAAGAAACAATGTTCCAAGAGGATGATAACATTAATTACAAATGGTGAATATGACAAAATCTTTCAACACGAATAACAGAACTTTCTAATGACACACGCATCAGTAGCGATAATGAAAACAATAATGAAATGAATCGTTATAAATGGTCAATAATATGCGATCCAACTCAGAAAACTCGATCGTAAACAAAGAAAAGAAAATTAGTCGTTTTCAGCAGACTACAGAGCAAAAAGGGAAGAAAGTCAAATGCTAGACAATATCGAAAACTAGAACTAGAAAAAAAGACAACCTGAAGAAGATAGTTTTGCATAGGTACCTTCGCTGTTTCGCGGGAAAAACAGCATAGCGCAATGAAAAAGGCCAGAAACTTAACAAAAATAAAGTTTTATTGTCAAAATGTTGATGTTATTATTAAGATGAAAGACCAAAGTATTTTTAAATTATTTTTTGAAATTTTTTAATCCTTTCTAACACGTTCGAAATTTTGGTTAAAATCTTGTTTTGTTTACGTCATCACCGTGGTTGACTTTTAACATTGATTTTTTGGCTCGTTTTTTCGGTATTAAACACATTAATTTGGAAATTCTTGTAAAAATCAAATAATTGTCCGATTTTAATGTAATTTTCAGGACTTATTCACAAATAAATGAAATTATTTTTGAAATTCCTTATTATTGGTAAAACAAATTTGTTCTAAATGTGTTCCTCCCCATTTATTTAATTTCATGAAATTTCGCACATAACCTTCGTGTTCTCTGACAATTTTTTTTGTTAGAATTAGGGGTCTTTGGAGATTGTAAAGCACCTACTTTTTTCCTGATTTGTGCCAAGTAAATGAAAATCTACTTTGAATTGAAAAATAATAAATCCAATAAAACTATGAGATTACTTAATTAGAAAAGCTTCTAATTGATTATGTAAATAAGTAATATTAAGGACATTATTATCTGAAGAAATAAAATTTTTTAATGAATAATCAGTTTTTACAAGAATTCTTTTCCAGTTTTTTACATTTTAATTATAATAATTTAATAGCTTAAAATCATTATAAGTTCGAAATTGCAAAGATTATTAAACGTAGAGGTGCCAAAATATTTTTTAAATAATTTTTATTTACTTAATACGTTCCTTATTTTCATGTATGGATGCCATAATTATGAAAAGGTTATGTAATTTAAGAGGTTTTCATAATTATGCCATGCTGCCATAATTATGAAAAGGTTATGTAATTTAAGAGGTTTTCCCTTCCCTTAGATTTATGAAAATTGCTTTTATGTTCATGCGTAGAAAGCTGTCATCGCCTTGTCAGTCAACAGTTCGTCAAAATTTCAATCAGAAGAACAAGACCAATCATTAAAAATTTGTTGTATATTAATTTTTATGCGATAAGTAAGTAATATTTTTTAAATCAGCTTAATTTAAGTTTCAATTTTCTAATTTTACTAAAAGAAAGTGTCAGAAATATTTTGAAATATTCTTAAATTCGATGAAATTTTCCTTGTTTACAAATTTCTTAAAATTAAAAAATTGCCACTTTTAAGAAAATTTTAAGAAATCAAAACAAAATGTGACCTTCCAATCTATGTAATTTCTTTTTTATATAAACCAGAATTTTTTACTTAATAGAAATAATAAATTTAATCATTAAGCATTTAGTTAAATCTAAAATGAAATCGTGAAGAAGATTTTTTTTTCATTTAAAAAAAATCATTTTAAACTTAGATATCGAAAATTTATGCCGAAAAAGTAGAGGAACTAGATAGATAGATAGATAGATAGATAGATAGATAGATAGATAGATAGATAGATAGATAGATATGAACAGACTAGATAGATAGATAGATAGATAGATAGATAGATAGATAGATAGATAGATAGATAGATAGATAGATAGATATGAACAGACTGAGATAGATAGATAGATAGATAGATAGATAGATAGATAGATAGATAGATAGATAGATAGATATGAACAAACTAAGATAGATAGATAGATAGATAGATAGATAGATAGATAGATAGATAGATAGGAACAGACTGAGATAGATAGATAGATATGAACAGACTGAAATAGATAGATAGATAGATAGATAGATAGATAGATAGACTGAGATAGATAGATAGATAGATGAGATAGATAGATAGATAGATAGACTAGATAGATAGATAGATAGATAGATAGATAGATAGATAGATAGATAGATAGATAGATAGATAGGAACAGACTGAGATAGATAGATAGATATGAACAGACTGAGATAGATAGATAGATAGATAGATAGATAGATAGATAGATAGATAGATAGATAGATAGATAGATATTAACAGACTGAGATAGATAGATAGATAGATAGATAGATAGATAGATAGATAGATAGATATTAACAGACTGAGATAGATAGATAGATAGATAGATAGATAGATAGATAATGAAAAGCTTGCTTTAGATAGATAGATAGATAGATAGATAGATAGATAGATAGATAGATAATGAAAAGACTGCGATAGATAGATAGATAGATAGATAGATAGATAGATAGATAGATAGATAGATAGATAGATAATGAAAAGACTGCGATAAATAGATAGATAGATAGATAGATAGATAGATAGATAGATAGATAGATAGATAGATAGATAGGTAGGAACGGATTGGCATGAATAGCGAAACAAAACATACGTCAGTCTAAATCTGTGTTATGGCAGAAAAAAAAACGAAGCAAAATAAGACGAGGGGACGCTCGCAAGTAATTGAAGAGCACCAATCAGTCCTTAATATAAAGTCGAGGGTCAGAGGCCATTTCCTGGTCCCCCTGAAGGGTTGTGCAAACGTTCGGCCGATGAACTGCCCTGCCTGTAATTACTCTTGATGTAAAGAACAGATTTAGAGATCCATCCAAGTTGAAACACGTCAAAGATGATTCCTTCACGAATGATTTTTCTTCTTTCGCTCCTGACCTGTCAGTCGGTACAATTTGTTCAAAACCTGGCACCCAATGGACCCACTCCACTTACCGAAATGCATTCAAAGCGGAAAACGTCTTTACCTTGTACTTTGATTTCCCGTATTTGTTATTTTAATTCGCGACCAAAG
Source organism: Ascarosepion bandense (assembly GCA_037127315.1). Classification (NCBI taxonomy): domain Eukaryota; kingdom Metazoa; phylum Mollusca; class Cephalopoda; order Sepiida; family Sepiidae; genus Ascarosepion; species Ascarosepion bandense. The sequence continues at coordinate 3,425,100 of JBBBDQ010000205.1, forward strand.
AAAACGCTTTTACGTCCCCATTTCAACTGTAACTTTGTTGACAGTGAAATTACACCATTCGTTCGTTCAGGGTTTTTTTTCAAGCCTTTCTGCTTTGTCCTTTAATTAATTTGCATTTTTGTCAAATCGATGTATTATCAGGCATTCCATATCTTTGCAGCAACCATCTCACGTCTCTCTATCTATCTATCTATCTATCTATATATATATATATATATATATATATATATATTGTTTTTCTTTAATCCGAAGTAGAAGAGTAGGAAGGTAAATTCCAAGAACCTGATCCTAATCAATATTAAAATTTTTTAACATTAAAAGTGATGCAGGCAGAGAGCTCAATGTATTAAGAATACAGAGCCAATATAAATTAGAGAAAATTTTCAAAATTCAAAGGTGTTGGATGTACATTTCGACATAGGATCTCTAATAGAGACTCTACGTCACGTCAGCGACATTGCCTTTCCAAATGGCGAAGGCCCTGAGTTAGAGTGTAGAGGGGTTTTTGGTTAACAACGGTCACAAAGTGGAAAAGGACAGAGCTGGTAGTCGCGGGGTTACAGGGTGTTGAAATGATATATTTAGGAAGGGGAGGAATAGGAGTTCATATTTTATAAAGATAAACAACTAAATGAGTTAAATTACTTTTTAAAGTTAAGATTTTGGGCTGTTTGAAGAGGTGTATTTAGGCGAGAAGGAATGGGTTTCAATATAAGATTTAAAAAATTTTTTAAAGTTTATTTGATTAAACCTTTTAGGTAGAAGCGAGTTAAATGCCAAGAAAGTTATCAGTTTAAAAACTATTACAGAAAAAATATTAAAGAAAAAATATTAGAGAAAAAATATGTGTTAACCAAGGAAAAAGGGGTTTAGTAAAAGAATCCATATTTTCTAAAGATAGGCAATTAAAGGAGCTTGGAATAGGAAGGTAGGGGGTTAAAATACTTTTTACGGTTAACATTAGGGTAAAATTAAGATTAAAACTTAAACTGAATCCTTTTAATCTATATTCTAATGTCTAGTCAACGGGGATTTAAGTTCTAAATTTAAGTATTCGAATAATTTGCCTTGTGGCAGCACTTACTGATGAATTCCTTCCTAAGATTTAATTTAAGGGTGATGTCTAGATAGTTTACAACTTAAATGATGGATCCTACCAACCATTTCTTAAAGAAAATAGTTCCCCCACTTATATTAATATTTCATCCAACTACCCCAAAAATATTATAAAACAGATACCCAATATAGTGAATAATAGAATCAACCAGTTATCATCCAACATTAAAATTTTCAACGCAAGTAAAATATTTACAATAAGGCCCTTCAAAAAAGCGGATATAAGAACAAGTTAACATCTAATAAACCTACAATAGACTCCGAATCATCCAAAAATAAAAATAAAGGAAGCTGTAGAAAACGAAAGACAATTTGGTTTAACCCCCCCCCCCCCTCATTGTAAACTAACTAACATCAATATTGATAAATATTTTCTCAAGTTAATAGACAAAAATTTTAATAACAGTAACCCTCTACGGAAGATTTTTAATAGGTACACCCTTAAAATTAGTTATTCTTGCACCCCGAATATGGACAGCCTTATTAGTTCCCATAGTAGGAGTATTCTGGTGAACTTGCGCAATGCTGAAACTAGGTCGGGAATTCTAAACGAATGCAACTGTAATTCTGTGGACGCCTGCCCGGTGGAGGGAAAATGCAAATCCACCCAGGTGATTTATGAAGCCCGCATTTCTCCATCTAACAAAAAAAAAACAAAAAAAAACGATTGCTTTTTAACCCAGGATTGAAACCCGACCGAATTGGCGTCAATCGACGAAACTACCCCTAGGCTATGGGCGTACGGTGGAAGAAGGCAGACTTGTTAGCGCCTATATTATCATTGTACGTGCATAATAGCTAGAATTCTCTAATTCATTTTACTGAATGAGCGATGCGACACGCCAGGGTAGCTACTGTTTTTCAAAGTCTACCATTTTCCAGAGTGCTCAATCAGGGTGCAAGAGCGTATATATATATTTCAATCTATCTCTGTTTGTTGCCTATATATCTGCCTGTTACCTATCTATGTGTCTCCCCTCAGTCTACATTATCTGTCTAGATAGCTTTTTACCCCATTCTCTTATCTATCTATCTATCTATCTATCTATCTATCTATCTATCTATCTATCTATCTATCTATCTATCTATTTCAGTCTGTTCATATCTATCTATCTATCTATCTATCTCAGTCTGTTCATTTCTATCTATCTATCTATCTATCTATCTATCTATCTATCTATCTATCTCAGTCTGTTCGTATCTATCTATCTATCTATCTATCTATCTATCTATCTATCTATCTATCTATCTATCTATTTCAGTTTGTTCATATCTATCTATCTATCTATCTATCTATCTATCTATCTATCTATCTATCTATCTATTTCAGTCTGTTCATATCTATCTATCTATCTATCTATCTATCTATCTATCTATCTATCTATCTATCTATCTAATCTATTCATCCAGTCTATCTATCTATCTATCTATCTATCTATCTATCTATCTATCTATCTATCTATCTATTCCAGTCTGTTCATATCTATCTATCTATCTATCTATCTATCTATCTATCTATCTATCTCAAGGCAGGACCACCACTGATGCACAGGGGATTACAATGTCAGAGAAAAAACATGGTACAGGGTTGTCGAAGGCGATAGAAGATGGCAATTAAAGTTGTATTAAAAACTTTTGAATATTGTAATTATCAGAGAATCATATTTATGGAATGGAGTTCGAAAAAAGAAATCTTCATGAGAGACTCGATTTAAAGAAGAAGATTATTAAGGGGGGGGAAGATGGCAAATAAAAGGTCATTAAGAGCTACGGAGGCTCGAATTAAGGAATCGGACAAACGAGACCAGATTCCAGTCGAATTCATTATATTACACTAATATCATTGGATATGATAATAAATCCATTTCTTCCAGCCTAGCTATTGGTAAATAAACTAGGCTCTATAGCCTTGGGTGTCAACCAGTCAAGGATATGAAAAACCTTAAATTCAAACCAGCCAGGAAAATCTGGTGGTGGCCGAGGCTTAAATTCATTAATAACTCACGATTGTGTAGTATGATCTGGCCTCCCTTGCGGTCAGCGTTTTCTCTCTCTAGACGTCACACACTTGGGTTCCCTAAGATTGTAGGAGCAGGAAGTGATAGTTACTGTAGCTCAGTGCAAACCATTTAAGCCATACCAGCATGCGCAAGGCAGCGTGCTTGGCTAAGTTATGTCATCATCAATTCTCAGATAGACAAATAGATATTTAGATAGATATAAACAAATTGAGATAGATAGATAGATAGATAGATAGATAGATAGATAGATAGATAGATAGATAGATAGATAGATAGAAACAAACTGAGTAGAAAGTTGATTTTCTAAGCGTTGCACAGATGTGGACCAAGGCCGAAAGTATGGAGTACCAAATGAGTTTCGAACTCAATACTCAGCTGTAATAGGTACTAGCAAGACACGCTTGCTAACCATTACACCATATCGAGGTGCTTAAACTGAGTAGATAGATAGATAGATAGATAGATAGATAGATATGAACAAACCGAGATAGATAGATAGATAGATAGATAGATAGATATGAACAAACCGAGATAGATAGATAGATAGATAGATAGATAGATATGAAACTACTGAGATAGATAGATAGATAGATAGATAGATAGATAGATAGATAGATATGAACAGACTTATTAAGCGCATAATGGGACAAGAAGTTGTGGAGAGCCCTGATCACTTACGTCCTAAAGGAACACGGCGCACAATGAAGACTGTTATCTGCCTACGAAGCCATTACTCTATATTAATGTCTGCATCAGTCTGTTTTGGGTTATTTATCGAATTAACTATTTCTTTTTTCTCGTATTAGTTAAACGAGAACAAAGCTTCTGGTGTGTTCGTGTCTATATTAATGTCATTTTCTATCTATTATCAACATATTCTCTTTTTCTTCAAACCATATAATCTATAAAACCAGTTTAGTCTCGAGGTATTTCCCATCGACTAAATTTTTTTATAAACTATCTCAGTCTATGTTACTATTTACGTACTTCCCTCTACGTGTTCATGCCTTTCTATATATGGAATGGATCAATTTCTAAAAGAAGTGATCGATTTTTTACTAATTAATCAAACAGATTTTATTACTTAATCGTTATTTTTAATGGATAACCATGTTTGAGTAGACGTTCTCTTTATTCATAAAACAGAATATTGATTTATTTTCGTCTACCAGCCAAAATATCCTTCGTCGATAGGATTTCTCGAATATTCAGGCTAGTAGATAAAAATAAGTAAATGTGGCCTCATGTGACACAAAGTCGGGTTTTACGGTGGTCATTTCGAGGCATTAAGCTTGCGCAAACATTTTCCGTAGACCTTGCATAGGTTCGACCTCTTGTCTGGGGCAGAGAGTCCGACAAGGTTGTGTTCGAGTGGAACAATGGGTAATTACTAGCAACCTCCCCATTGGGGCCGGATATATCACAGGTCGTTTTTAACGTGGGATTCAGGGTCATTAATAAATAAATAAATATACAGTTTAGTGAATAAAAATAGTATTATGTATTCAGTTATGAATATCCACTGAAAATGATGATTATGGAATTAATATAATTTTATTAGGTTGTTGTATTTTGAAAAGTCATTTTAACGTAGTATTCACGGTATATATATATATATATATATATATATATATATATATATATATATAGTTATGTATCAATTGATACATAAAATTGATACATAACTATAAAATTATATTATATTAAGCTCTATAATACTCGTTATATTGAGCACTTTTTATAATAAAATAAATGCCAGAGTACTCAAAATAAAAAAAAACTTGAGTCCTCTTAACTTTGATATATATATATATATATATTCGGTGAATTTTGGTATACATAACAATTAATAGGTGCTCTTTAATAATTTTTAACTTATTTTCAAACAGAAATATTCTTAAAGCATAGAAGCCCTATTTCACTAACCTGCATCCTCTCTCTCATGCTCCTTTCTCCATCCATTCTACCCTCATCAGTATTCTCATCCTTTTCTTATCCACTTCCTGACACCCCCTGTAACCTGTCACTTTTTCTCATAACTTTCCTCCTATGTAACCCTCTGCAAATCAGTGGTAGTAAAATGCTTTGTTTGGGGCGATATGATTATAAAAAAAAATTCAGTTCTCACCATCACAACAAAATATTATTTTGTTACAAAATAATGGCCACTCGAAGTGCTGTATACTATACAAAGCCATTTTAACATAGTATTCACTATATATATAAGGTGACTTTTGTTATATATAATAATTAATTTGCTCTATTTAATAATTTTAAAGTTATTTCCAAACAAAAATATTTATGAAGTATAGAAGCCCTGAATTGTGAACATAACAAAACATGATCTTCGTTTACTTTTCTTGTATTAATTCAAACTTGGTCACAATGCCTCCTAAAAATCTGCCATTATCAAAAGAGCATAGGGAGATGGATCAACAAGTGATCTGACAGTACGAAGGTGTTTTCAGAAATTCCGTGCTGGTGATGAAAGCATTGAAGATGTAGAAGGTAGACGACTGTCATGCGGTCTTGACAATGAACAATTACAAGCAGTTGTTGAGCAAAACCACATCAAAGTGTCAAAGAATTGTCTCAGATGTTTGGTGCCAGCACTGCAACAGTCTCAGGCCATTTTCAGAGTTTGAGTTTTGTTTAACGTCATATCAACACCTCTGTGGGTTATTTAATGCCAAAAAGTTGCGGATTTAAGGTATTTTAAATGTTCAGTTGTAGTGAGAATATTGATTGCGTCAGATTTTAATAATTTTTTTTTGTTTTTATTCTTCTTTATTTTAGAAAACTGAAAATGTTTTCTAGTTTTGTATTCAAAAATGTTTTACTGAGAATAATTTTTTCCTTCAAAAATGTGTTATGTTATATAATTTTTTCTTCAGAAATGTATTGTTGGTAATGTTTTTCTTTCAAATATGTATATATTTCAATAAAAGTCTGTTTTTATACTTTCATAGTGATTTGACCCCAGTTTAGAAGTTAACTATTTACCCATAGCTGGGACCCTTACAGGTGCTACAACTTCGGGTCAGGGTGGACCTGGGAATAACAGCAATTGTGAGGTGATATTTCAGCCAATGACTCTCATGTTTTAAGCATTTACGCTCATTTTTAAATGGTAAAACTTTTAGGTACAAACCGGGGGTGTATCAGCTTTTAAAGATTTCTCTGCATCACAACCAAAAAACGTTTATCGACAAAGAAAAAATATTCTCGTCAATCAATGGCAGAAGCTCATAGATGCTAAAAACTCATATTTTGAGTAATTTCAATATTTCTACAGTTAATTTTTCAAGAAGAAAATCGGCTATTTATTTTTGTAAAAACTCAATATGACTTTTTATAACATCCAAATATATATATGTATATATTCGTCATCCGCATAAAAGCCTATTTTGCTGTATCACAGCACATCAGTGTGTCTAGACCTCCACTTGCTTTTGGCCTGGATAGAAACTCAACCGATATGGTGTCAGTCGGAGACGCTAACCCCTAATCCATAGGCACATGGAATCAGAGAAGGGTAATTTTAGCGTGTTGTATATAAGCGGGGTATACACACGCCAGACGCCAAAAGTACTCAGTTCATTGCCGAAAAGTAATGCATAAATCGCAGAAGTGGTAACTGTTTTTTTTAATTTTCCTCTGTAGAGGGTTCAATCGTAATGAGAGCATAATATATATATATATATATATATATATATATATATATTGTAACAGCTTAATATATATTTTGTAACGACATAATATATGTGCGTTCTATAGGACATGGTCTGAAAAGATGGTTCTATACACCCGTCGAAATAAATTATAGTTTATAATTAGATGATATACTAATTTTTCTTTTTTCTTATGTATCTAACTAAATCTGTTCATATCTATCTATATCAATGCGTTCATATCAATCTATCTATCTATCTATCTATCTATCTATCTATCTACCCCAGTCTGTTTCTATCTATCTATCTATCTATCTATCTATCTATCTATCTATCTATCTATCTATCTATCTGTCCTTATCTCAGTATGGTCCTATCTATCTATCTATCTATCTATCTATCTATCTATCTATCTATCTATCTGTCCTTATCTCATTATGGTCCTTCCTATCTATCTATCTATCTATCTATCTATCTATCTATCTATCTATCTATCTATCTGTCCTTATCTCAGTATGGTCCTATCTATCTATCTATCTATCTATCTGTCCTTATCTCAGTATGGTCCTATCTATCTATCTATCTATCTATCTATCTATCTATCTATCTATCTATCTATCTATCTATCTATCTATCTATCTATTTTAATTCCATTCATATAAATAGATATCTCTGGCATTCTATTCATCTTTATTTTCTCCTCTGTCGTTCATCGGTATACAGATAGAGCAGGAAACCATATTGGATCTCTTTCACCGGTCGATAATTGCCATTGCCTTGCCAACTTTCTCAAATGAGACCGCCAGAAGGCGTGCATGTTTTCTGCCATGATATCCGTGTCCATTTGTCGAAAAGTTGCTAAAGTTAGAACCGATCGCTAACGATGATGCCAGTATTTATGCAAGAGCGTTTCGATTCATTACGAACATTTTTCTTTTTTTTTTTTTTTTATTTAGTTTCTTTCGTCATCATTTCTGTCCTTCCACGATTTCCTCGTTTCTTCTTTCCATCTTTTGTTCATTCTTTATTGCATGGAGATTCTTATCTGTAAATGGGCCTCGTTTTGTATCTTTGGATGCATCTGTCCACAAGAAGAAGAAGAATGAAGAAGAAGAAGAAGAAGAAGAAGAAGAAGAAGAAGAATGAAGAAGAAGAAGAAGAATGAAGAAGAAGAATGAAGAAGAAGAAGAAGAATAATGAAGAAGAAGAAGAAGAAATTTCAAATAATCGCACATCTGTTTGTGTTAAGATACACAATGCTAGAAAGGAGATCAGAAATATATGTCAGTGTTGATTTGCTCATTTACATATTTAGGTATTGAAAAGATATCAGGATATCAAGAAGTTGCGACAGATAGATAGATAGATAGATAGATAGATAGATAGATATGAGATGAAGAGACTGAGATAGATAGATAGATAGATAGATAGATAGATAGATAGATAGATAGATAGATATGAAGAGACTGAGATAGGTAGATAGATAGATAGATATGAACAGACTTAGAGAGATAGATAGATAGATAGATAGATAGATAGATAGATAGATAGATAGATATGAACAGACTGGGATAGATAGATAGATAGATAGATAGATAGATAGATAGATAGATAGATAGATAGATATGACAGACTAGGGATAGATAGATAGATAGATAGATAGATAGATAGATAGATAGATAGATAGATAGATAGATAGATAGATATGAACAGACTGGGATAGATAGATAGATAGATAGATAGATAGATAGATAGATAGATATAAACAGACTTAGATAGATAGATAGATAGATAGATAGATAGATAGATAGATAGATATGAATATAATTAGAGAAATATCGATAATGTTAATGTTAATTCGAACACTGACATATATGTGGATGAATGTGTGTCTAGACATTTTTATTATTGGTGTCTATGTCTATGTTTATACTCATGTAATACAAATGTGGATGTTTATATATATATATATATATATCCATACACGAAATTTTTTCTTCGGAAAATTCGTCAGTTAGTTAAATGCCATACGCGATACACGCTTAGGCGATCATGCATTGAAAGAGACATGACTAACTGGGCAGAAGACGCAGTACGTTGCCATTACTTACTGCGGTAGACTGGTTGCCGACCAAGGCTATAGAACCTAATCTGTCTTATTATTTGACTCAGAGCTAGAGGGGAAAAGAGATGCATTATATTATTAAGTAGTAATTAGTGGAGGATCAGTTTATTACTTCATAGCAATAGAAAACTGAACCCCCACTTTATGCCCTCTAGAAGCCTTAATCATGTTTCTAACTATTATGTTCAGTCAGTCAGCTAAGTGTCATACGTGATAAACACTTGGGCGATCATGTCTCGAAAGAAACATTCCTGACTGGGCAGATTTTCCTGTAGTAGGTTGCCATTACTTTCTGCGGTAGACTGGTTGCCCTAAATAAGCCAATGTGTCCAGCTATTTACCCATAGCTGAAAGGAGAAAAGTAAGTAAATGCAAAGAATTCAACTGGAATTCGAACTCGGCTCTCTGATTTTACGTTCCGATATTCCCTGCACCTCAACGCACACCCTAGAAAAATATCGATTTTTTCTAGTCTTCTCGACAGGCTCCAAAGAAGAATCTGTAATGTGATTGGTACCGACCTGGCAGTTCGACTCCAGCCACTTTCTCATCGGCTGGTGTGGCTTCCCTCTGTCTCTTCTACAAATATTTTCATGGTTTCTGCTCCAACGCACTTAAGTCACCGGTGCCCCCTCCACTAGAATTTACACGTCCAACCAGACTGGCAACAAGGTCTCACCCTTTTACAGTTAAATCAACCAAATGCAGCCGGCAATTCTACTCCATCAGTTTCTTTTCTCGCGCTTCCCGCCTGTGGAACTCCCTTCCATATATTTGCTTTCCTGATGACTATAACCTCAAAGAATTTAAATGCAATGTCAATTCCCATCTTTTATCCACTTAACTCCAACCCTTTCCACATCACTCCGTATGTATCTTCTCTTTTTCTTTCTCTCTATCTTCGCAACTGTCTTCACTCCTCTGTTCACATTCTTCTTTTGCTCTTTCTCTTTCACCCCCTGTAGGCGTTTCGTCTTTCTCTTCACTCTCCTCTTGACTAAAACTTTAACTCTCTTATGTAACCCCCTGCACACCAGTGGCGGTACCGCCTTGTTTGTGGTAAAATGATAAAAAAATTCTGCATTTTGGCTTTGCTTTCGTATTTTTTATCATTACTATAAGAAGCAATTATAAACGAAATTTACGATGATGAGGGTTGCTGTAGAATCATAATAATGTGCAAACACTATGGAAAATCTGTAAACAAGCACCCGCTGGACAAGCCATATCATTTAATAAGCAAGTTTTTTCTTTTTGGTTTTTAACAATAATGTCCGGCCTATTTGTTTCAATTTTTCTGTCTGTATAGATGGTGTAATTCCATAGAATGGTGACATCTTCTGTTTCTGTGACCGGTGCTGGGTGATGTTCAGACCAGTGTTTTTTTGGTTTTTTTTTGGTTTTTTTTAATTTTTAATCATATCACCCCGAGCGGGGCGGTAGTGCCGCTGATGTGCGGGGGGGGCTACATAAGTGTAAAAGGATTAAATAGAAGAGATTAATTGGGGTAGATAGACTAACTGAAGTAGATAGACTAAACTATCGCCCGGTTCACACTCCACCCTCGTCTATTGAACAGCTGAAGAGGCTCATCCCTTGTTCCCTGTTTAGGATGCGGTTTCCGGCTTTCTCTTTTCCATTCTTTTTACCCTTACGTAGCCCCCTGCGCATCAGTGGCGTTATCACCTTGCTTGGGGTGATATGATTAAAAAAAAGAAAAACACTGGTATGAAAATCACCCAGCAACGGTTACAGAAACAGAAGATGTCACCATTCTATGGAATTACACCATCTATACAGACAGAAAAATTGAAGCAAATAGGCCGGACATTATTGTTAAAAACCAAAAAGAAAAAACTTGTCTATTAATTGATATGGCTTGTCCAGCGGATTGTAACATAGCAACCAAGGAATTTGAAAATCTGTTAAAATATAAAGACCTGGAAATTGAAATAGAAAAAATGTGAAAATTGAAAACAAGGGTCGTGCCAGTGATAGTAGGTGCACTTGGAATGATAAAAAATCCCAGTTATAAAATTGTTCTTCTAGTTATGAAAGCTCTGGCCGTGTGTTTGCTCTTTAACACTGCCTTATTATTTTATTTTCAATAATTATGTCGTCGGGTAATGAATATAATATATATATACATGTAGTCATCCGCAGACAGATCAGTTCCGTTGTATCATAGCTCATCAGTAGACACCAACTGCTTTTAACCCAGGATTGAAACCCGACCGAATCGGCGTCTGTCGCCGATTCTTCCTCTGGGTTATGGGCGCTCGGTAGAAGGAGGCAGACATTTTAGCATGTATATTATCATTATACACGCCCAATAGCCAGAGTGCTCTAATTCATTAATGAATGAGCGATGCGTACAACAAGGATAGGGAGACGTGGAACGCCATGATCGCATACGTCCTGAAAGGACAAGGCACATAGAAGAAGTACTCTTGCCGATATATAATCCTCTAAAATATATATATATATTTGTCTTTATTATAAGAGAGGATATATATATATAAGAGAGGATATATATATATATATATATATATATATATATATATATCCCCTCTCTTATAATAAAGACAAATATATATATATCGGCAATAGCACTTCTTCTGTGTGCCTTGTCCTTTCAGGACGTAGGCGATCATTGCTTTCCACGTCTCCCTATCCCTGGTGGCTCTTCGCACGCTTTCTCCTGTTACACCATGCAACCCTCGTTCCGTCATCCACTAGCTCAAGCCCATAAATCTAGAATATAAATGTATAGAAACTAGCATTGCTACAAAATGAGGGATCTGTTTATATACTGATTATAATATAGATTTGATCCCCCATTTTATATCCACATTATAATTACTTAAAAACATTTGATATATATCTTCTTTTATCTGCCCTGTCCTTTCAGGACGTAGGCGATCATGGCCTTCCACGTCTTCCTATCCCTGGTGGCTCTTCGCACGCTTTCTCCTGTTACACCACCCAAACACTGCACTACCATCCACTAGTTCAAGCCCATAAATCTAGAATATAAATGTATAGAAACTAGCATGACCACAAAATGAGGCATCAGTATATATATCAATTATAATATAGAAATGATCCCCCATTTTATATCCACAGTATAATTTCTTTTAAACAGTTTGCATATACATTTTTCTTCTATGTGCCCTGTCCTTTCAGGACGTAGGCGATCATGGCTTTCCACGTCTCCCTATCCCTGGTGGCTCTTCGCACGCTTTCTCCTGTAACGTCACGCAGCCCCCGTTCTGTCATCCCACTATTCAGGCATTTCAAATATGTTATCCGCTGCTTTCCTCTGTCTCTTTTTCCTTCTGCCAGGCCTGTTAGTATCAAGTTCTCCAAGCCCTCCTTCCTGATTGCATGTCCCAGGAACTTCAGTTGTCTCTTCATAATACTCAATATTTATTTCCTTTTCGTTTCCATTCTTTCCAACACCTCGTCATTGCTCACATGCTAGAGCCATGATATCCGCAGCATCCTTCTGTGACAACCACATTTCAGATGCTTCAAGTTTTCTCTTCATCTTTGTTGATATTGTCCAACATTCACTGAAGAACTGATATCACATAGCAATCCAGCACTCTTTTCTTTGTTTCTAGTGAAAGTTTCCTGTGTTTTAATACTTTACTCGGCTTCTGAAACGCGTCGTTCGCCATGTCAGTTCGCCTTTGGATCTTCGGATAGAACACTTCCCAGGTATTTAAATTTTTGTACCTGTTTGATTTTATTATCCCCCAATATTTATTTCCTTTTCGTTTCCATTCTTTCCAAAACCTCCCCATTGCTCACATGCTCGGTCCATGATATTCGCAGCATCCTTCTGTAGAACCACATTTCAGTTGCTTCTAGTTTTCGTTCTTAATTATTTAAGGAAGCTGAGGAAACATATGATCGCCTCTGTCCTAAAAGGACATGGAATTTATAAAAAGATGTAGTAATAAAAAATACAAAGGGCTTTATTTCTTTCTTCTAAGTTGTTTTGAACAGATTTTTAACCGAAATGGTTGTAAGATTTTAAACATAAATCACTTGCAAATTTCTAAAACAAAATGATAGTAATTCAAAGAAATGTGAGCTCCATCTCAGCAACCATGTTTTTCTGCCTCCCCTGCGTCAAAAGTTATCCCTTAAGGTCTTATAATGTTACCGGATGTTCTTTGACTCGTTTGTACGTCGGAAACGCGAAGTTTTGTTCGTCCCTAGGACGCATTTTTCCACTTAAAAGATCATACAATCATTTCTTACTCTTTGTCACCGAAATCTTTCGATGTGTAATGTTAAAAAAAGAACAGAAAAAAAAAACATTTCCGCTGATAAGATAACGAGGGGCCGTTTTAAAACGGCAAAAGAGAGAAGAGGATGATTATTGATGAATATATATATAGTATTTTAAATAATGAAAAAATGAACCTTAATATTGACTAATCAGACGTATCTTATTTCTACAGCGGAAATAATTATCTGCTTCATAGCTCAAAACATTTCAAGACTTAGAAAGAAAATTGCCGGAAATGAAAAATCGTAAATATTAACAGATTTTATTAACTTCTTTCTCCTTTTGATCATTCAATGAATATTTAAAAACCCTCCTCGTTTTCCTAATTTTTATTTATATTGTTTGACTTCAATTCTTTCGTTAAGTTCCAGAGCGTTTTCAATCGTTTAGGGTTCAATACAGACTCCTTTATGCTAAGAAAAAAAAACAAAAAAAAAACACGATAAACAAGAATATTTTTTTCTTTCTTTATTTTTTTTTTATGTAACAGAATCTCAAGCAAAATATTACCAACCACGAAGTCAAATGTTCGAACTCCCGAGATTCAACCAACGATCATCGGTAACCAAAGCTATATTCTCAAAACCAATTTTCACAAGAATTCCAAAAGGTTACATTATTTTATGACTGAAATGTTTTTGGTACCTCCACTCACTTTCGATGCCTAAATTTAAATTTAAATTTGAAAAATAAATAAGTTATTTTCAAGCTTTAAAATTAGCTTTAATTGAAAGCGAAAAGATTAAATTTAATAATTCTAGTAAGCAAAAAACATACTGGTGTATTTTTAACTGAAATTATGTTGATTTAAATCTAAAATTTTAAAATTTTACCAATTTTTTTTAATATACCGCCATTTTTGATTGATTGACACATTACGTAAACAGTAGCCAAATTTCTGTTTTTTAAAATCTTGCAAAAATAAAATATACCGCGCTGACACGTTATTTAAGTCAAATTTTAATACTAAAACTTACCTTTATCTGTTTTCAATCAATTAATAATTGCTGACTGCCAGAAACTTACAATAAAAAAAAATAATTACGGTAGCCTGTTTTTATGTCAGTCATGGAAGCAATGACAGATGACTGATAAGAGATGTTGACAAGGACGCAAAGTATGGCGTCCAATCGTGCTAAAATTCCCCCCTTTTTTTTGGTTTTTAACTAAATAGTAAAATTAAAAATTTAACAATTTCAGCACTTATATAATTTTTTTTCACATTTTCTTGTACTGTACAATACATGTTTTTTAATTATCATAAAGTAGTTAATGTACCTACGGTCAGAATTAATTTAAGAATTGAGGAATTGAAAAAAAATACTTACTTTAAATGTTGAAGGAATTACTTACAAAATTTAAGGCTGTTAAATTTTAGAAACGTAGAGAATAAAATATTGTAAGAAGAATGAAAGTGCGTTCTTCTGTTTTGCTATTTAAGGAGGAACAACCCAGAACGCTTGTTAACTTATAAAATCATTTTGACCAATATGGAACACCGTACTTTATAAATTTGAACATCGTACTTTATAACTTTGAACGTTTTTGCACAAATATTTTTTTTTCTTTTTAAAGATATACTGGGTAAAAAATTTTTATTAATTTTTTTTTTTTTGATAGGCAGTACAATTATCAATTCTTAACTAATAAAAAAACGATACAGTTCTTTAAAAGATTTTTAAAATATTTTAAAAACTTTATGAATTATTTATAATAATAAAAAAATAAAAACAATTCTTTTAAAATTTTATTAGTAATCAAAAAGATTTTTTTCTTTAGACTATAATGTCTTTAATTTTTATTATTTATTCCAGCAATTAAAAGTTTATCAAATTAAATTATATCAAAGTTTTATTGCATTTTTTATATTTCTCTTCGAAGCTGGATTTTCGTATAGTAAATAATAATTTTAAATAAAAAAAATACATGATTTATATTTCCCGATGAGTTCTGCGTTTAACTAATAAAAAAGTAAATAGCAGAAAATTAAAAGTTATTAAAATTTCCTGAATTTACGTGAAGGGGAGTGGGTGACAGAGTTAAAAAAAATCTTTTTTCATCAATATTTTAAAAAAGTAATAATTTCAAAATTAATTTTATTCATTTGTGAATGAGTACTGAAAGTTTCATTAAAATCCGACAAATATTTTATTTTTGGGAGAATTTCGAAATTAATGTTTGTCACCGAAAAAGTGAGTTACGTAAAAAAATTACGTAATCAATTGTAAAATAGTCGTAACATTTTCGACCACGCTAACGCCAAATCAAAACAAAATTTTCTGCCAAAGTTTCGAACATGTTAAAAGGGATTAAAAAATTTTATAAAATAAATAAAATTTACTTTGATCTTCCTCTTCATTTTGATAGAAAAAATTCGTTTTATTAAGTTTTGCACCTTTTTAAATCATACTATGCTGGATTTTTTGTTATGTAATGGAGGTACCGAGTTAAAATGTTACCGTAAGTTCTATGCTAATAATTTCTTCTATCACACTTCTCGGTCCTGTTCATTCTATTACGGCTTCTTTCATCTAATTCAAGTTTGATATTCTAAAATTTAAATGCAATATCAACCGTTATCTTCTGTCTTCTAAATTCCTGTTCTTTTATTGTCCTTTCTCTTTAACAATGGTTTTCTCATAATCTCTAACACTCAGTAATTCCTTGCATCTTAGTGGCTTTATTATCTTTCTTAGGGTGAAATGATTTTAAAAAGCTAAAAAAGAAATAATATTTTATTTGCTTAAATTTATTTAATTTGGAATATACTAAAAAGTAGAAATGAAGTCATATCCGATTCTGATCAATTTCATTGAACCAGCCAGTATTCTTAATGTATGTACTGAAAAATAAAAATAAGATCACATGAAAATCTTGTGTGCCATTTTTCATGAAACTTGCATAAAAGAAGGATTGTTGCCTAAATACACGATATGTATGTGTGTACATATGTTTGGCTTAAAACAACCAACAAAGAAGATTTTATTAATTTTTAATTTAATTTTTCCAGTATTCTTACATGTTTTTTTTTGTTTTGTTTTGTTTTTTACTGGAGATAAAGAGTGTAAAAATGTTCCTTAATTATTATTCTTCTAAACGCTTTCAGTCACTTCACAGGCCATTCACAAGTGCGTTAGTTTTTGGATTTTTTTAAACACGTAATTTATTTTGTGTCTTTGAAAAGGAACGTCTTTCAAAGCTCTCACGTGCCACGCGCGACTGGAAATCACATGAGCATCTTTCTATTTAAAAAAAACTCTCATTTCCTCCAGTAAATAATTAAAGGCTGATGGCAGGGGAGAACTTTGCTTCTCTTAGAGTAAAATGCATTTGGTATTGTGATTTAAATACTACTCATGTATTTTCGACCAGAATCTTTTTGAAGGTTCTTGTAAATTATGGATTAATATTTTTAATTTCACTTTGGTTTGATAAGTAGCAAGTAAGACGTCTTCTTAAAGAGGTGGTAGTGTGTCTAATAAAGGTAATTGATTTATGACAAGAAACGCAAGCATCTGTTTGTCATTGGAATTCATTCATTATATTAGTCATCGCTAGTCAAGATTAGGATGTGCGTTGTGGTGCATTGGATATCGACTCGGAACGACAAATTGGGGAGCCGAGATTAAATTCCAGTTGAATTCCTTGCATTCACTTACGCACAAATACCCTGGGGAAAGGTATTAATCCGTCTCTTCCCACCCAGTTATGGGTTAAATGATAAAACAGATTGGGTTCTATAGACTTGGCTGGCAACCAGTCTACCGCAGAAAGCAATGGCAACCTACTGCGAGATAATCTTCTGCTCAGTTATCTCAGGAAAGAGACATGATCGCCCAAAGCGTTTATCACCTATGGCACTTAACTGACTGAGTCAAAATTTGATGGAGTTATTTTGATTAGAAACAACAGTTTTGTGGTATTCCATTTTCTGTAATATATTACGAATTTTACATGTTTTTCGTGAATTACGGACGAAATATTGTGTTTATTGTGTAGCAAATTCGTCCTGCTTATAATTATAGTGCAGCTGGTTGAAGTAAAATATGTTGGATTTTTTGTGTGCTTTTAATACTGGTGTCATGTATTTTTTGTAAGAATAATTTTATTTGTTTATTAACGATATAGTTGCGAAAATTATTGTTGCTTAATGTATGTTTTATGAGTTTAGTTCGCTCAAAAATATTTTGTGGAAGTAGGACTTTCGATGTTGTTCTATTTAAGTTGGTTATTTTGTTTTTCTGATATATCAACCTCGGCAGGGTCATTTATTGCCAACTAAATTTTATTTATTTATTGCTGGTAATACCTTTTTCTTTCAACAATTTATTGTTGTATTTTTTTTATAAGTGTGTGTCTAGTAATACTTTTTTCTTTTCGAGTATCATGATTCATTGGGATTTGTGTTTTTTAAGGGGCTGTGTCCCCAATGCCTACCCTTGTTATTTAACCCATAACTGGAGAGAAGGGACGGATTAATACCTTTCCCAAGGGTACCAGTGCTTAAGTGAATGCAAGGAATTCAACTAGGAATTCGAACTCGGCTCACCGATTTTTCTTTCCGAGTCGATATCCACTGCACCACAACGCACATCCGTCACTAAACGCTTACAGCACCTGGTATTCCCAAGCGGTCACCCATCTAAGTACTGACCAGGCTCAATTTTTGATTAATTTCGGTGATCCGACGTGAACCGGTGTATTCAACGTGATATGGCCGTAAGCCAGTTCTATTTAAGAAGTTCGTTATTACTGCTATTTTATAAATTTCTGGGCATTGGTCTATTATAAGTTAGAAGGCAAGAGTTTTTACTGGTGGGTTTTTAATACAGGTAAGTGGTAAATTCTTTGGTTTTTAACTCTATATTAACATCAAGCAACGGGATTGTGATATTGCCCATGAGTTCATAGGTAAATTATAGTGAGGAGTTATTTTCAAAATTTGATTTTTTATCAAATAAAATGATCAACATACCTTGTACAAATTTCTGGTTTATCGGTTGTTTTAAACATTTTGTTTTCAATATCTATCTATCTATCTATCTATCTATCTATCTATCTATCTAGATAGATAGATAGATAGATAGATAGATAGATAGATAGATATAAACAAACTGGGATAGATAGATAGATAGATAGATAGATAGATAGATAGATAGATAGATAGATAAAGGGATATAAACAAACTGGGATAGATAGATAGATAGATAGATAGATAGATAGATAGATAGATAGATAGATAGATATGAGCAGACTGAGACAGATATAAACATAGATCCCCACTTGTGCAACTTAACTGAAACAAAACAAATAACGTCCTCCTAGGATCTTTCACACTTTCCATGATCACGTATACGTCGTCACCTGAGGTTGTTTTTCTCTTACGGCCGCATTTTTCTTTACGTTTTTGTTTGATGGATCCCGTTTGGTTTTTCGCGTTGATGACACGACTAACAGTTGAAAGTTCCCCATGCTGACATCGTTAGTTTAGATATAGGCGTTACCATTATGGTCATAAAATAGAGTATTTTTGGTACAAGCGATGAGTAGTTTCCGGAGAATTAGTAGTAGGATTTTTGAAGGAAGGATTCATGGTTGTTTGTAGACAAAATCACTAATTATATTTTAAGTTTTTTCAACTAGGATGTTCGTAAAACAGATTTTCTACATCCATTGAAGCTAGAATATTAGTTGCTTTTAATATATAAAGGTATTTATTTGTTGATGCGATGCTGTAGTTGTTGTGTGTGTAAAAAGTAAACCCTGTATCACAAAAGTTCCATTTTATTGTAAACCTGAAATCAAACTTTGAAAATAACTTCTTAAATAGAGCGAAACAAAATTCCTCCTCCTAAAGAATATTTTAGTATTTCAATATAATTTTTGTGCAATTTTGGTAAATATGTCAGTTAAAAATGAGATGACAGTGAGAGTTTGATTTTTGCGTAATATAGATGACGATTCATTCATCGCACTCTTTACATATAAAATAGAAATATAGTTTTAAAGTATAGATTGCTCAATATCAGAAATAGATCGTATGTTTTTTTTTATAATCATATCGCCCCAAGCAATGCAGTCTACTGCCACTGTTGTGCAGGGCGTTACATAGGAGGAAAGTTATGAGAAAGAGTGACAGGTTATAAGGGGTGTCAGAAAGTGGGTAAGAGAAAGATGAGAATACTGATGGAGTGGAGTGTATGGAGAAAGAAGCATGAGAGAGAGAGAGAGGATACAAGTTAGTGAGATAGGAAGTGACTATTGACTTTACATTTAAATTCTTGGAAATTGTACCTGTGTGTGTGTGTGTGTGTGTGTGTGTGTGTGTGTGTGTGTGTGTGTGTGTGTGTGTCTGTCTGTCTGTCTGTCTGTCTGGCTGGCTGGCTGTCCTTTATACAAATCCACAATTTTTATCCGATTATCACCAAACTTCACACAAATATTCTTTAGGCTTCCGGTCAGGTCTTGGGTTACATATATTTTTCTGATTTTCCCCCGATATCAAAAATTGATATCCGATCAGGTCTGATCAAGATCAGGATTCCAGCCCTATTACCTTGATTCTTGCTGCAGAATTTGCTCTAACTTGGTTAAATTATAGTTGTTAGCCTCAAACATTAGTAGATCTTCTCAGACGATATCGGAAATCGATAATCTCGATATTCTATCAAATCTGATCAAAAACCGATATTCAGCCATCAATATGGCTCATATTCTCCAATGGATACGTTATTTTTCTCCGATGGATACGATAAATTTTCATGGACTTAAGTTAGTTTATCCTTGGATGACTTATTTGACTCCAATACACCTATATCTTATCGGGTCTGATCAAAATCAGGTTTTCAGCCCTTTAATTTAGGTTTTTGCTTCGGGTTTTGCTCTAAGTAGGTATAATTGTAGTTCTTAGTCTTAACAACCCACGTTTTTCCTGCCAACATCCAAAAAGTCTGAACTCGAGGACCAGGGATTAGTTTTAAAGTTTTCATTACACCCGAGCAACGCCGGGCTATACAGCTAGTGTAAATATAAAATTAGACCCTGAGGTCAACACCATGTGGTGACAGTCTGTTTCATGCTTGAATGCAATCTTCAGTTCATGTATTATTACTACAATAGTCCCTGTCTCTCTACCGTACATGAAAACCAATTAAAAATGGCTGGAAACAACGTCGTATGAGTTCTTAACAGTTTTAATATTTTCTTCGTCTTCCTAAGATCTTTCAGTCTTTCCCTGATCACGTACACCTCATCTATAGGAGTTGCTTTTCTCTTTCGATCGCATATTATTTGAACTGACATAGATAGATAGATAGATAGATAGATAGATAGATAGATAGATAGATAGATAGATAGATATTAACAGACTAGGATAGAGAGATATGAACAGACAGGGATAGATAGATAGATAGATAGATAGATAGATAGATAGATAGATATGAACAAACTGGGATAGATAGATAGATAGATAGATAGATAGATAGATAGATAGATAGATAGATAGATAGATAGATATGAACAGACTGGGATAGATAGATATGAACAGACTGGGATAGATAGATATGAACAGACTGGGATAGATAGATAGATAGATAGATAGATAGATAGATAGATAGATAGATAGATAGAATGAACAGACTGGGATAGATAGATATGAACAGACAGGGATAGATAGATATGAATAGACTGGGATAGGTAGATATGAACAGACAGGGATAGGATAGATAGATAGATAGGGATAGATAGATAGATAGATAGATAGATAGATAGATAGAATAGAACAGACTGGGATAGATAGATATAAGAACAGACAGGGATAGATAGATATGAATAGACAGGGATAGATAGATATGAACAGACTGGGATAGATAGATAGATAGATAGATAGATAGATAGATAGATAGATAGATAGATAGATAGATAGATAGATAGATATGAACAGACTGAAACAGATATAAACATAGATTCCCACTTGTGCAACTTAACTGAAGCAAAACAAAGAACGTCCTCCTAGGATCTTTCACACTTTCCATGATCACGTATACGTTGTCACTTGAGGTTGTTTTTCTCTTACGGCCGCATTTTTCTTTACGTTTTTGTTTGATGGATCCAGTTTGGTTATTCGCTTTGATGACACGACTAACAGTTGAAAGGCTGACTAACAATATCCTCGATCTCTATGTAAGGCTTACTTTCGTACGTTGCCCTGGAGTAACGTGCATCACGGACAATGGCCGTAGGAAAATTAATCGATAGTCGAGTCACTAGTGTCTGGGAGTGCGATAAAACTGATGCAATTGCGAACAGCGCAATATTTTTTAAGGTCAAACAAATTTCATCATACGCCCCGAAAATAGACTCCTGCACACGACTGCAAATGACCTAATCTAAGAAAATAATAGAAATTAGTTACACTGTCACTCCAGGGGGGGGGGGGTCTAAAACTAACTGCATGTTGAAAGAAAGAAAACTAAAGCAGTTGTTTTAATTAATTTTCCAGGGGTGTATGTATAAACATTATATGGTTTTATTAATGAGGTTTTTCAGTTTAAATCCGTTTCCGTTAGTGTTTCTTTTTTTTTCGATAAACTGGGTTTTTTCCTCATGGATCCACCTATCGCAGTCTTGGGTTAGATAAATGAAACTTCAGAAATCTTCGTTCTTACTTCTGTTTCGTGCGAAACTGACAGATCTTCATTTTGGCCTCTGAGAACTCCTTTCCTTCATTGCTAGCCATAATTTTGATTTCGATTGCGATTCTCTTCAACTGTCTCCGTGTTTCTCCCGCGACAGCTTCATAATTACGACTCCTACTCATCTGGAACACGGCCTACCTATATAGAAGTGTATGACCGGAATTCCCTACATTTCTGTGGAGTGGTACTTGATGTAGAATTATGTTGTGGAGTAGTTTTCGCACTGAAAGTTATAATCGTGCTATGTTGCATGCTAATCGACTTAACGCACCCAAAATGTTAGGAACTTCCACTGAAAGCTGACTCCTTAGTATTCGGTTAACTGCCGCCTAATATCAACTGCCTAGTAGCTCTACTGAACTCCAATAGAACTCTAAAGAACTTCTATGAACTTCTCCCGTTAACTTCCTGTTAACTCTTATTAATATAGGAGGGAGAGTCCATTATCTGAGAAATAGAAGTGTTTCCCCATAACAAATATTTATATTCATTGCTTACATACTTGACGATTCAGTCATTTAAATGCCATACGCGATACACGCTTGGGCGATCATGTCTCGAAAGAGATATGACTGACTAGGCAGATGATTATCTTGCAGAAGGTTGCCATTACTTTCTTCGGTAGGCTGGTTGCCAGCCAAGGCTATACAACCCAATCTGTCCTGTTATTTAACCCATAACTGGAGGGAAGATACGGATTAATACCTTTCCCAAGGGTATTTGCGCGTAAGTGAATGCAATGAATTCGGCTGGAATTCGAACTCGGTCCCCCAATTTCTTGTTCCGAGCCGATATCCACTGGACCACAGCGCACAATATTATAGTTAGCTCTACTAAATCGCTAAAAAAAATATAATATGAAGAAAAAAGTTAATAAAAACGAACTTTTTTCCATCAAAATGTTTGTTATTATTAAGAGGGAAGATCAAAGTATTTTATAATTATTTTTTCAATATTTTAATCCTTTTTAACACGTTCGAAATTTTGGTAAAAATCTTGTTCTTTTATTTAGGAGAGTTTACATTGAAAAAACGTAATCTTACATAACGCACCTTTTTTTCCGATGACAAACATTAATTTGGAAATTGTTGGATTTTAATGAAACTTTCAGGAATTATTCACAAATGAATAAAATAAATTTTAAATTCTATGGTGAACAGATAATAAAGAAAAACAAATGAGAACAAACCTTCAACAGCCACAACTCGAATAGAAAAAGAAACCTGGGTAAACCCAGTCAAACGTGAAAAATTGGAAACTTCAGGCAGTTTAGGATTAAGGCTGTAAGTGATCCACTAAAAATTGCTCCATATGACGACGTGGATTAAAGATATGGCCTGTGAATTTGCTGAAATAATAATTGTGACTTCGACTTAAGTTGGACAGTATGGGGTGATCAGTATAAAATAAGAACAGAGACAAGATCAATCTACCCCCATAGAATCTACATTAAGGATACCGTTCGAAGTTTCCTGTCGGTTACCCAAAATAAAAACACAACTATCGAAGACCATAGAGTATAAAGACTTAAACGTTGTGGTATCAACAACAAAGATGAAAACAATCAGTCAGTCAGTTAAGTGTCATACGTGACACACGCTTGAGTGATCATGTCTCGAAAGAGACATGACTGACTGGGTAGATGATTATCCCACAGTATATTGGTTGCCAGTCAAGGAGGCTATAGAACCCGATCGGTCCTGTTATTTAACCCATAACTGGAGGAAAGAGACGAATTAATACATTTCCCAAGTGTATTCGCGCGTAAGTGAATGGAAGGAATTCAACTTGCATTCGAACTCGGCTCTTCGATTTCTTTTTCCGTGCCGATATCCACTGCACCATAACGCACATCCTAACAGTCAGTCAAATACCATACGTGATACACGCTTTGGGCGATCTTGTCTCGAAAAATACATGACTGACTGGGTAGATGATTATCTCGCAGTAGGCTGCCATTGCATTTTGCGGTAGACTGGTTGCCAGCCAAGGTTATAGAACCCAATCGGTTTTGTTATTTAACCCATAACTGGAGGGAAGAGACGGGTTAATAACTTTCACTATTTGCACGTAAGTGAATGAAAGGAATTCAACTGGAATTTGAACTCGGCTCTCCGATTTCCTGTTCCGTGCCGATATCCACTGCACCATAACGCACATCCTAACAGTCGGTTAAATACCATACGTGATACAAGATATGGGCGATCTTGTCTCGAAAGAGACATAACTGCCTGGGCAGATGATTATCCCGCAGTAGGTTGCCATTGCTATAGAACCCAATCTCTTCTGTTATTTAACTCATAACTGGAGGGAAGAGATGGATTAATATCTTTCACTATTTGCACGTCAGTGAATGGAAGGAATTCAACAGGAATTCGAACTCGGCTCTCCGATTTCTCGTTTCAAGCCGGTATTCACTGCACCACAACGCACATTCAACCATCCACCATCACCTCAGTTAGTTTCAATCAAACCTCGGGGTCTATGTTCGTAAGCCTGTTTAATAGCTAAAAACTAGCTTTTCCTGTAATGTGAATGCTGAAAAGATTTTAACTATCTTGTCTCGGTGAATTCTATCGAAGGCTTTGCCGAAATCAACACAGATAAAGATAGCAAGCAATTTTCTGGCCTTGGCAACTTCAATTATCCACCGCATCGATGCTGGATAGAAAATAACACTGGTAACGTTAAGAGTAAAAAAAATTCCGATTTTGAAAGCATCCTTAAAAAAAACATAGAAAGAAAGAGACTGAAATAGAAGGGGTAGACTGATTGCTAGATATGTCGGGAGATTGACCGATACGAAATGTGTGCATGTATGTGGATAGATAGATAGATATGAACAGACTGGGATAGATAGGAACAGACTAAGATAGATAGATAAGATAGATAGATAGATAGATAGATAGATAGATAGATAGATAGATAGATAGATAGATATGAACAGACTGGGATAGATAGATAGATAGATAGATAGATAGATAGATAGATAGATAAATAGATAGATAGATATGAACAGACTGGGATAGATATGAACAGACAGGGAGATAGAGATAGATAGATAGATAGATAGATAGATAGATAGATAGATAGATAGATATGAACAGACTGGGATAGATATGAACAGACAGATAGGGATAGATAGATAGATAGATAGATAGATAGATAGATAGATAGATAGATCTGGATATTAATTTCGAAATGAGTTAATTTCCAAATTAAAAATATTCCAAAGCTCTAGAGTATAAATGTATTGGGCACTTTTTAGTACAACGAGGTGCTGGTCTAATTTAATTATGACCAAAAACTAATTATATATATACTATAGTCATCCGCAGACAGATCTGTTTCTCTGTGTGTGTGTGTGTGTGTGTGTGTGTGTGTGTGTGCGTGCGTGCGTGCGTGTGTGTGTGTGTGTGCGTGCGTGCGTGCGTGCGTGCGTGCGTGTGCGTGTGCGCGTGCGCGTGCGTGCGTGCGTGCGTGCGTGCGTGTGTGTGTGTGTGTGTGTGTGTGTGTGTGTGTGTTCGTCTATATAAAAACAATTATAAACGGCTGATCTCCACAACTCATATATATGGTGGCCTAGGGGTAGAATCGCCGACTGACGCCAATTCGATCGGGTTTCAATCCTGGGTTAGGAAGCGACCGGAGTCTAAACCGTACTGATGAGCTGTAATACAGCGAAACAGATCTGTCCGCGGATGACTATAGTATTTACGCTCTCACACCCTGATTGAGCACTCTGGAAGAGTGGGAGACTTTGTAAACAGTAGCTACTCTGGCTTTTACGCACGGTCATTCGATAATGAATTTGAGCACTCTAGCTATTGGGCGCATTTATACGCGCAAAAATGCCTGCCTTCTTCTAATGGACGCTCGTGGCCTAGAATCGCTGACAGACGCCAATTAAGTCGGGTTTCAATCCTGGGTTAGGAAGCGACCGGAGTCTTAGTCGCTTATCAGTACGACTGAGATAGATAGATAGATAGATAGATAGATAGAATTGGCTTCAGTCGGCGATTCTATCCCTAGGCCACCATATATATAAGTTGTGGAGATCAGCCGTTTATAATAACATGGTTTCTACATCTTCGGCTTCCTCAGTCTACTTATATTGACTGATTGCTTAATAGTTAGCACTTTATTAAATTCATAACCGGAAGTTCAAAATAAGGGAGTGATTTGTTGTTAGAAATAGCTTCATTTCATAAAAAAAAATAATGATCGATAACACAACTATTCTATACCAAGAAAACAGCAAAAGCAAACTACAGATTCTCGAGGCAATATTCATTAAAAAAAACTTCAGCCGTCAATTAATTGAATCAGCTATGAATACTGTGTTAATGTTCTAACATTTTTGTAAGCTAAGGAAAGAAGATGTCCTGATAGATCACATTTGCAGATCTAAATTTACCCTCAACCGCATCGTTATCTCTAGATCTACAATTACAAGGAGTATTATCCTATTTTCTGTATTGGATTCACTACACTTCTTCAAGATTTGGTTATTTTCGGAGTTAATAATTTTATACATATTATTAGAACACTAATCTTGATCCTGTTGAATATTTTACTCAGAGGGTTACCTTTATGAACATGTTTACTTATTAATTTAAGAAAGATCTTACGAATGTTAATAGTTGATAATTTACAGAACGGGGGGTTGAACCATATAATTTTCCTTTTTCCATGTTTGCGTTTAGCCTTTTCCGATTCAGAATTACTAGTGGGTGTTAACCCTCTAGGGCCATGCGTATCATATTTGATACAGTATTTCCCTATAAGGAAACATTTGGTATTTCCCTATAAGGAAACATTTGGTATTCATTGACTGAGCAGTCAGTACTGCTTTCATTTGAAATTTATAAAATATTTCTCTTAACCCTCTAGGGTCATTCGTATCATATTTGATACAGTATTTCCCTATAAGGAAACATTTGGTATTTCCCTATAAGGAAACATTTGATATTCATTGACTGAGCAGTCAGTACTGCTTTCATTTGAAATTTATAAAATATTTCTCTTAACCCTCTAGGGTCATTCGTATCATATTTGATACAGTATTTCCCTATAAGGAAACATTTGGTATTTCCCTATAAGGAAACATTTGGTATTCATTGACTGAACAGTCAGTACTGCTTTCATTTGAAATTTATAAAATATTTCTCTTAAAAAATTTTTCAGGAAAATATTTCTTTCAAGGCTTGTTTTCATACTGTATCAAATATGATACGAATGGCCCTAAAGGGTTAATAATATAATATGATTAAGGCTTCTACTTGTCATAAAGTGGGGGATCAGTTCTATATTGTTATGAAGTAATAAACAGATCCCCCACTAATTACTACTTAACCCTCTAGGGCCATTCGTATCATATTTGATACAGTATTTCCCTATAAGAAAACATTTGGTATTTCCCTATAAGGAAACATTTGGTATTCATTGTCTGAGCAGTCAGTACTGCTTTCATTTGAAATTTATAAAATATTTCTCTTAAAAAATTTTTCAGGAAAATATTTCTTTCAAGGCTTGTTTTCATACTGTATCAAATATGATACGAATGGCCCTAGAGGGTTAAAAAAGTTCATATATATATATATATCCGCTAGTCTGGAGGGCCTTATCATATCTTTTTTGTTATTCCTAAAGATTCTAAGGCTAGATGATAATCGGCTAATTCTAATATTAACCGTCCTCGGTATTTGCTTTAGAATGGCGTTAGGGTGGTTTGAATTAATATTGATATAGCTAGAAATTTCATTGTCTTTATGGTACGGTTTAAAGGAATTATTATCGAGGTTGAGAGTAATGTCTAGGTAATTCACAATCTTTAAATTGGAAGCAATTTCTATTTTAAATACTAGCATATTGAAGGTCTTAATGATTTTCTTCTCGATTTTTATAGTAAAAGGGCCATTACTATACGGGATGTCCATCATCTCGACATAGGCCTACCGGTTTCGGATTTGCAACTTTACTAAGGGTGTCTAGGATATATGTACCTATATATCTGCAACCTGGGCTGAATCATGTGATCCCATGGGAACGTCAAATTTACTATTGTTACTTTTAGTCCAGGTAGAATCGTTAAGGGCAAGGAGGGATTTTCTCGATGCTAGAATAATATTAGTTTCTTCTTCTGTGATCTCTACATAAGTTAACAGCAACTGCGAGGTCAGGTAAGCGAAGAATAAAAAGAAAAAAAAAGAAAAGAAAACGAAAGAAAGAAAGAAAGAAAGAAACGACGCGCACAACAAGAAAGCATGAAGCGTACCACCGTTTTGCGTCAACTTAACGACCTCGAGACGCCAACCGACACATACGGACATTCCCACCGAAAACGTGAACGAGCCTAATTCGTGTATGGTTTGCATAGATGGCGAACGTTACGAAATTAAAAATAAAGCACTTTAATTTCATTTTCGAACTTCATTTTTCCGAATTTTTACAGAAATTCTGAATCTCGGTTACTGCCTGACTAGTCGACCGCGGCTACCCGTCCGACACGCGTCCGATTACGCCAACGTGTGGTACCCCGATCTCTTCGACACTTAGCCTAGAACGTGCGACTGTGCCCGGGTGCCACGTAGCCGGCTGTTGGGCGTTCCACCAAGACAAGAGAGTGGTATAAAAAAAAAAAAAAGAAAACGAACGAAAGAAAGAAACGACGCGCACAACAGTGAAAGCATGAAGCGTACCACCGAAATTAATCCAGTTTACAAGGAGATCTCTCAATATAGGAGGACAGCAGTCTATAATATCAAATTTCAGAAATGTGGTTCTAGTTTTGTCTGCAATATTGTTAAACCAGTGCATTGGGAATTTTCTTCATTTTATTTTTTATTATATGATTATCTTTTTAATTATTTGTGATTGTAATAATAGTCGTCAATATAAGCTCCTTTTCACATTTTTATGTTTGTGTTTGTAATTTTTTTGTCTTTGGGCATCGAGGAGCAATGGATATCGACTCGGAACGACTAATCGGTGGAGCCGAGATCAAATTCCAGTTAAATTCCTTGCATTCACAATTACCTACAAATACCCTTGGGAAAAGGTATTAATCCGTCTCTTCCCTCCAGTTATGGGTTAAATAATAGGACAGGTTGGGTTCTATAGCCTTGGTCGGCGACCGGTCTACCGCAGAAATCAATAGCAACCTATTGCGGGATAATCCTTTGCCCAGTCTTTTGAGACATGGTCACCCAAAGCGTGTTTCATGTATGGTACTTAACTGACCGACTGATAGTCATTTACGCTCTCACATGTAATGAGGAAGGAGGGCTTGGAGAATCTGATACTCACAGGTCAGATAAAGGATGGAAACGAAAAGGAAACTAATACTTAACATCAGGAAAAGACCGCTGAAGTTTCTGGGACATGTAATGAGGAAGGAGGGCTTGGAGAATCTGATACTCCCTGGTCAGATAAAGGATGGAAACGAAAAGGAAACTAATACTTAACATCAGGAGAAGACCGCTGAAGTTTCTGGGACATGTAATGAGGAAGGAGGGCTTGGAGAATCTGATACTCACAGGTCAGATAAAGGATGGAAACGAAAAGGAAACTAATACTTAACATCAGGAAAAGACCGCTGAAGTTTCTGGGCATGTAATGAGGAAGGAGGGCTTGGAGAATCTGATACTCACAGGTCAGATAAAGGATGGAAACGAAAAGGAAACTAATACTTAACATCAGGAAAAGACCGCTGAAGTTTCTGGGACATGTAATGAGGAAGAAGGGCTTGGCGAACCTGATGCTCACTGGACGGATAGGGGGAACAGAAACAAGAGAAAGCAACATATAACTTACTTGATAGACTTGATCGGATGAATGACGGGTAGACAAATGAGTGGGATAACAGTAGAAGGGGCATTAAGAGCGACAAGGGATAGGAAGATGTGGAAGGCCATGATCGCTTACGTCCTGAAGGGACACGAAACATAGAAAAAGAAATATATTCGCGTATGTTGCACGTTTGCTTATGTGTGCATTTGCGTGAATTTGCTTGTGTGTGTAAATATCTATTGTGTTGTTTTTGGATATTAGATTGTTTTTCTTATATGATATATTTTTGTATATGTGTGTGTTGTATATGTGTTATAAATTTTTGTGACATTTCCGGAACGGTCGCTACATTTTATGCAGAGCTGTAAACTTCTCAACCCTTCATCTAACCTCACTATTTCTTCTGTGAGGTTACCTATTTATTTTTTTAATATTCTAAATTAAATTGAAGTATTTGAATTTTCGGAACTGATGGAACGAGAGTTTTTAACCGCCTGCTAAAATAAAATAAGATTTATAATCACTTTAATTCTGTGATGAGTTTTCTTTTCTATATATCATATTGCTCTGGATAATATCCATTGAGATCTCTATTTTATCTATTTAAAGATTTTATATTGATGAGATAATTTTTTTATTATTCTCTCCGTTTTACGGATTTGACATTATTTGCTATTACAAAATTCTAAAGTAAGGTTTAATATTAATTATAAAGTAAGGTTGATAACCATAATTAGTATTAATTAATATTAATTATAAAGTAAGGTTAATAACCATAATTAGTAAGGTTAATAACCATTATTTGAGTCAGGTTAATAACCATAACCATAACCAAAATTAGATGTATCATATAAGATATAAGAATAGAATTTTAAAATTAAAAATTTAATAAAGAAAACGGTTTCCAAACAATGATCTAATTAAAAATCAAAAATTTAAAATTTAATACAAAAAACATATTCCCTAAATCCAAAGTTAAGATTAAACATGCAAACTTACATTAATTATAAAGACTCTGCTTAAATAAAAATAAATAAATAAAATATCCACGCCAACTATTATCGGCTCATCTAAGAAATCCATAAAGATATAGTCTAGCCAATAGATAATACTTACAACTGTCTTGAACCAATGACTCTCATTAATCAACCACTTAAGAAACACCCTCCCCAAAAATTCCAACGGTCACATCGCTAACCCCGACCAACACCTCTAACACAATACTCTCTCCAAAAATTCCAACGGTCAAAGACCTATCCCGCTATCACTAACCCCGACGAACACCTCGCATAAAACTAAATAAATATAAAGAAAAAGCATTTCCAGTTCTTTACACACCTCCTGATGAGGCATTGAAGTTTCAATGCCGAAACGAGCGTACCTTCGTAGAGGTTATATATAGAATAATTATGTACATGTTCTAAAATAAAATTTATAATATATATATATATATATATATATATATATAAACATGCGGCGTAGATACAGAAGAATCCAAAGGAGTATCCTGTACATAAAGTGGAAGGATAACTCTCTAAATATATATAAAACTTAAGACACACACGTTATTCCATGGTTAAGCGGAAGTATGGGGCTATTTCAGGCGAACCCTCATCAGCTTCCGCCTTTATTGTACAGAATTCGTGTAAAATCTTCTATACAATAAAGACGAAATCTGATGATAGTTCGCCTGAAATAGGCCTATATTTCCGCTTAACCATGAAATAACGTGTTTGTCTTAATTTTTACACACACGCACACACACTCACTCACACACACACACACACACACACACACACACATATATATATATATATATATATATATATATATATATATATAAACGAGATTAAAATTATACTCGTGTCGAAAACCTTCCTCGAGAACTATCGTCGGAAGGAAAAATGGTTTTAAAATAAGAACTGAGGGCATGAACATCAGACAAAAGAGTTCAGACCGAGATCAGCACGAAGCCCAAAGAAAAAACCCCCAATACGAGTAATCATCTAACAGAAAGCGCTCAATACATTGACACACGGGGTTGTAATTGTAGGATTAAGAATTGTTGTCTCTTACAGGGTAGATGTCAGCAGGAATGCGTAGTTTATCAAGTTAAAATTTATAAGAACACGGAGGACACTGACCCCAAAATATACATAGGAGCTACACAGGATAAATTTAAAAAAAGATATTATAATCCTACTAGTAGCTTCAATGACGAAAAGTCTAAGCATAGCACTACTTTATCCACTTACGTATGGACCATTAAACAAGAACTTAATAGAGACCCTATCTTGAAATGGGAGACACTGGAAAGTTTTGTTTTTTTTAATCATTTCACCCCGAGCAAGGCGGAAACGCCACTGATGTGCAGGGGGCTACATAAATGTAAAAAGATTAATTAGAAAAGAGTGAGGAGTACAAACTAGTTAGAAAGGAACAATAGAAAGCTGAGAAAGCAGGTGCGATGACAGACACATAGGTGGAGAGAAAAGGAAGGTTATACAGGGGAGGGGAGAGAGCTAGAGTCCAGTTGTTAGTAGATGAGTATTGACTTTGCATTTAAATTTCTGGAGGTTGTAGCCGTCAGGAAAGCAAGAATACGGGAGCGAGTTCCACAGGCGGGAAGTGCGAGAGAAGAAGCTGCAGGAGTAGAATTGTCGTCTGCATTTGGCTAACCTGACTGTGAATGGGTGGGACCCAGTTGTCAGTCTGGTTGCACGAGTAAACACCTGATGAGGAGGCATCAGTGACTTAAGTTCGTCTGAGCAGAAGCCATGAAAGTATTTATAGAACAGACAAAGGGAGGCCACATTTCGACGATGGGAAAGTGGCTGCAGTCGAGCCGCCAGATCAGTACCTATCACATTACAGACTCTCCTTTGGAGCCTGTCAAGAACACTGAGGAGAACGGCAGCGGCACCTGACCATAAATGGCAGCAGTACTCCATGCACGGACGGATGGTTGACTTGTATATATGCAGGATGGATTCAAGTGGAAAAAACATCGACATAGTAACCCAACCTTCTTAGCAGTAGATTTTGCTATGGATTCAATATAGTGGTTCCATTTGAGGTCTGAGGACAGGGTAAGTCCGATGCGTTAAATATAAAGCTAGCCAGCAATTTTGTAGGCTATGTACAGAGGAAAAATAGCTATAGCTTTGTATAAACAACCGAATAATTTATTGAATTTCAAGACAGAAATATTGAATAAATGTAGGCATAGGAAGCCCCTGGCTGTTGGATTAGGTTCCTTTATCGTGGGATAGTACTTTTTTGTTTTTGTTTTTGCCTTTCACCCATCTATTTAAAAATTAAAAAATTAAAATTTTTTTGTAATAAAGGTGTTGACTACCCCTCCTTTTGTTTGGTATCTCCTTTCATGGTCACGTGGGTTGTCTTAATTTCCTTCTTATATCTCGTTTTTTCGTCTCCTCTTTAACCAGCTTTCTCTGACGATCTATTTAGGTGAAACCTAAGTAGTAGGTTCGTCTGACTTATTATGTGTTATATATATATATATATATATATATATAGAGAGAGAGAGAGAGAGAGAGAGAGAGTCATCCGCAGACAGGTCTGTTTCGCTGTATCAAAGCTCATCAGTACGGTTAGACAGCCGATTGCCTTTTACCCAGGATTGAAATCCGACCGAATTGGCGTCAGTCGGCGATTCTACCTCTGAGCTATGGGCGTTCGGTAGAAGGAGGCAGACTTTTTAGCGTGTATATTATCATTATACACGCCCAATAGCTGAGAGTGTTCTAATTCATTGCTGAATGAACGATGCGTAAATGCCAGAGTAGCTACTGCTTTTCAAAGTCTACCATTCTTCCAGAGTGCTCAATTAGGGTGTGAGAGCGTAAATAGTCATCTGCAGACAGATTTGTTTAACTGTATCACAGCTCATCAGCAGATTACTTTTTACCCAGGATTGAAATCCGACCGAATTGGCATCAGTCGGTGATTCTATCTCTGAGCTACGGGCGCTCGGTAGAAGGAGGCAGACTTTTTAGGGTATATATATATATATATATATATATATATATATATATATAACACGAGCCCTGTTGAGTCCATCCAACCTTTCTGATCTCTGGTCGATTCCGCACACTTTGTGTTTGTTGACCTCGAATCGTCCAAATCAGAATCACTTGTCATCATCTGGCTAGACCAGACACGCGTAGGAACGATATATAATGAAAAGCCAAATTTAAGACTACCATAAATTTATAAATATTTATATATATCAAACAGATACAAAATTACAAGCGAGTCAAAGCTAAGTGACGCAAAAAATATCAGTTGGCTAGTATTTCAGTAGCACGTGATTTATTATCTCAACGGGACGATGGTTTCTTCAATTTGCAGCTCGTTGAATTTGGACTGACCGTTTCTTACAAAATCTCTGGGACAGGCTGTTTCAGGTTGTCCTCATCAATTTCGTTTTCCAATCGTAGTTTTATTAGAAATCACAAAATAAGGGATGTTGAAGTTAACTACGGGAATTCTTATTTCCCTCTCCTTATATATGACTTACTCTCTCGACATGTAAGTAATATCATTTAACCATTTCAACTTCTAATAGAAGTGGAGAAAACTTACTCCCTGTTATTGTCTGCCTGTCCTGTTATACAGTAAACAGGAAATCTTCAAGGACGTAATTTGACCTACGGTCACATATCGTGAAAACCCATTGACAAAGACTTTACCTGAATATCTTTGATAAATTCACTTTAGTTCTCCCGATAAAAATAATTTTGCACTCGTTCTGTCTTAGAATCTGTATTTTCCACTTTTTATCACTTCGGCTTCTTTTCCCGAGAAAAACAGTTGTATTCTCCAATTTTAGAGAAATCGCTCATCTTGAAAATCACATTAATACCAGCCATCTGAAAATATGGTTACATATATACCAAGGTCATAATATTCTGAAGAAAAGGTATGCTATTTCGTGTGTTGCATTAAAATGTTACGTGTGTCATGACAAATGTTTATTTTACTTTTGTAAGATTTTTAAAATCAAGAATTAACTTTGTTTACAAACTTGTCAAACTCTCAAAATGGACGAAAAAGGATAATTTTTCAAAACTCTCAAACAGTTCAGATTTCACTCAATATAATGTTTAATTGAAATACACCAGTGTAGGTACCTCTACCAAATCGCTGAAAAAAAAGGATAGTATAAATAAAATGGCCCCAAACTTAATAAAAACAAACTTTTTTTTTAATCAAAATGTTTATATTATTATTAGGAGAATAGATCAATATATTTTTTAATTATTTTAAAAAAAAAATTAATCCCTTCTAACATGTTCGAAATTTTGTTAATTTTTTTTTTATTTTAGTTTGCAGATAACAAAATCGTTATGAGAGGTTACAATGGAAAACGTAATATTACTCAGTGAGAAACACATTAATTCAGAAATTCTTGCAAAAATTAAATAATTGTTGGAATTTAATGAACCTTTCAGGATTTATTCACAAATAAATGAATTTATTTTTTAAATCATTATTTTTTAAAAATCTTGGTAAAAATATTTTTTAGATCTGTTACGTCATGTAAATTCATGATGTTTAATTAAAAACAGGACTCATTGGGGAATGTAAATCATATATTATTTTGTTAAACATTTTGACTAAATTTAAGAAAATCTGCTCCTAATAGTAAAATAAAAAATGGAATAAAACTATGACATAATTTAATTTTATAAGCTTTTAATTGCTTTAATAAATAAGACATATTAAGGACATTATAGTCTAAAGAAAAAAAATTCGATTAATAATTAACTTTTAAAAGAATTGTTTTCATTCCTTTTTTAATTATAACAATTTATAAAATTTTAAAAATATATTTAAAATACCCCAAAGTGTTGTTGTCATTAGTTTATTAATTTATTAAGTGAAGATTATATTTAGTAATCGAAAATTGATAAGTTTAATACAAATCGTCGTGCCTCCCTTTTTTTAGAATAAATTCTTTTGTGTATTTGAATTTTTTGTATGGTAATTTCTTTGGGTACATTAAAAGGTCATGTGTTTCGGGGTTTCTTCCCCTTACAGGAAAAAGCTGTAGAACTACGTCACTTGTGATCGCCATACACTTATCTTACCTCTCATCTATAAATCTGATAATACATTTCAAATTCAGTAGAAAGGTTAGAAAGTACAACTCAGTGTTTAAGAGATAGTTTTATTCTAAATTTCATGTTATAAATAAGTAATACTTGCGTAAATCAGAATAATTTAACATTAAATTTTCTAATTTTCCAAAGATAATGTGTCTATATTTTATTTTTGCAGGATTTTCGAAAGTGAAATGAATTAACATTTGTTTACAAATGTGTCGATGACTCAAGTATGGCCGAAAAATTGAAAGATTAAAAGAAAAATTGAAAATTTTCAGATTTCAATCAATATAATTTCTGTTTGAAATACACCAGGATATTTTGCCGATTGAAAATTGCAAATGTAATCATTTAGCTTTCAATTAAAGCTAAAATTAAAGCTTCAAGAAAACGTTTATATTTTAAAAATTCAGTCTAAAACTTAGGTATCGAAAATGAGTGGAGGAAGCTAAATATGTATTTTTTCCATTTGTAAACGAGTTATTACGCGACCTCGGTTTCTACCATGAACGGTGTCTTCAGCGATTTGCAGTAATTGATTTTAACGTTTACCGTTTTTTTTTGTTTTTTTTTTAGAACGCTCACGTAACACAGTTTTTTTTTTTAAGGCTCACGTGGAAGGGAAGTTTTGAACGTGCAATTTTTCAAATTACAAGAAATTATAACGTTTTCATCCATGGTTGTATGAAACCAATAGGTATTTTTTTAGTATGGTTACACTTAGTCATAATTTCTGTTCTTTCATTCAATAGTTCATTTTTGTTTGGAATAACATAATGTCTAACCTTTTCTTCCTGGCACAGTCTACATATTTTGCCACCGTTATAAGGTTTGGCTGTTTTTACTATAGTCCACGATATGTCTGGATCTTTTTCATATTTTGATTTCAATTTCCAAACTTGGCTAGCCAATTTTGTAGTTTTTTAAGTTTTCTATTTTGAATGTAGACTTATGAGTGAACCACCTGGTCTTAAAGTTGTCTTTGGTTGATCCCAAATATATTCTTGCTCTTCTTTTTCTATGTTCGTTGTCCCTTCAGGACGTAGGCGATCATGGCCTTCCACTTTTCCCTATCTCTGGTGGCTCTTAGCATGCGTTCTCCTGTTACACCATGCAATCCTTGTTCTGTCATCCACCTGATTAGGTCCTTCAAATATGTTATCTGTTGCTTTCCCCTGTCTCTTTTTCCCTCTATCTGACCTGTCAGTATCAGATTCTCCAAGCTCTCCTTCCTCATTGCGTGTCCTAGGAATTTCAGCTGTCTCTTCCTGATGCTCAGTATTAATTTCCTTTTTGTTTCCATCTTTTCCAAGACCTCATCATTGCTCACATGCTCGATCCATGATATTCGCAGCATCCTTCTGTAGAACCATATTTCACTTTGCTTCAAGCTTTTCCCTCATTGTTGATGGTATTGTCCAGCATTCACTGCCATATTGAAGAACGGACAGCACGTAGGAATCCAGTACTCTCTTCCTAGTTTCTAACGAAATTGTCCTGTTTCTTAATACTTTACTCAACTTCTGGAATGCTTCATTCGCCATGCCAATTCGCTTTCGGATCTCTGTGCTGCACTTTCCGTCTTCTATTATAACGCTTCCCAGGTATTTAAATTTTTGTACCTGCTTGATTCTGGTATCCCCGACCTGTATTTGGCATTTTGGGTTGCCCATTTTACTGATGACCATGCATTCGGTTTTCGTGCAGTTTACTTGACTTAAATGGCCAAAATAAAATATATTTTGTTTACAAACGGAAAATATTATACGTATACTTGAGAAGAGTTGTTTTCAGAGGTTCGTGTAATCTTTTAAATGTTTCCGAAACGTCTATATTATTCTAATTGCAGTTTCCTCTTTGTTCGTCCTTGGTAACTTTTCACCTCATATGTCTTTACCTCTGTTTCCATGAATTAATTATATGCATGTTCTCCACGTATTATGTTATTTTTTTTTTTTGTCTCCCAATCCAACTCTTGTCTATCCATCAATCTACAACTTTATTTCTCTCTTATTACCTCCTTCGTCTCTTTTCCCGCTTCAAATGACCGACTTCCGGAGTTTTGCAGTGCATTGTCGAGGACTGTGGGTGGTTGTACGCTTTTGCAATAAAAGAACGCTTATCCAGTCGGCGGCATCTTTGAAGTAACTTTGGTGAGCGATTTTCTTTTCCATTTCGGGTCGGTCGTTTAAATATCAGAAATTCAGTGACTTTTCACGCATCCTTGTCAACGCATAACAAGCGACAAAAATATACGCGTGAACTTTTAGCGCGAGTAATGTCACTAGATGTTATTGGTATCACTTTACTAAACAAGAAAGTTAAGTGTCAAGACATTGGAGTAGTAAAAGAAAGAAAGAAAGAAAGAAAGAAAGCAAGCAAGAAAGAATCAAAGAAAGGAAGCAAGTAAGAAAGAAAGAAAGATATAAATAAATAAATAAATAAATAAATAAATAAAGAACGAAAGAAAGAAAGAAAAAAAAAGAATGCTAGAAAGTGAGCAAGCAAACAAGAAAAAAAGAATAAAAGAAAGAGAAAAGAATGAAAGAAACAAAGAATGAAGGAAAGAAAAAAAGAAAAAAGATATAAAGAAAGAAGGAAAGAAAGAAAAACGAAATCAAGCTAGCAAGAAAGAAAGAAGGATAAAAGAATGATAGAGAAAGTGAGAATGCAAGAAAGCAAGAAAGAAAGAAAGAAAGAAAGAAAGAAAGAACGAAAGAAAGAAAATAAGAAAAAAGACATAAACAATAAAAGAAAGAAAGAAAGAAAGATAAAGTAAAGAAAAAGAATAGCAATCTAGCAAGAAAGAAAGAAAGAAAGAAAGAAAGAAAGGAAAAAGAAGAAAAAAGCAAGTACGAAAGAAAAAAAGCAAGCAGAAAAAGAAAGAAAGAAAGAAAGAAAGAAAGCGAACAAGAAAGAAAGAAAGCTAGAAAGAAAAAAAAGAAAAAAAAGAAAAAAGAACAGAGATAGCTCCATACGCGATATTCCTAACCCTACCAAGTAGAGATTAAAAAAAAAAAAAAAAAAAAGCACTTGTTTGGCCATTTGGTGAATTTTTGTGAGGTGGAATATTCCGAGAAATTTTTACTATACCCTCATTATAAGACAGATATTTCGAGCGAACGAGGGGGAAAAAAAAAAAAAGAAAAAATATTTAAAAAGAAAGAAAGGAAGAAAGAAAGAAAACAGGAAACAGGTTAGAAAGAAAGAAACACCAATATACTTGAACAAATGCGACAGGAATTACTACCCGTCTTAAAAGAAATGTATTCCCGGAAACTAGTGTATATATATATATATATATATATATATATATATATATATATACGTTTGTGTGTATGTGTGTCTCCACTGAATCGAAAAAAAAAAAAAAACAGCACGGCATGAATAAAAAGGCCCCAGATTTAATAAAAACGAACTTTTTCAGTCTAAATGTTTATATTATTATTAAGACAAAAGATCCAAGTATTTTTAATTATTTAAAAAAAAACATTAATCCCTTCTAATACGCCAGAAAGTTTGGAAAAAATCTTGTTTTGATTTAAGTTAGCGGGTAACCAAATTGTTACGAGAGTTTACAAAGGAAAACGTACCTCCCCATAGCTAGGGTGGCTTCACTTGAATCTGCTGCCCATCAATATGTATGTCTCTGTCTGTCTCTCCTCATTTCGGTTAGTTACCTATTCTTTCTGTACCGTTCTCCCTCATCTCCTGACTGCTCCCTTCTAAATAGCATTGCTGATAACATTGATAAGGCTATTTCCTACCACCCATTCGCTCACATATTTCTATTCGGAGATCTCAACGACCATCACATTAGTATCATTAGGCAACAGGTTTAGATAACACCATCACAGTGAGTGGCTTAAAGACTATTACTGATCTCGCAGGCGTCCACGCCATGAACTTCGTTATTTCTCAATCCATTACACAAGTGGTGGACTTCCCCACTCGCTTCCCAAGTACTCCCTCCGGACACTCCTCACTACGAGATATATGTTTTACCTCTGCCCCTGACGCCTGTCAAGTCTCGCAGCTTTGCCCGCTCGGCAACTCCGACCATGCTGTTGTCTCTCAGTATTTCTTTCCACTCTCACTCCCCTCAGGAGCCTCCTACCTATAGGACCTCCTACCGCTACCAAAAAGCTGACTGGGATGCATTTCGCGATTTCCTCTGCGACGTCCCTTGGGGAAAAGTGCTCGATCTCCCAGTTGATGACTGTGCCTCTGAGGTCTCGTCATGGGTGAAAGCTGGCATTGATGCCTTCATACCCACCAGGAAGTATTGCCTAAAACTTCATTCCTCTCCGTGGTTCGCTCCTGCCTGTTCGGCCGCCATTGCCCACAGGAATTTAATAATTCCGACTATTCAGGAGACAGTCATCTGATCACAATAGGCGCCTATTCACGTCTGCTCGCAATAAGTGCAAGAGAATCCTGAATGATGCCAAACGGTTGTTCGCTGAGAAAATGCGACAGCGCGTAGCTGACTGCAAGTTCGGCTCCAAGGACTACTGGCGGATATGCAAACGGGTGCTTAACAACTGCAAATCCTCTATACCTCCTTTAATCCATGAATTTGAGGTTCTCACATCATCTGCGGACAAAGCTGAGTGCTTTACCCGCAGATTCTCATCCAACTACACGTTTGACTCATCTGGAGTATGCTCACCCGACTTCCCCGTTAGAACTGAGGCCAACCTGCACGACGTATATATTACCCCGAAGGTAGTATCCCGAATAATTTCAAAACTTGAGTCCCATAAGGCGAGCGGTGACGACGGAATCCCGGTGATAGTCTTTAAGAGGTGTTCCCCTGAACTCTCCCCTGTCCTCTCTAAACTGTTTCACTACTGCCTTTCTGGTTCCTGTTTTCCTGCATGCTGGAAGTTCTCTTCAGTCGTTCCTGTATTTAAAAATTGTGGTGAACCCTCGGATCTATCCAACTATAGCCCTATCAGTCTTCTACTGATATTCGGTAAAGTGTTCGAGGCTATAATCAATGCTGAAATAGGGAATAGCGACTCCGAATGACAACAAATCGGTCGAGTTTCGATCCCGGCCAGAAGCAAGTGGATGTGTCTAAACACACTGATGAGCTGTGATACAGTGAAACAGGCTTGTATGTGGGTGAATAATATATATTCGGAAGTCATTCGATTAGGTAACGTTGCTTTCATCTTTTTGGTATCATTAGGCATTTTATATCAACTGATTCTCCAACGCTTTTTTCAAATGCACAACAGGTTTAGATAACATGTGTTCCTTTTCTTTAGGACTGTGTTTGATTACCTTAGCAGGATGGTTAGATCTAGTGTTCACATACTTCCTATTTGTGTTGGGTTTCATATATGGAGAGACACTACTGTGGTGATACCGAGCAAAAGCAATGGACCGGATGTTTGCGCTTTCACGACCAAAAAGCAAATGACCAAAAGTCGTCGCTGCGCCGCCGGCTCCGCGCAGATGTTCCGACTGAAAACTAAAAATTAATTAAATTTCCAGTTCACGAGCCTACGCGAATTTTATTTATCAACCAATGGGAAGCCCAGAACCAAATACAAGTGTGAAATCCCAAATGAGCTGCTGTGATCCAAAAAGAAGATATAAAAAGTGGGTACAGAAAGCATCGACAGGCAGACCGACTCGAGGAGAAGAGAGTAAATAGTAGCCCCTTGACCGAAGTCAAGCGGCTTACTATATTCGCCTCCCTTACCTCTTTCCTTCTTCCCTGCCTCAAAAACTACTTACTGACTTAAGGAGCGAATACATCAAAGACATTCCTTACTTACACGCTCCCAAATTCCTAAGCATTAATTCTCTTTCAGCATTTTATTGCCATGAATATTTTAACGTTTGTTGGACCTATACTTCATGTATTACTTCAATTGTAAAAACATTAATTCATATGTGTATATATAAAATGTTATTTTTCTACTCAAATTGCCTTTCTTGATTGGTAATCATTTCATGACTTATAGTGGGCTATCTACGACAGGGCCAAATGCCGTTAACCTGCAACAGTAGACAACTAACCTTCACTAGAACGGACTCTACACTACTAACAGAAATGGATAGATAAGCAACCCACTATAATACTTCGCAGTGAAATGTAAATAAAAATAAATAAATAAATAAACGTGCATCGAGATATGATTCTTTTGATAAGATACTTGTGTATATTTACCCTAAGCTTTCCGATCAGGGTTCGAGTCATGCTTCAGGGTTGGCTTTTAAGTCAAGCAAATAAGCTGATACTGTTCAGAAGTGCTTGGTTTGGCTGATTTTGTTTTGTGGCACATCAACACTTCTATGAGTTATTTAATGCCAAAATCTAAATAGTTTGAACAAATTTCTATGGTTTTAACTACAAATAAAATATATTGTTGGTAATTTTACCACCAAATGAATTCCTACAAATATGTACTATTGGTCATTTTCTTTCAAATGAAAATGTATTGCTAATAAGGATTACTATAATAAGTTATGTCTATACATTCATAGTGTTTTGATTGGGGGGGTTCACTATTTACTCGTAGCTTCGACCCTAACAGGTGCTACCACTTCAGGTAAGGGTGGACCTGGGAACAACAGCAATTAAAAGGTGGTTCCATGCTTCTCAAAACCTACCAGTTTGCAGATTAAATTCTACGTCTATATATTATACAACCTTTTTTATTTTCCGGCCAGTATATTCTAAATAAAGGATGTGCGTTGTGGTACAGTGGATATCGGCTCGGAACGAGAAACCGGGAAGCCGAGTTCGAATTCCAGTTGAATCCATTTTGTATACGTATAATAGTATAACTAGTCTTCAGCAATGTAGTACTGAAAATAAAAATGATGACGATTGTCGTCTGAATAACATAGGAAATAAGGAATTTGAGCATTCTTCTTCTATGTGTCCTGTCCCTTCAAGACGTAGGCGATTATAACTTTCCAAGTCTTCCCATCCCTGGTGGCTCTTATCACGCCTTCTCCTGTTACACATGTAACCCTCATTCCGTCATCCACCTGATTAGGTCCTTCAAATATGTTATCCGCTGCTTTCCTCTGTCTCTTTCTCCTTCTATCTGCCCTGTTAGTATCAGGTTTTCCAAGCCCTCTTTCCTCATTGCATGTCCCAGGAACTTCAGCTGTCTCATCCTGATATTAATTTCGTTTTCGTCTCCATCATTTCCAAAACATCATCATTGCTCACATGCTCGGTCTATGATATTCTCAGCATCCTTTTGTAGAACCACATTTCACTTTGTTTTAAGTTTTTCCTTCATCTTTGATGATATTGTCCAGCATTTACTGCCATATTGAAGAACTGACATCACATAGCAATCCAGTACGCTCCTCTTTGTTTCCAGCGAAATTGTCCTGTTTCTTAAAACTTTACTCAACTTCAGGAATGCTTCCTTCGCCATGCCAATTCGTCTTCGGATCTCTGCGTCGCACTTTCCGTCTTCTGTTATAACGCTTCCCAGGTATTTAAATTTTTGTACCGGCTTGTTTCCCCGATAGAAACAATTTTTTACGGTTCTGTACGAAGAAAGGTGTAATTTTATACACTAATTAAAGCTGTTCGCAAAGTGTATTCTGAAAAAAAAGAACACTTTTGCAACCACTTACAAAACGCACAACTGTTTTCGTATATTTTTCAGCATTTGTTTTGTTAGCGACTTAAAGGGTTTTTAATCTTTAAAATGCTGAATGCTTTTTCGACGACATATCTTTGGTTCGCTAGAAGGATGCCTATGCGATGCATTTATTGATTCTGTATATAAGTATTTTCCTTTTTTTTAAATTCATTGTATCAGTTTATTAAGAGCTTCAGTTAAATCCTTCTTTTCAACTAGATTGCAATTGTACCGTTTGCCGAACCACAGCAGCGTACATCTTCAGCTATCATCCATGCACGGGTTTAGTCCAAATATATATATATATATATATATATATATATATATATATATATATATATATATATACTTACTCATGTTTACATACACGCATGCATGGACGCCCACATAAGAACATATTTAAATATATACGCACATTCAAACACGCACACATCCAAATATACATGCGCACGAGCAGAAACTTTTACAAATATGTACTCATAAACCCAGCTATATAAAAACACGCACATATATATATATATATACATATATATATATATATATATATTTATATATATAGATGTGTATATAGTAACAAACATACAATACAAAAATATATCCACAAATATTCACCCATCTCTCTCTCTCTCTCTCTCTA
The DNA here is from genome assembly GCA_037127315.1 of Ascarosepion bandense. Classification (NCBI taxonomy): domain Eukaryota; kingdom Metazoa; phylum Mollusca; class Cephalopoda; order Sepiida; family Sepiidae; genus Ascarosepion; species Ascarosepion bandense. Next base: position 3,469,219 of record JBBBDQ010000205.1, read on the forward strand.
TATATATATATATATATATATACCTACGTACGTACATCTTTGTTTATGATTTGATCGATCTTTGTTTCATATAATCCAAATTTTCTGCATCGTATATTTTTGGTTATTTCTGGCTAACAGTGTCTTGTCATAATCAGGCTTTCGAAAACTTATATATATATATATATATATATATATATATATATATATATATGGCTTTCTCTTTCTCCATGGTGGTTAGTTTGTTCAGTATATATATAGTCCTTTACATACAAGTTGTGAAAAAAGACTTAGAGATGAAAACATCATGAAGTTTTTACAAACATGAAGAGAAAAGATGGGAATATAAAATCTACACAACAATGTTTGTGTACTTTAAACACAAACAAAGCCCTACTTGTTCACAATCGGCTGGCGCAATTTCTGCGAGCATGTATTTACGCGTGAGAATGTGTTTGCGTGCGAGATAAAGAGAGGGAGAGAGAAGAGAGGAAGAAAGGTAGAAAGAAATAGAGCGAGTGACGAGGCGAAAAAATGAATGAAAGTATTTGAACGTAAGTATAAGGAGAGGAAAAGGCCCATACGAAATATCGGGTAACAGAAGTTGACATGTTTCTCTTGAACGTCATTTAGAGTGAAAACGTTTCCGTATTGGTTAATTTAAGGATCGAGTCTTGAACCAAACTTTGATAAATAGAACAATTCTCTTTTCTCTCTCTCTCTCTCCCCATCTCTTTTTGGAGATAAACATATCGAGAAAAACAGAGAGCCTAAAAATTACTTGACAAAGATTACAGTGTAAAATGTTACAGACAGTAACCATTGCGCAATAAAACCATATTGAATATTATACCATAATAATAATTTAAAAAAACTGGACAAAAAAGTGCAAAGTTGTGGTGCAGTAGATATCGGCTCGGAACGAGAAATCAGAGAACCGAGTTCGAATTCAAGTTGAATTCGTTGCATTCACTTACGGATAAATACCCTTAGGAAAGGTATGAATTCGTCGCTCCTTCCTATGGGTTAAATAGCAAGACAGATTGGGTTCTATAACCTTGGTTGGCAATCAGTCTGCTGCAGAAAATAATGGCAACATACTGCGGGAAAGTCTTCTGCCCAGTCAGTCATGTCACTTTCGAGACATGATCGCCCAAGCGTGTATCACGTATGGCACTTAAGTAACTGTCTGAATAATTGTCATAATAACAATAACTTTGATGTGACAATGGATAGTTATGATGACGCATGAATATAGAAACTCATTCGCGTATACAATATCAATAGACTAATATTTTTAATAAAAAAGACAAATTTTTTACAGGGATGACAGTGTATTAATCATAAGAAGCAGTAACAACAGAAATACAGAAACAATAAGAAAACAAATTATAAAAATCCTTTAAAACCTTACGATTTCAAATAAATAAAAAAAAATACAAAATCGAATCAAAAATTAGTAAATTTTTTAGATATAACCAGCCTTTGAAATTTCACTAGCCCGATCGACTCAGTCGATTAAAAACTTAATTGGGTAGTTAAAGTTTATTGCTTTACTTGTCGATTAAAAACCTCGACGAGTCCGTTCAAATATAGAAAAAGGAAATCTTTCCTTTTACAACACAAAAGTATGCCTCTGAAGATACACAAGTTACTGAGAATGACGTACAATGACATTATTGAACTCTTGGCTTTTATCGTCCCGGTCAGTGTAAACATTCGTTTAATTAACGCTTCCAGAGTGGAGCCAAAATGTTTCTGTCGCCCAGATTAAGGACGCTCACAGATTTAGAAAAATGTTATCCTATATTTCCTCCCCGATTACGAATCATTTGAACATTTGAAAGAAAGAAAAAAACGCATACTTCTTTCAATCACGCACCGAAAGAAAATTATACAAGTACTTTTTTATAGAAAATTATTGAGAAAATCAGATTTGTTAATTTTTATCATCTATGAGATGAACGTTGTTGTCAAAGAGAAGAAAGAAACTACGAATTTAGGTACCTCTACTCAATTGCAAAAAAAAAAAAATATCATGATGTTAAAATGGCTCAAACTTAATAAAAACAAAGTTTTATCATCATAATGTTTATGCTATTATTAAGAGGAACGGCCAAATTTTGTTGTTATAATTTTTAAAAACTTTAAGTCCTTTTTAACACGTTCAAAATTTTAATTAAAATTTCATTTTCTTGTTTTTCGTCAGCGATTCACGCTATGTTTACGTATGGCGACTATTAAGAAAATGGAGTCGCTCGAGTAAAATGATTTTGGTGCGAGTAAATTTTCCCTCGCTCTCGACCGCCAGTCAAGTGATATCTTTTTAAACTCTCAAAGGCTGGATATAACAAAAGAACCTTCAGACCATACAGAAAAACAAACAACAATCCAACACATATAAACAAATTCTCCAAATACACCCTCTATCTTATCCAAGTAACCCTAACCCTACCAATAAAAGAATCAGTACAAACTTTAGCTTCTAAATATTCAATGAAAACCAAAAATATATATCTTTTAGCCTGTAGTGGATAAGTAATTAATTAAATCAAATCTCTTCACTTTTACAAAAAAAATCACTACGACGTGTGAAACCCTGGTTTTCCGCAAATAGATAAAGGATTGACCATTTGCTTCAAGAAAATGTCAAACCAGATTTCGCAAGTCGGTGTTAAAATGATTTTTGATGAATGGGATCAACTTGCAAGACCAAAAGGACTTCGCCTGTAAGTGCGAAAATATTTAGATTACAATAAAAAAAACTTCATCAACGTCAGTCAAGTCAGTCAGATGGAAGCAGCAAGAAAGACAACACTAAAATGTAACTTCAAACTTCAAGCGACCCGGACACTGTCCTCTTTCTTTTTCTCCTTATCTATTTCAACAATTACTACTAGAACATTTTGTACGGACTCTGCTCATAACGTCTTAATTTTTGTAATTGTACATTAATTTCTACAACTTATGTTAGTCTTTTCTTATAATAAATTTTTATTTTAACATTCAAAATGTATATTTTATTATTTCACTCTTCTACACTAATCCACATAATTCCACATATTTCAACTTGCCGACAACCAACCTTCTGATAATAATTCTGATGATTATAACTCTGCTTAAATCCTGTAAGCTGTAGAGAGTTCGGTTAAGTCTGACACAAGGCCGAATTAAAGAAACATTAACCAGCTCCTTACGCTTCAAGCCCTAAAAAGCAACGGATATTTAAACAAACTAGAATGCAGAAACAAACAATTCAAACAAAAAAAAGGAGAAACAACAAATATTAGAATATTTAAAAAAAAGAAACAACAGATATTTAAACAAACTAAAACACAAAAACGAAACAATTCAAACAAAAAAAGAAACAACAAATATTAGAATATTAAAACAAAGAAGAAACAACGGATATTTAAACAAACTAGAACACAAAAACGAAACAATTCAAAAAAAAAAAAACGAAACCTCAAATATAGAATATTAAAGCAAAAAAAGAAACAACGGATATTTAAACAAAGTAGAATACAAAAACGAAACAATTCAAACAGCAACAAAGAAACAACAAATATTAGAATATTAAAACAAAAAAAGAAACAACGGATATTTAAACAAACTAGAAAACAAAAATGAAACAATTCAAACAGAAAAAGAAACAACAGATATTAGAGTATTAAACCAAAAAAGAAACAACGGATATTTAAACATACTAGAAAACAAAAACGAAACAATTCAAACAAAAGCGAAAGTAAAAGAAATCAAATTTCACAATAAAAACAAAATTAAGAAAAAAAATATTTGTCAAAATATTTGTCAAAATAATTGAGAAACTCTTCCTCAGAAACAACAAGCTATTAAAAATACAATTAAAATCAGTTACATCTGCACGGATAACATGGAGCAATTAACAACCAAACACAATTATAACAATCAACAAAATCAATACTCAACCAACAAAATAACACTAATTAATGTAACTGCCGAAACAAGGGAAAATATCTACTTAACAAATGTCTAATCAATTGTACCACCGTATCCTCTGGACCGACGCATTCAACTCAGACCGGCCGTTGGTCCAGTATGCTCCAGTATTACACATGTCTTAGATACCAAATGTCAATTCGATGCCACCCTCTAGTCAGGTTGTGATTTTTTTTTCTTTTGGGATCCTGTAGAGATTGTAGATTGGTTTACCTGCTTGTTCATCGGTTAACAGAAAAATAAATATAACCAAGTAAAGGAGTGATGTGCCCTTCGTTTAACCCTTAGCGTAACTATTACAACCATTAATAGTAATAGTATTAGTAGGAGGAGGAGTAGCGGTATTTAGTTGTTAGCGACGGTATTTCGCTTATCAGGAACACACAACGGTGTTTCTTTTCAGTCTCTGACGTCCTCAGCTCAGTTTAATTGCATTCGAAGACAGTCGAAACCTCAATTCTTTTCTCCCACTCTCGTCTCGTCTCATTGACTCGTCTCGTCGACTCTTCTCGTCGACTCTTTCTTGCCCCATCGGGCCGTTTCCCGGTGCTTCTCTCGACTCTCCTGTTTTTTCTCGTGCAAACACGCGTTTAAATAGAAGCGGAGTGGTGGTGGCAGAAACTCGAGTCAGTTGTAACTTAGAATACAACCTGATTATTGACTTCTCCCCCAAATTCGACCATACCAACCGCCTCCATGACATACTTTTAAAGTACAATTTCAACTCTCCAAGAATAATCAACTTACTTTTTCACCGACTGGTTTTCGAATTTCGCAACAAAACGCTATCGTTTTATCAACTTGCTATTAATTATTCTGACATTTTTTTGTAACTACAGAGATCTTGCTAAAAAAAAGTTCGAGATTAAACATCTTTAATCTTAACCTCGATTCTTATGGCATCAAAATCCATTTCTCTTCAAAAGTTATAATTTATGATTGTTCCATTATCCTTTAGATACATACAAAAAGATTGCATTTCTAAATTAACTGTTTGTACATGAATATTTCAAAGTTTTTACAGTATATCAACATTTTGGTTATTGAGACGCCTCTCTTTCAGTTGGTGTTTTCTGTTTTACGGCCTTTATTATCATTATTATTATTATTTCAGGGTGACATCGCCCCTGCCACATAATAATATAATCTACAAAGCTACCGTAAAAGATAACATTAACACAAGAAAACATTTACATAAGCGCTACAGAAACAACTTTTAAATAAAGATATAACAACCACAAAACGTCAGAAAAAATACACTCAGCAAAATCAAACAGGAAATCTTAAAAATAGAAGGCTCACACAATATCAATGGCAAAAAGTGCAAATTAGGCTTCGATATGTCACGGAAAGGGATATATATTTATTATTCAAAGTAGTTAAGTGGTTTTGGCTAATGCAACCGGGGAGAACAATCTAGGGAGTAGCCAAAATGGACTTGTAGTCGTCGTAGTCGTATGCAGTATGCTTAGGCGTAGGATTATGCAATAGGCGTATTCACTAGGCTTTCCAATAGGTATAGTCTCAGTCGTCCCAGTTACAGTCTGTATTTATTGCTGACACCAGCCAATCTGTGAGGGGGAACCAAGGTACATGCATATTCATTACATCACGCTTAAAGGAAAAACTAGTAATAATTACATTTTAAAACTAAAATGCACACCTAAGCAAGAAGAACGAAATAATGGGTATACATACATTAATACTTACGGTGAACCTGAAGAAGACTACCACAACCTTTAAATTTGTTGTCTTTCATTTTTTTTGTTTGTTTTACTTTTTTCAGTGCCATCTTATGGATTACACATATACTTTCAGATTGCCAAAAGAAAAAAATTGGAAAAAATTCAATATTTCAACAATTTTAGACGGGGCTCAGTTTTTCATACAACGTTATAGTAAATCGATCCTCCATTTCGGAACCACTTGCCGGTACGACATTACCACCACCTGTAAATTTGTTGATTATCAATTTTCTTTTTTACTTTTGTAAGTGCAATCTTCATTTATGACAATGTATGACATAAACTTCAAATAAACAATCAAAATAATTTAACATAAACCACAACCTTATTAATTATACTGAGACGAAACACTGACAATGAACATTTCTATAAAACGTTAGACAAATATTTAATTTATCGTCTAATGCACTAATTAAAATAAGCATACAAATAAAAATAAAATAAATATAAGAAAATTTAGGCTAATAATCGAAGTAAATATTAAATAAAAGAAATTCAACAACAACTATAATTTATACTTCAACAGGTGTTTACTCGTGCCACCAGACTGGCAACTGGGTCCCACCCATTCACAGTCTGGTTAGCCAAATGCAGAAGACAATTCTACTCCTTCAGCTTCTTCTCTCGTACTTCCCGCCTGTGGAACTCGCTCCCGTATTCTTGCTTTCCTGACGGCTACAACCTCCAGAAATTTAAATGCAAAGTCAATACTCATCTACTAACCACTGGACTCTAGCTCTCTCCCCACCCCCGTATAACCTTCCCTTTCTCTCCACCTATGTATCTGTCATCGCACCTGCTTTCTCAGCTTTCTATTGTTCCTTTCTAACTAGTTTGTACTCCTCACTCTTTTCTAATTAATCTTTTTACATTTATGTAGCCCCCTGCACATCAGTGGCGTTTCCGCCTTGCTCGGGGTGAAATGATTTTTAAAAAAAAAGGTGTGTGTGTACGTTTGTACGTACATGTACTTGCATGTATGTGTATACACAAACGTATGTAGGCTTGTGTATATGAGTGTGTACGTACGTATTTTGACCTTGAATAATTTCTCGCTGATTATCATGATATTCCGTTCCCAAAACTACGAGTTTCAGATGGTAATACAACTATAAGGAAATTTTTTTCTTGTTTTCTTTTTTATAATCATATCGCCCTAAGCAAGACATTTTACTGTCACTGTTTTGTAGGGGGTTACATGGGAGGAAAGTTATGAGAAAGAGTGACAGGTTATAGGGGGTGTCAGGAAGTGGGAAAGAGAAGGATAACTGTGGCCATAAAGTGAAGGATAAGTTTATATATTGATTCTAATGTAGAATTGATTCCACTTTTAATATCCACATTATGATAGTCTAGAATTTTTTGTTATAATTATATCGCCCCATGCAAGGCATTTTACTGCCACTGGTTTACAGGGGGTTACATAGGAGGAAAGTTATGAGAAAGAGTGACAGGTTATTGTGGGTGTAAGGAAGTGGGAAAGAGAAAGATGAGAATACTGATGAGAGTGGAGTGGATGGAGAAAGAAGCATGAGAGAGAGGATGCAGGTTAGTGAGATAGGAGATGACTATTGACTTTACATTTAAATTCTTGAAGATTGTAGCTGTCGGGAAAGCAAGTAAATGGGAGGGAATTCCACAGGCGGGAAGTGCGAGAAAAGAAGCTGAGGAGTAGAATTTGCGTTTAGAATTTGTTGGTTTCACAGTAAAAGGGTGGGACCTAGTTGCTAATCATGTGGCTCGAATAAATTTATATATAGTGGTCACCAGTGAGCTAAGTTCATCGGTAATAAAAGTACTAAAAGCAATCTTGAAATTCAGTGTATGTCATTTCAACCATATCTAAACGAACTTTGCTTTTCTTAGCGTTAAACACGATGGATTTTCTACCAAAGAAAGTGTATTTGCGGAGTACTTTACTGCACTCATTCAGTCACTTAAGTGCCATACGTGATACATGCTTTAGGCGATCATGTCTCGAAAGAGACATGACTGACTGGGCAGAAGATTTTCTATCCTGCTCTTTAAATTATAGCTGAATGGAGACGAGACGGACTGTATTAATAAGTAGTAATTAGTGGGGGGATCAGTTTATTACTTAATAACAATAAAAAACTGATCCCCCACTTTTTGCCCAGTAGAAGCTTTACTTGTTTCCAACTATTATCTTCATTCAGTCAGTTAAGTGCCATACGTGATACACGCTTTGGGCGATCATGTCTCGAAAGAGACATGACTGACTAGGCAGAAAATTATCCCGCAGTAGGTTGCCATTGCTTTCTGAGGAAGACTGGTTGCCAGCCAAGGCTATAGAACCCAATTTGTTCTATTAGTTAACACATAACTGGAGAGAAGAGACGGATTAATACCTTTCCCAAGGGTATTTGCGCGAAAGCGAATGCAAGGAATTCAACTAGATTTCGAACTCGGCTCCCCGATCTGCCGTTCCGAGTCGATATCCACTGCACCACAACGCACATCCGCGCATCTACACTACTTTGTTTTAAAAAAATCTGCAGCTGAAGCACATAAATTCTTGTTGAGACTTACGGCGACCATGCTCTTTCGGAAACAACATGCAGGGTTTGGTTTAGACGTTTCTAAAATGATCATTATTTTTAATTTAACTAGCAGTATAGCCCGGCGTTTCTCGGGTGTAATGAAAGCTGTAAAACTAATCCATGGTCCTGAAGTTCAGACTCTTTGGAAGTTGGCACGAACGATTAAAAAGCATTAGTTGTTTCCCGTTAAAGCGAAACCGTAGACTGAAAGAAAAATGAATGGATTTAAGTCAAATTTCGATTTCCTGGTATCGATATCAAATAAGCTTTTTTCTTATTGTAAACTGAATTTTGAAGGCTAAATAAATCCTCTGAGTAAATGTTATCATGGCTGAGACTAAGAAATACAATTATACCTACTTAGAGCCAAACCCGAAGCAAAATCTAAAATGAAAGGGCTGAAAAAATACAGACACGCAGGCAGATAAACAGACACGCACACAAACATCTTGCCTTATATATATATATATATATATATATATATATATATATATATTATCGATTTTCTGCACTATTGTAAGAACTGCCACCTTGAAAGTTCTGAATATCGTTTCTCATGTCTATGAGTGTATGAGTGTATGAAATTTGGTTAAAATCGGACCACTCCTTCTATAACCCGATTTTTTTCGATTATCGATTTTCGATATTTATCGGGGCTACCTCGACACAAAACCTAGCTAAGAACACTCGCAGACGCTTATAGTACAACTGTGTAAATTTTCAAGAAAATCGGCTCATACGTTTCGGTGTCTACAGGTAACGGACACACACACACACACACACACACACACACACACACACACACACACACATACACACACAGATAAAGTTCCATTTATAAATAAGTTTAGATATAAAGAACGTTCTGGCGCATCAAAAAAGTTTAAAGACAAAGCTCTGGGGACATTACAAGTTGTTTGGCCACCTAACTTCACAAGCACATTATTTGTTGACATTTAACCTCCTCATCTCTTGTTTTATATTTTCTAACTGACCCAGTTATTTAAGGTTTTAACGTTCCATGACACCAGAATAATATTTGGTTTGATGTAAACAGTCTTGTAGCACAAGGGTGGGGACATGCGTAATAGTAAGTCTGTCGCTAGAATTTTGAGTGAATGTCAACATTAATCTCAATCTTTTTGAATGGACAAATTAATCTTAAAATTTAACAACCATCGTGCAATTTCTATTATTTTTCTTTCCTTTTTATTCTGCTTCTATTGAGTTGGCCAAGTGGCCATTCCTTTATGATTTTAGGGACAGACATTTAATTTCTACTACAACCAATCTTTAACCCTTTGTTTCATATTGGTTACAATTGTAACCAATATGTAACAAAGGTTAGAGAAAGGTTACAATTGTAACCAATATGCAAAAAGGTTAGAGAAAGGTTACAATTTTAACCAATATGCAACAAAGATTAGAAAAAGGTTACAATTGAAACCAATATGTAACAAAGTTTAGAGAAAGGTTACAATTGAAACCAGTATGTAAAAAGATTAGAGAAAGGTTACAATTGTAAGCAATATATAACAAAGTTTACAGAAAGGTTACAATTGTAACCAATATGTAACAAAATTTAGAGAAAGGTTACAATTGTAACCAATATGCAACAATGGTTAGAGAAAGGTTACAATTGAAACCAGTATGTAACAAAGGTTAGAAAAATGTTACAATTGAAACCAATATGTAACAAAGGTTAGAGAAATGGTATAATTGTAACCAATATGTAACAAAGGTTAGAGAAAGGTTACAATTGAAACCAATATGTAACAAAGGTTAGAAAAAGGTTACAATTGTAACCAATATGCGAGAAAGAATAGAGAATGGTTACAATTGAAACCAGTATGTAACAAAGGTTAGAAAAAGGTTACAATTGTAACCAATATGCAACAAATGATAGAGAAAGGTTACAATTGAAACCAATATGTAACAAAGGTTAGAGAAAGGTTACAATTGAAACCAATATGTAACAAAGGTTAGAAAAAAGTTACAATTGTAACCAATATGCAACAAAGGATAGAAAAAGGTTACAATTGAAACCAATATGTAACAAAGGTTAGAGAAAGGTTACAATTGAAACCAATATGCAACAAAGGTTAGAGAAAGGTTACAATTGAAACCAATATGTAACAAAGGTTAGAGAAAGGTTACAATTGAAACCAATATGTAACAAAGGTTAGAAAAAGGTTACAATTGTAACCAATATGCAACAAAGGTTAGAGAAAGGTTACAATTGAAACCAATATGTAACAAAGGTTAGAGAAAGGTTACAATTGAAACCAATATGCAAGAAAGGATAGAGAAAGGTTACAATTTTAACCAATATGCAACAAAGATTAGAGAAAAATTACAATTGAAACCAATATGTAACAAAGTTTAGAGAAAGGTTACAATTGTAAGCAATATTTAACAGAGGTTAGAGAAAGGTTACAATTGTAACCAATATATAACAAAGTTTACAGAAAGGTTACAATTGTAACCAATATGTAACAAAATTTAGAGAAAGGTTACAATTGTAACCAATATGCAACAATGGTTAGAGAAGGTTACAATTGAAACCAGTATGTAACAAAGGTTAGAAAAATGTTACAATTGAAACCAATATGTAACAAAGGTTAGAGAAATGGCATAATTGTAGCAATATGTAACAAAAGGTTAGAAAGGTTACAATTGAAACCAATATGTAATAAAGGTTAGAAAAAAGGTTACAATTGTAACCAATATGCAAGAAAAGAATAGAGAATGGTTACAATTGAAACCAGTATGTAACAAAGGTTAGAAAAATGTTACAATTGAAACCAATATGTAACAAAGAGTTGGAAAATGGTATAATTGTAACCAATATGTAACAAAAGGTTGAAAAGGTTACCAATTGAAACCAATATGTAACAAAGGTTGAAAAAGGTTACAATTGTAACCAATATGCGAAAGAATAGAGAATGGTTACAATTGAAACCAGTATGTAACAAAGGTTAGAAAAAGGTTACAATTGTAACCAATATACAACAAATGATGAAAGGTTACAATTGAAACCAATATGTAACAAAGGTTAGAGAAAGGTTACAATTGAAACCAATATGTAATAAAGGTTAGAAAAAAGTTGCAATTTTAACCAATATGCAACAAAGGATAGAAAAAGGTTACAATTGAAACCAATATGTGAGTTAGAAAGGTTACAATTGAAACCAATATGCAACAAAATTTAGAAAAGGTTACAATTGAAACCAATATGCTAAAGGTTAGAAAAAGTTACAATTGAAACCAATATGTAACAAGGTTAGAAAAAGGTTACAATTGTAGCAATATTAAAACAACGGTTGAAAGGTTACAGTTGAAACCAATATGTAACAAGGTTAGAGAAAGGTTACAATTGAAACCAATATGCAAGAAAGGATAGAAAGAAAGGTTACAATTTTAACCAATATGCAACAAAGATTAGAGAAAGGTTACAATTGAAACCAATATGTAACAAAGTTTGAAAAGGTTACAATTGAAACCAGTATGTAAAAGATTGAGAAAGGTTACAATTGTAAGCAATATTTAACAGAGTTAGAGAAAGGTTACGGGTGTAACCAATATATAACAAAGTTTACAGAAAGGTTACAATTGTAACCAATATGTAACAAAATTTAGAAAGGTTACAATTGTAACTTAATATGCAACAATGGTTAGAGAAAGGTTACAGTTTAAACCAGTATGTAACAAAAGGTTAAGAAAAATGTTACAATTGAAACCAATATATAACAAAGTTGAAAATATGGCATAATTGTAACCAATATGTAACGAGGTTGAAAGGTTACAATTGAAACTGGTATGTAACAAAGGTTAGAAAAAGGTTACAATTGTAACCAATATGCGAGAAGAATAGAGAATGGTTACAATTGAAACCAGTATGCAACAAGGTTGAAAAGAGTTACAATTGTAACTTAATATACAACAAATGATAGAGAAAGGTTACAATTGAAACAAATATATAACAAAGGTTAGAGAAAGGTTACAATTGAAACCAATATGTAACAAAGGTTAGAAAAAGTTACAATTGTAACCAATATGCAACAAAGGATAGAAAAATGTTACAATTGAAACCAATATGTAACAAAGGTTAGAGAAATGGCATAATTGTAACCAATATGTAACAAAGGTTAGAGAAAGGTTACAATTGAAACCAATATGTAACAAAGGTTAGAAAAAGGTTACAATTGTAACCAATATGCAAGAAAGAATAGAGAATGGTTACAATTGAAACCAGTATGTAACAAAGGTTAGAAAAAGGTTACAATTGTAACCAATATGCGAGAAAGAATAGAGAATGGTTACAATTGAAACCAGTATGTAACAAAGGTTAGAAAAAGGTTACAATTGTAACCAATATGCAACAAATGATAGAGAAAGGTTACAATTGAAACCAATATGTAACAAAGGTTAGAGAAAGGTTACAATTGAAACCAATATGTAACAAAGGTTAGAAAAAAGTTACAATTGTAACCAATATGCAACAAAGGATAGAAAAAGGTTACAATTGAAACCAATATGTAACAAAGGTTAGAGAAAGGTTACAATTGAAACCAGTATGTAACAAAGGTTAGAAAAAGGTTACAATTGTAACCAATATGCAACAAAGGTTAGAGAAAGGTTACAATTGAAACCAATATGTAACAAAGGTTAGAGAAAGGTTACAATTGAAACCAATATGCAAGAAAGGATAGAGAAAGGTTACAATTGAAACCAATATGTAACAAAGGTTAGAGAAAGGTTACAATTGAAACCAGTATGTAACAAAGTTTAGAGAAAGGTTACAATTGAAACCAGTATGTAAAAAGATTAAAGAAAGGTTACAATTGTAACTAATAGGCAACAAAGGTTAGAGAAAGGTTACAATTGAAACCAGTATGTAACAAAGGTTAGAAAAATGTTACAATTGAAACCAATATGTAACAAAGGTTAGAGAAATGGCATAATTGTAACCAATATGTAACAAAGGTTAGAGAAAGGTTACAATTGAAACCAATATGTAACAAAGGTTAGAAAAAGGTTACAATTGTAACCAATATGCAAGGAAGAATAGAGAATGGTTACAATTGAAACCAGTATGTAACAAAGGTTAGAAAAAGGTTACAATTGTAACCAATATGCAAAAAATGATAGAGAAAGGTTACAATTGAAACCAATATGTAACAAAGGTTAGAGAAAGGTTACAATTGAAACCAATATGTAACAAAGGTTAGAAAAAAGTTACAATTGTAACCAATATGCAACAAAGGATAGAAAAAGGTTACAATTGAAACCAATATGTAACAAAGGTTAGAGAAAGGTTACAATTGAAACCAGTATGTAACAAAGGTTAGAAAAAGGTTACAATTGTAACCAATATGCAACAAAGGTTAGAGAAAGGTTACAATTGAAACCAATATGTAACAAAGGTTAGAGAAAGGTTACAATTGAAACCAATATGCAAGAAAGGATAGAGAAAGGTTACAATTGAAACCAATATGTAACAAAGGTTAGAGAAAGGTTACAATTGAAACCAGTATGTAACAAAGGTTAGAAAAAGGTTACAATTGTAACCAATATGCAAGACATGATAGAGAAAGGTTACAATTGAAACCAATATGTAACAAAGGTTACAGAAAAGTTACAATTGAAACCAATATGTAACAAAGTTACAGAAAAGTTACAATTGAAACCAATATGTAACAAAGTTTAGAGAAAGGTTACAATTGAAACCAATATGTAACAAAGAATAGAGAAAGGTTACAATTGAAACCAATATGTAACAAAGGTTAGAGAAAGGTTACTATTGAAACCAATATGTAACAAAGGTTAGAGAAAGGTTACAATTGAGACCAGTATGTAACAAAGGTTAGAGAAAGGTTACAATTGTAACCAATATGCAAGAAAGGATAGAGAAAGATTACAATTGAAACCAATATGTAACAAAAGTTAGAGAAAGTTTACAATTGAAACCAATATGTAACAAAGGTTAGAGAAAAGCTACAATTGAAACCAATATGTAACAAAGGTTAGAGAAAAGTTACAATTGAAACCAATATGTAACAAAGGTTAGAGAAAGGTTACAATTGAAACCAATATGTAACAAAGGTTAGAGAAAGGTTACAATTGAAACCAATATGTAACAAAAGTTAGAGAATGGTTACAATTGAAACCAATATTTAACAAAAGTTAGAGAAAGGTTACAATTGAAACCAGTATGTAACAAAGGTTAGAGAAAGGTTACAATTGTAACCAATATGCAAGAAAGGATAGAGAAAGTTTACAATTGAAACTAATATGTAACAAAGTTTAGAGAAAGGTTACAATTGAAACCAATATGTAACAAAGGTTAGAAAAAGGTTACAATTGTAACCAATATGCAAGAAAGAATAGAGAATGGTTACAATTGAAACCAATATGCAACAAAGTTTAGAAAATGTTACAATTGAAACCAATATGTAACAAAGGTTAGAGAAAGTTTACAATTGAAACCAGTATGTAACAAAGGTTAGAAAAAGATTACAATTGTAACCAATATGTTACAAAGGTTAGAGAATGGTTTCAATTGAAACCAGTATGTAACAAAGGTTAGAAAAATGTTACAATTGTAACCAATATGCAAGAAAGGATAGAGAAAGGTTACAATTGTAACCAGTATGCAACAAATGTTACAGAAAGGTTACAATTGAAACCTATATGTAACAAAGTTTAAAGAAAGGTTACAATTGAAACCAATACGTTACAAAGGTTAGGGAAAGGTTACAATTGAAACCATTATGTAACAAAGGTTAGAAAAAGGTTACAATTGAAACCAGTATGTAACAAATGTTAGGAAAAGGTGACAATTGTGTCCAATATGCAACAAATGTTAGAAAAAGGTTACAATTGAAACCAGTATGTAACAAATGTTAGGAAAAGGTGACAATTGTGACCAATATGTAACAAAGGTTAGAAAAAGGTTACAATTGTGACCAATATGCAACAAAGGTCAGAGAAAGCTTACAATTGAAACCAATATGTAACAAAGGTTAGAGAAAGGTTACAATTGAAACCAGTATGTAACAAAGGTTAGAAAAAGGTTACAATTGTAACCAATATGCAAGACATGATAGAGAAAGGTTACAATTGAAACCAATATGTAACAAAGGTTACAGAAAAGTTACAATTGAAACCAATATGTAACAAAGGTTACAGAAAAGTTACAATTGAAACCAATATGTAACAAAGTTTAGAGAAAGGTTACAATTGAAACCAATATGTAACAAAGAATAGAGAAAGGTTACAATTGAAACCAATATGTAACAAAGGTTAGAGAAAGGTTACTATTGAAACCAATATGTAACAAATGTTAGAGAAAGGTTACAATTGAGACCAGTATGTAACAAAGGTTAGAGAAAGGTTACAATTGTAACCAATATGCAAGAAAGGATAGAGAAAGATTACAATTGAAACCAATATGTAACAAAAGTTAGAGAAAGTTTACAATGGAAACCAATATGTAACAAAGGTTAGAGAAAGGTTACAATTGAAACCAATATGTAACAAAAGTTAGAGAATGGTTACAATTGAAACCAATATTTAACAAAAGTTAGAGAAAGGTTACAATTGAAACCAATATGTAACAAAGGTTAGAGAAAGGTTACAATTGAAACCAATATGTAACAAAGGTTAGAGAAAGGTTACAATTGAAACCAATATGTAACAAAGGTTAGAAAAAGGTTACAATTGTAACCAATATGCAAGAAAGAATAGAGAATGGTTACAATTGAAACCAATATGCAACAAAGTTTAGAAAATGTTACAATTGAAACCAATATGTAACAAAGGTTAGAGAAAGGTTACAATTGAAACCAATATGAAACAAAGGTTAGAGAAATGGCATAATTGTAACCAATATGTAACAAAGGTTAGAGAAAGGTTACAATTGAAACCAATATGTAACAAAGGTTAGAAAAAGGTTACAATTGTAACCAATATGCAAGAAAGAATAGAGAATGGTTACAATTGAAACCAGTATGTAACAAAGGTTAGAAAAAGGTTACAATTGTAACCAATATGCAAAAAATGATAGAGAAAGGTTACAATTGAAACCAATATGTAACAAAGGTTAGAGAAAGGTTACAATTGAAACCAATATGTAACAAAGGTTAGAAAAAAGTTACAATTGTAACCAATATGCAACAAAGGATAGAAAAAGGTTACAATTGAAACCAATATGTAACAAAGGTTAGAGAAAGGTTACAATTGAAACCAGTATGTAACAAAGGTTAGAAAAAGGTTACAATTGTAACCAATATGCAACAAAGGTTAGAGAAAGGTTACAATTGAAACCAATATGTAACAAAGGTTAGAGAAAGGTTACAATTGAAACCAATATGCAAGAAAGGATAGAGAAAGGTTACAATTGAAACCAATATGTAACAAAGGTTAGAGAAAGGTTACAATTGAAACCAGTATGTAACAAAGGTTAGAAAAAGGTTACAATTGTAACCAATATGCAAGACATGATAGAGAAAGTTTACAATTGAAACCAATATGTAACAAAGGTTACAGAAAAGTTACAATTGAAACCAATATGTAACAAAGTTACAGAAAAGTTACAATTGAAACCAATATGTAACAAAGTTTAGAGAAAGGTTACAATTGAAACCAATATGTAACAAAGAATAGAGAAAGGTTACAATTGAAACCAATATGTAACAAAGGTTAGAGAAAGGTTACTATTGAAACCAATATGTAACAAAGGTTAGAGAAAGGTTACAATTGAGACCAGTATGTAACAAAGGTTAGAGAAAGGTTACAATTGTAACCAATATGCAAGAAAGGATAGAGAAAGATTACAATTGAAACCAATATGTAACAAAAGTTAGAGAAAGTTTACAATTGAAACCAATATGTAACAAAGGTTAGAGAAAAGCTACAATTGAAACCAATATGTAACAAAGGTTAGAGAAAAGTTACAATTGAAACCAATATGTAACAAAGGTTAGAGAAAGGTTACAATTGAAACCAATATGTAACAAAGGTTAGAGAAAGGTTACAATTGAAACCAATATGTAACAAAAGTTAGAGAATGGTTACAATTGAAACCAATATTTAACAAAAGTTAGAGAAAGGTTACAATTGAAACCAGTATGTAACAAAGGTTAGAGAAAGGTTACAATTGTAACCAATATGCAAGAAAGGATAGAGAAAGTTTACAATTGAAACTAATATGTAACAAAGTTTAGAGAAAGGTTACAATTGAAACCAATATGTAACAAAGTTAGAAAAAGGTTACAATTGTAACCAATATGCAAGAAAGAATAGAGAATGGTTACAATTGAAACCAATATGCAACAAAGTTTAGAAAATGTTACAATTGAAACCAATATGTAACAAAGGTTAGAGAAAGTTTACAATTGAAACCAGTATGTAACAAAGGTTAGAAAAAGATTACAATTGTAACCAATATGTTACAAAGGTTAGAGAATGGTTTCAATTGAAACCAGTATGTAACAAAGGTTAGAAAAATGTTACAATTGTAACCAATATGCAAGAAAGGATAGAGAAAGGTTACAATTGTAACCAGTATGCAACAAATGTTACAGAAAGGTTACAATTGAAACCTATATGTAACAAAGTTTAAAGAAAGGTTACAATTGAAACCAATACGTTACAAAGGTTAGGGAAAGGTTACAATTGAAACCATTATGTAACAAAGGTTAGAAAAAGGTTACAATTGAAACCAGTATGTAACAAATGTTAGGAAAAGGTGACAATTGTGTCCAATATGCAACAAATGTTAGAAAAAGGTTACAATTGAAACCAGTATGTAACAAATGTTAGGAAAAGGTGACAATTGTGACCAATATGTAACAAAGGTTAGAAAAAGGTTACAATTGTGACCAATATGCAACAAAGGTCAGAGAAAGCTTACAATTGAAACCAATATGTAACAAAGGTTAGAGAAAGGTTACAATTGAAACCAGTATGTAACAAAGGTTAGAAAAAGGTTACAATTGTAACCAATATGCAAGACATGATAGAGAAAGGTTACAATTGAAACCAATATGTAACAAAGGTTACAGAAAAGTTACAATTGAAACCAATATGTAACAAAGGTTACAGAAAAGTTACAATTGAAACCAATATGTAACAAAGTTTAGAGAAAGGTTACAATTGAAACCAATATGTAACAAAGAATAGAGAAAGGTTACAATTGAAACCAATATGTAACAAAGGTTAGAGAAAGGTTACTATTGAAACCAATATGTAACAAATGTTAGAGAAAGGTTACAATTGAGACCAGTATGTAACAAAGGTTAGAGAAAGGTTACAATTGTAACCAATATGCAAGAAAGGATAGAGAAAGATTACAATTGAAACCAATATGTAACAAAAGTTAGAGAAAGTTTACAATGGAAACCAATATGTAACAAAGGTTAGAGAAAGGTTACAATTGAAACCAATATGTAACAAAAGTTAGAGAATGGTTACAATTGAAACCAATATTTAACAAAAGTTAGAGAAAGGTTACAATTGAAACCAATATGTAACAAAGGTTAGAGAAAGGTTACAATTGAAACCAATATGTAACAAAGGTTAGAGAAAGGTTACAATTGAAACCAATATGTAACAAAGGTTAGAAAAAGGTTACAATTGTAACCAATATGCAAGAAAGAATAGAGAATGGTTACAATTGAAACCAATATGCAACAAAGTTTAGAAAATGTTACAATTGAAACCAATATGTAACAAAGGTTAGAGAAAGGTTACAATTGAAACCAATATGAAACAAAGGTTAGAAAAAGGTTACAATTGAAACCAATATGTAACAAAGGTTAGAGAAAGTTTACAATTGAAACCAGTATGTAACAAAGGTTAGAAAAAGATTACAATTGTAACCAATATGTAACAAAGGTTAGAGAATGGTTTCAATTGAAACCAGTATGTAACAAAGGTTAGAAAAATGTTACAATTGTAACCAATATGCAAGAAAGGATAGAGAAAGGTTACAATTGTAACCAGTATGCAACAAATGTTACAGAAAGGTTACAATTGAAACCTATATGTAACAAAGTTTAGAGAAAGGTTACAATTGAAACCAATACGTTACAAAGGTTAGAGAAAGGTTACAATTGAAACCATTATGTAACAAAGGTTACAAAAAGGTTACAATTGAAACCAGTATGTAACAAAGGTTAGGAAAAGGTGACAATTGTGACCAATATGCAACAAATGTTAGAAAAAGGTTTCAATTGAAACCAGTATGTAACAAATGTTAGGAAAAGGTGACAATTGTGACCAATATGTAACAAAGGTTAGAGAAAGGTTACAATTGAAACCAATATGAAACAAAGGTTAGAAAAAGGTTACAATTGTAACCAATATGCAACAAAGGTTAGAGAAAGGTTACAATTGAAACCAATATGTAACAAATGTTAGAGAAAGGTTACAATTGAAACCAATATGTAACAAAGGTTAGAGTACGGTTACAATTGAAACCAGTATGTAACAAATGGTTAATGTACTATATCAGTTAAATATTAGAAGATGAAAATTCTGTGGACTACAGATCGACCATCCAAATAAGTTACCTAAATGTACATTCAAAGAAATAACGTCACTGGATGTCAAATCCTGGACGTTTTTGAGAGATCTTGTAGAGTTTGTTCTCTGCAAATTTTAATTTTTGCTTGAATTTATTTTATTTTCGTTCTTTTTGTCTCTTCTCAGAATTAAATATGTTATCTAATATTCCTTATGTCATTATTTTCTTAAGTTGAATAACTGCTATCGCTCTTTCGCGTGTTGATGGGTGTTTCCTTCCTAACTTTTTCTTTAAAGTAATGTGGAACTTCAAATTATTGATTATGTCATTATTATCACTTCGAGTAACATTTGATATCAATTTTAACTGTTATTGCTGTTGAAAGTTCTCAAGCGGTGTGGTTTCTGCCATGTGGCACATGTGGTGATTCTGTAACGTCAATCTGCGTGGTTTGACGAAGAATCATCTTCAGTAAGTTACACAAGCTTCGCTCGCTTAAAATTATGTTTAAAACTTGATCTTAAAAAGCTGCTGTATACAGCTAACATTTAGAGCGGGTTTGGGCGCCTTGTATGGCATTCATATAATAGTCTCGATTTAACGAGGTTGTGAACATACACAAGTAAAGGACACGGCTTGCAAAAAGACACCGGTAAAGAGTGACCTCCCTTGCGCTATGCCTTCCACCACGTTAGAATATATTAAAACGTGAGAAAAATATATATCCTACCAGAAGCGTAGAGAAACGGACACCTTTTCTCAGTGAGTTTTTGGTGATACGAAGCAAAAGCGATGGACCGGATGTTTGCGCTTTCATGACCAAAAAGCAAATGACCAAAAGTCGTCGCTGCGCCGCCGGCTCCGCGCAGGTGTTCCGGTTGAAAACTAAAAATTAATTAAATATTAAATTTCCAGTTCGCGAACCTACGCGAATTTTATTTATCAGCCAATGGGAAACCCAGAACCAAATACAAGTGTGAAATCCCAAATGACCTGCTGTGATCCAAAAAGAAGATATAAAAAGTGGGTACAGAAAGCATCGACAGGCAGACCGATTCGAGGAGAAGACAGTAATTAGTATCTCCCTTGACCAAGTCAAGCGGCTTAGTACGCTCGCCTCCCTTACCGCATTCCTTCTTCCCTGCCTCAAAAACTACTTACTGATCTAAGAAGCGAATACATCAAAGACATTCCTTACTTACACGCTCCCAAATTCCTAAGCATTAATTCTCTTTCAGCATTTTGTTGCCATGAACATTTTAACGTTTGTTGGACCTATACTTCATGTATTACTTCAATTGTAAAAACATTAATTGATATGTGTATATATAAAATTATATTTTCTACTCAAATTGCCTTTCTTGATTTGTAATCATTTTATGACTTATAGTGGGCTATCTACAACAAGGCCAAATTCCGTTAACCTGCAACAGTATACAACTACCCTTCACTAGAACGGACTCTCCACTACTAACAGAAAAACATTAATTGATATGTGTATATATAAAATGATATTTTCTACTCAAATTGCCTTTCTTGATTTCTAATCATTTTATGACTTATGGTGGGCTATCTACAACGAGGCCAAATTCCGTTAACCTGCAACAGTATACAACTGCCCTTCACTAGAACGTACTCTCCACTACTAACAGAAAAACATTAATTGATATGTGTATATATAAAATGATATTTTTCTACTCAAATTGCCTTTCTTGATTTCTAATCATTTTATGACTTATGGTGGGCGATCTACGACAGGGCCAAATTCCGTTAACCTGCAACAGTATACAACTGCCCTTCACTAGAACGGACTCTCCACTACTAACAGAAAAACATTAATTGATATGTGTATATATAAAATGATATTTTTCTACTCAAATTGCCTTTCTTGATTTCTAATCATTTTATGACTTATGGTGGGCGATCTACGACAGGGCCAAATTCCGTTAACCTGCAACAGTATACAACTGCCCTTCACTAGAACGGACTCTACACTACTAACAGAAAAGAATAGATAAGAATTCTACTATAAGTTTAACGAACTTTTTATGTCTTGTGGTGTCTTTTTAGATTTTGTCGATGTATCATAAATGTCTAAAATGGCATTTGGGCTAACTTTCTCTTTAATTTACTTCTCATTTATATAGTATTGTTTTTCCTTTTCCAGGTTAGAAATTAACTTAGTAGGTCTTACTTGTAGTGCTAGCCTCGTATTGGAAAAATAATATTATAAGGTTATATAACGAACATGAATCGAATTTTCTAGTTAGTGTTTTGGCTTTGTGTAAATTTGCAGTGTTAGACGAAACTATCCCTAGCGTTTTCTATGTTCAAATCCCGAGATTAACCCTATTAACCCACTGAAGCGAGTTGTGACTCAAGGTCGGTTTTTAATATGGGGAACCTGAGCGCGTACGCTCAGGTCATTGGTCAACGCGGGGTATAGGTTCAAAACCTGTCTTAAACAGGTCTTATTCTGTCTTAATTAGTTCTAAATGACCAATTTTTTTTCAATTCCTTTATCTCCGATAACCATGTCTATAAACATGGTCTTGGGTATGAAAATAAACTGCATCCGGCAGCAAGCCCTCTCATTTGAAGGTTATGTACGCATCGCTCATTCAGTAAAATGAATTGGACCACACTAGCTATTGGGTGTGTAATATGATATGCGCTAAAATGACTGCCTTCTTCCACCGAACGTGGCCCAGGGATAGAATCGCCGACTGATGCTAATTCGGTCGTGTTTCGAGCCTGGGTTATGTAGCAATCGGCGTTTAACCGTACTGATGAGCTGTGATATAGCAAAACAGATCTGTTTGCGAATGACAGTATTATATATATATATATATATATATTAATTTGCGTTTGGGCAGTAATCTTTCTTTTAAATATATTTTGTTAAAAAATATTACAAGAAAGATTTTACAAGAAAGATTTTACAAGAAAGATTTTATTCATTTTTTATTTAATTTTTCCATTATATAAATGTTCCATGATTGTTGACTTTCTAAGCGCTCTCAGTCAATTCACTGGCTATTTTCAAGGAAGCTGTTTTTCCTATGTTGTTATTTTAACCTCATGTTTTGACTGTAACAAAATTGTGTTTTTGAAAAAGAGAGTTCTTTAGAGCCATCATGTGGAGCGTCTGACTGGATATCGCGTAAGCGTGTGTGTATTTAAAAGAAAAATTTTCAAAACTTCATTTCCACTTTTAAATAATATAAGGTAAATGGTAGGAGAAAATTGTGTTACATAGAGTGCCTTGCATATAGCAAGATGCCTTTGATATTGGCTTTTAAGGAACCAAATTGGGTAGCCATGTGTAAAAATTAAGGCCAAAATATGCAAAAGACCCAGACTTAACGTGGTGCATTGTAAAAACAGCCAAGCCTTACAACGGTAGCAAAATATATAGACATGAAGAAAAGTTAGAAATTATGCTATTTTCAGACAAAAACGAACTGTTAAATGAAAGAACGCAAATTATGACTAAATGCATCCACACTAAGAAATACCTCTTAAGTTCAAACAAACATGGACAACAACGCCATAAATCGTTTTAATTTAATATTGCGCGTTCAAAAATGTTCTGCCACGTGAGTGTTCAAATAAAACACCGTTACAAGTGCGTTCTTAAAGAGAAAAACGGGAAATGGTAAAAATCAGTTCTTAAAAATCACCTGAAGACACCACTCATGGTAGAAACCTGGATAGCGAAATAACTCGTTTTAAAATGTAAAATATTCAAAAGTTCTTCAATAATATTGTATTGAACAATTTTCATACCAATGTCCACTGGCCTAACCCTATTATGACCAAAAACTATGTATTAAACAATCAATCAATCAATCAATATATATATATATATATATATATATATATATATATATAAATGCAAACTTATCACTATACTCGTTTCGAAAAACCCTCGGCGTATATACGCTAAAGGAAATAATGGTTGTAAAAAAAGAAAGAGCTAAGCACATGAACATCATCCAAAGCAATTTGGACCGAGCCAGTACGTCGCCCAAAGAAAAAACCCGAGACGAATAATCAATAACAAAAAGTGCGCTCAATACGTAACGTTCCCTGAAGATCCGTTTCGGTGAAACCTTGGTAGGTTTGTTGGTTCACAAGGTTTATTTACTTATATATATATATATATATATATATATATATAATGTTTAATCGTGATAATTTTTCGCGCCATGGTTATTGGTTTTCAGTGGTTTTACCGGTGTTAAAATAACGTTGTCATCACGAAACTTCGAAGATGACATGAATCTGCTCAGTTAAAAAAGAAAAACTCTTTATAATTACATATATATATATATATGTAATATAGATAGATAGATAGATAGATAGATAGATAGATAGATAGATGAATTTACATAATCTCGGCATGTACAGTTATATATGTATACGCACAAATATTTCGCTAAATATGGCGGACAAATGAAATTTTGTTAATACATATATAGAGAGAGAGAGTGAGAGAAAAATGTGTGTGTGTGAGAGAGAGAGAGAGAGAAAGAAATAGATAGATAGATAGATAGATAGATAGATGCATTTACATAATCTCCACACACACACACACACACACACACACACACACACTAATATATATATGTATACGCACACACAAACATTTATAACATTGAATTAGCGAGAAAACATCTCCTATTTTCAGACACTGTCGCATACACAAATGCATTTTTATCACCATTCTCCCCACACAGGCACACTCCCAACCTGACAGACGCGGAAACTCACACAATTGGACAGATGCAAAAGTTTTCTGAGAGCTTAAGCACACAGATTCTCTCGTGTGTGTACCTAAGCCGGTCACGAGCTGCTTGATCTGGGATCATGTCACTGATCAAGGCACGCAGCCTCCTTTGATCTCGGCTCAAACTATTGCTCATGCTGACCGGTTCGCATCATAGACAGCCAATTTGTTCCGTAAGTAGATACCGCGCAAAAAGGAGGTCTAGACACATGCTTTATGTTGGCGCCTCCCGCTCTCATGGAATAAAGAAAAGCTTTGGCTACGATTACCAGGCGGTGCGAGGTGCGGGGAGGGAAGAAGGGGACAGGATTGGTCAGCTTCTTTTACCTGTTTTTGATCAAAACGACGCTGGTTGAAAGTCGGTGCCAGAGACCATCGTGTTGCTAGTGAGAGGCTGAGAAGACGAGTCGACCTTTGTACGGGTGATTTAATGGTAGCAACACAATTGATATGTGACTCGCACACCTCAGTAAGATTATATTAATAAAAACGGTCCATTTCTTTCACTAATGCCTGCATTCATGATTATTGACAATCTTTTTTAGGCTTTTAAATGCTGAGCAACTTTATTAAAGTATCAGCATTACACTCATCATATATATATATATATATATATATATATATATATAAGGAGTGTAATGCTGTATATATAAATATAAAGGTAGAAACCGAGGTCGCGAAATAACTTCTTTTCTAAATGAAATATATATATATATATATTTTTAATCATATCACCCCAAGCAAGGCGGTAACGCCACTGATGTGCAGGGGGCTACATAAGAGTGAGAAGATTAGAAAAGAGAAAACCGGAAACCACATCCTAAACAGGAAACAAGGGATGAGCCCGGTTCACACTCCACCCACGTCTTTTGAACAGGTGAAAGGCTCATCCCTTGTTTCCTGTTTAGGATGTGGTTTCCGGTTTTCTCTTTTCTAATCTTATCACTCTTATGTAGCCCCCTGCACATCAGTGGCGTTACCGCCTTGCTTGGGGTGATATGATTAAAATATATATATATATATATATAGAAACCGAGGTCGCGAAATAACTTCTTTTCTAAATGAAATATATATATATATATATATATATATATATATATATATTTCATTTAGAAAAGAAGTTATTTCGCGACCTCGGTTTCTACCTTTTGGTGCCTTCAGGCGATTTACAATAACCACAATAACACACCAAAAGGTACAAACTGAGGTCGTAAAATAACCTGTTTCCAAATGAAAAATATCCGATAGTCCCTTGAACACTTTTTAAGTTCAACTGTGTACTGGTTTAATTTAATTATGACCAAAATTAACCAATTAACCAATTATATATATATAATTGGTTAATTTTGGTGATAATTAAATTAAATATATATAATATATATATATATATTTGAAAATGTTTCTGCAAGTACAAAATTTAATTTAAGAAATAAAAGTGTGTAGCTTGATGTTACACATTATGAAATGATATTTAAAAACGAAGCGACCGGTTTCGTTTCCGGTCATCATCGGAAGATTTATATTGGAATTAAAATAAAGTGTGTCATAGAAAATGAGGGGAAATGAAAAAAAACAAAATTGTGAATGTAATATATTGCGCTCTCACACCCTGATTGAGCACTCTGGAAGAATGGTAGACTTTGAAAAACAGTAGCTACTCTATCATCTACGCATCGCTCATTCATTAACGAATTAGAGCACTCTGGCTACTGGCGTATGATACATCATACGCTAAAAGTCTGCCCTCTTCTACCGAGCGCCCATAGCTCAGAGATAGAATCGCCGACTGACACCAATTCGGTCGGGTTCCAATCCTGGGTAAAAGCAATCGAATGTCTAACGTACTGATGAGCTGTGATACAGTGAAACAGATCTGTTTGCAGATGACTATATATATATATATATATATATATATATTACTTTGAAGAAAATAGACGTCATTATACTAACCCAACCTGAGGAACCTTTCGGCCAACACTCTTCAAAGGCTTACGTTGGCTTTAATTTAGATGGTAAATACAAGACAAAGAAAACACCAAGGGCTTACTTACAAAAATGGGGGAAAAGATGGAGCTCGTCTAAAAATTTACTTTCTCCTTATTTTTGTAAGTAAGCCCTTGGTGTTTTCTTTGTTTTGTATTTAACATTTACAATAGAGCCAACGTTAGCCTTTGAAGAGTGTTGGCCAAAAGGTTCCACAGGTTGGGTTAGTATAATGACGTCTGTTTTCTTCTAAGTAATTAGTTCTTTCTGTGGGTCCAAATCTTTGTTTTTATATATATATATATATATATATATAATTGAGATAACAATATATATTTTATATTTTTATATATTAAAAACAGTATTGGGAAATTGTATGACAAAGTGAAAAATGTTTCGACCTTCGGGACTTTATTGGACTAAATTTGTTATGTTCATAGGACATGCGCTTGAGAGAAGAGTGCTGGGAATTTTAGGTGTTTTTTTTTTGTTTTGTTTTTTAATCATATCACCCCGAGTAAGGCGGTAACGCCACTGATGCGCAGGGGGCTTCGTAAGCGTGAAAAGATTGGAAAAAAGAAAGCCGGAAACCACATCCTAAACAAGGAACAAGGGATGAGCCTCTTCATCTGTTCAATAGACATGGCTGGAGTGTGAACCAGGCGATAGTTTTGTCTATCTACGCCAATTAAAAAAAATGAAAAGAGTGAAAAGGAGTGAAGAGATTGGAAAAGAGAAGGCTGGAAACCACATCCTAAACAAGGAACAAGGGATGAGCCTCTTCATCTGTTCAATAGACATGGCTGGAGTGTGAACCAGGCGATAGTTTTGTCTATCTACGCCAATTAAAAAAAAATGAAAAGAGTGAAAAGGAGTGAAGAGATTGGAAAAGAGAAAGCCGGAAACCACATCCTAAACAGGGAAAAAATTTTTATCTAGCCGAATTCATTCAGAATCTTTTTCTTTTTCTTCCTTTCCGTCACTTTTGTAAGCAGTTATTCTACAAGAATTGTAAAATTTTGTAAGATCCAGGGCATTAATATAATGTATAAGACCTTGTGATTAAGACACTCTCTAGACATTTACGTCGTGGTGAATTCTTTTCTTCTTTGATCAGAGTAGCATTCTTATGTCAAAATTGTGGTCAGTCTCCTTACGGTGGACAATCAACGTCTTTGACGGATTATTTTGTAAAATGACCCTGTAGCGGATAAGAAATTAATTATAATCAACCTTTTTCTTCACTTTTACAAAAATTCACAATGATGTGTGAAATCCTGGTTTTCCCAAATAGAAAAAAAAACTGACCACCTGCTTCCCGAAAACGAAACCAGATTTCGTAAGTAGGTGTTAAAATAATTTTTGACCAATGGGAGCGACTTGTAAGACTTGGAAGGACTTGACGATCCAGCGTGAAATTCAAAAGGACTATATAAATGACCTCGGTGTCAGTCAAGAGTCAAAGATGAGAGCAACGAAAGAGAGACACATCTAAAATGTAACTTCAAACTTCAGTTCAACTCACAGATGGTACTTTTTCTCTTTCTCTTTCTCATCTATTTCAACAATTACTACTAGAACATTTTGTACGAACTCTACCCTTAACCTCTTAATAATGTTTCGAATTGAACATTAACTTCTACAATTTATGTTATTCCTCCTTTTAATAAATTTCTATTTTAACATGAAAAATGTATATTTTATTATTCCACTCTTCTACACTAATCCACACTTTCCCACCGACAACCAACATTCTGATGAAAACCTTCTGATGAAAACCTTCTGATAATAATTCCTGATAAAACTTGTAAGCTGTAGGGAGTTCAGTTAAGTATGACACAAGGCCGAATCACAGAAACAGTAACCAGCTACCTACGCTTCAACCCTTTTGTGTTCATATAATCTTTTATTTAGATACCTTGAAGTATTTCCTATGTATATTTTGACAATTATTACAGGCGATGGAATAATCTTCCCCTTATTGTTTTGTTTAATACTGTCTTCTCCTGCTATTGCTTTAGAAGTAGTAGTAACAACTTGTCTATTGGTTTAAGATAGTTTTAAAATTAGTTGGTAGAATAATCATATTTTTTTTTTTATTCATTGGGTTTATCTGGAGCGGCTATTGTTTTGTTTTGGAAATTTTTACGGGACTTTTGTTTCACTTTGAATCTAAAGAGGTTTATGAACTATGAATGTGTTTTCAATGCATGCCTCCTGGTGTAAATAATCCGGGTTGCATATTCTTAGTGCTCTTATGTAGAATCCGATGATTAATTTGAATATAAAATGGTTAATGTACTGAAGAAATCAGAATCTGTTTTCAATGTATGCCACTTAGTGTAAATAATCCGGGTTGCATATTCTTAGTGCTCTTATGTAGAATCCGATGATTATGTTAGATTTTATTTTGTTGCTCTAATGAAGATAGTAATTTAGTAAGTCGTATTTGTTGGTCCATTTCTAATAGAGGCTGAGTTTTAAATTGTTGTTTATACGGTGTAGCTTAATATCTAAGAAGGGTAATGAAGTGTGTTCTTTCATTTCGTATGTAAATTTTACTGTGTTCGATTTTACATAGTTTATTTACTAGGTCAGATAAATCAGTATCACGCAGATATGTAAGTAGTGCATCATTAGTATGACGAAAGTATGACTATTGTTTGGGTAAAATATTTTGGAAAAGATCGAATTCAAGAAATTCTAAGAAGATACGTTCCATCACTGGACTAAGAGGTGATTCCATTGGTAATCCAAACTTTTCTTTGTAACAATCATAATTAAATGTGAATTAGCATTGATTAGTGATAAGACGGCAGATTTTTATTATTTTAACAGATGGTAGAGAAAACTTGACTGTGTTAAGAGGTTTTTTGGGAGATTTGGGTATTTTCCAGCTGGGACGTTGATGTAGAGTAGGGGTCGGCAACTCATTCGACCCCTCGAGCCGGATCGTGTTATAATGACGGGCCATTAATGAAAAATTAAGGAAAATTACATATGCAGACCTCTGTCAACCTAAATATTTAAAACCATAATGAAAATAAAGATTGAGAAATGAGAAAAACAAAAGAAAATCTAAAATTAAAAAACACCTAACAAAACTCACTTTTCCTCAAGGAATGTCAAAATACTTCAAAGTGAAAAAATCAACTGAGGTGAAATGGATGAAATTATGCGGTCACTAAAAATTATTTTTTGTTTATATCCGGGAATCAAAAATTACAATATATTTTATATTTTCTGGCTTTTTTTTTTCAATTTTCAAACAAATTACTAAAACGAAAAAAAATCCTGAATTTATTTCTTTTTGAATAACAACCTAAAATATGCAGATGATACAGTGCTGATAGCAGACACAGAAAGGAAACTGCAAGACCTCCTACAGAAGGTAGCTGAAGAAAGTAACAAGAAAGAACTAGAAATAAACTGCAAGAAAACCGAATGCATGGTCATCAGTAGAAAAGGTAGCACATTATGCCAAATACAGGTCGGAGATACTAAAATCAAGCAGGTACAAAAAATTAAATACCTGGGAAGTGTTATAACAGAAGATAGAAGGTGCGATACAGAGATCCGAAGGCGAATTGGCATGGCGAAAGAAGCATTCCAGAAGTTGAGTAAAGTTTTAAGAAACAGAACAATTTCACTAGAAACAAGGAAGAGAGTACTGGATTGCTATGTGTTGTCAGTTCAATATGGCTGTGAATGCTGGACAATATCATCAAAAATGAAGGAAAGACTTGAAGCAACTGAAATGTGGTTCTACAGAAAGCTTGCTGCGAATATCATGGATCGAGCATGTGAGCAATGATGGGGTCTTAGAAATGATGGAAACAAAAAGGAAATTAATACTGAGCATCAGGAAGAGACAGCTGGAGTTCCTGGGACATGCAATGAGGAAG
Organism: Ascarosepion bandense; assembly: GCA_037127315.1. Classification (NCBI taxonomy): domain Eukaryota; kingdom Metazoa; phylum Mollusca; class Cephalopoda; order Sepiida; family Sepiidae; genus Ascarosepion; species Ascarosepion bandense. The sequence continues at coordinate 3,499,692 of JBBBDQ010000205.1, forward strand.
GAGAGCTTGGAGAACCTGATACTGACAGGCCAGATAGAGGGGAAAAGAGACAGGAGAAAGCAACGATAACATATTTGAAAGACCTAATCAGGAAGATGACAGAGCGAGGGTTTCATGATGTAACAGAAGAAGGCGTGCTCAGAGCCACCAGGTATAGGGAAACGTGGAAAGCCATGATCGTCTACGTCCTTAAGGAACAGGGCACATAGAAGAAGAAGAAGAAATACGAAGAGCACATTTGAATTTTATTTCGGTATTTAAAATTACTTTTTATATTTGTTTTTTATTTTTTACGCAGAAATGGAGGTGATTGGGTTTTGATCGTGTTTTTGCGGTCACAGTATTCAAATTCGGTTGGGTGGATCAGAGGAAGATAACTGCAGGCCTTTTGTTGCATTCGAAAGCCTCGTCTCTAATGTTAAAAATAGAGTCATTCGTAATCAGGCTCGCGAGCCGGTCAAAATGCCTTCGCGGGCCAGATCCTGTCCGCAGGCCGTAGGTTGCCGACCCTTAATGTAGAAGGATTTCATATCTGGCAATGCGTTTGTCGGTCATGTTCATTTTCCTTAGTTTTTATATGAGATCAATTGATTGTTCCAAAGAGAAAGGTTAATAATCAGTTTATTGGGGTTGCTGCCTATTCCTGAGATAATGAGGCGCATTGGGATACCAGTTTTGTGGTTTTTAGGGAGACCTTAAATTTAGGGTATTCTAGGGTGATATTCTATGAGTCTGTGGCACGGTTTGTTTTTAGTTTTAAATAGTTTATTAAATCTTTTCTTTCAGTAGTCATTTTTTATTCGTTTGTTTTTCCGTCTGTGTCAGTATCGTTGATTAGTGAATTATTATTGTCTATTTATGTATTAGGATACCAGAATCAAGCAAGTACAAAAATTTAAATACTTAGGAAGTGTTCTCACAGGAGATGGAAAGATGGAAAGTGCGACACAGAGATCCGAAGGCGAATTGGCATGTCAAAGGTCGCGTTCCAGAAGTAAAGTACTAAGTAAAGTTCCAGTAAAGTACTAAGACACAGGAAAATTTCACTAAAAAGAAAGAAGAGATTGCAAGATTGCTATGTGATGTCACTTCTTCAATACAGCATTGAATGCTGGACAATATATTCGAAAATGAGGAAAAAACTTGAAGCAGCGGAAATGTGGTTCTACAGAAGGATGCTGCGGATATCATGTACCGAACATGTGAGCAATGATGAGGTTTTGGAAAGAATGTCAACGAAAAGAAAATTAATAGTGAGCATCAGGAAGAAAACAACTAAAGTTCCTGGGAAATGCAATGAGGAAGGAGGGCTTGGAGAACCTGATACTGACAGGCCAGATAGATGGAAAAAGAGACAGAGGAAGGCAGCGGATAACATATTTGCAGGGCCTGATCAGGTAGATAACAGAACGGGGGTTGCGGGGTGTAACAGGAGAAAACATACTAAGAGGCTCCAGGGATAGGGAGACGTGGAGAACCATGATCGCCTACGTCCTGAAAGGACAGAGCACATAGAAGAAGATGTATGTACTCTTGATCATGATCACAATCCCACCCTCAATTGTGTCAGAAGATTTTGATGTGGATTTGCTTTTTTCTAGTTATGTTTTCTTTAGTGCATTTAGGTCTCTCAGTGGTAATGTATTTTTATCGTTGATTTCTATAGTAGCAGTGATTCTGCCTGGAATTAAACCTTTAGTGAAATCGAAGTGTATTAGTGTATCGAGGCAGCAGATATTTTTTAAACATATGCTGTTAAATATAAGAGACAATGAATGTCTATTATGTTGAATCATGAACCTTTCTAAACATCGTATTTTGGCTTTAATTTTGGGTGAAAATACAGACAAAAAATTCTCCAACATTTGGATATTTTTTTATTATGCTGGTTCTAAGCTTTCGGCTCACATGATCCATTTTCAGAGAGGTTGCAGGGACGTTAACATAATGACAGTCACTCTCAAAGATGATATTATCTTGTGTTGACATAAAACATTGCTATGCGACGATAGCAGATGTAGGTCGTAAATTTGTAATGCGGTTCTATGACGTCACACCACGTGAGAGACCGAAATGTTAACAGAATTATATGTCTAAATGCAATATAATTTGTTGTGACGAGATTAAAATGTGATTTTATTAGGAGTGGATTGCTTTAATTTAATGTAGATGGCCTCCAATATCTGTTGGTTGTTTTTACTGTGTGTATGTGTGAGTATTATTGTGTTAACCAAATCGTTAGTACTAATTGAGGCAATAGTTTTTTGAGTGTTCAGAAACATTCCTAAATAATAATCCACTTGGCAAAATTATTAATAAGAATACAATGATACTTGTTATAGGTTCAGTGATAATCTAGAATGATAATAAAATATAACAATAAAGTCATAAACGATTATAAGAAATTATTAATTAATTATTAATTATTATTAATTAGCAATCAAAACCACCCTATCTAAACTTATTTATGAAGGAACTTTGTCTGTGTGTGTGTGTGTGTGTGTGTGTGTGTGTGTGTGTGTGTGTGTGTGCGTGCGTGCGTGTGTGTGTCCGTTACCTATAGACTCCGAAACGGCTGAACCGCTTTTCTTGGAAATTTACATAGTTGTACTATAAGCGTCTGCAAGTGTTCTTAGCTAGGTTTTGTGTCGCGGTACCCCCCAAACATATCGAAAATCGATATTCGAAAAAATATGGTTATAGAAGGAGTAGTCCGATTCTAATCAAATTTTATACACTCATAGACAAAGACATAAGAAACGATATTTAGTAGTTTCAAGGTTACACTTCTTACAATAGTGCAGAAAATCGAAAATATATATATATATATATATATATATAAAATGTTTGCGTGCGTATCTGTTTATCTGCCTGTATGTCTGTAATTTTTCGGCCCTTTTATTTTAGTTTTTGCTTCAGGTTTGGCTCTAAGTAAGTATAATTGTAGTTCTTAGTCTCAGTCATGATACCATTTACTCAGAGGACTTATTTAGCCTTCAAAATTCAGTTTACTACCAAAAAACTTATTTGATATCGATACCAGGAAATCAAAATTTGACTTACATCCATTCATTTTTCTTTCAGTCTACGGTTTCGCTATAACTGGAAAAAACTATTGCTTTTTAGTCTTTCGTGCCAACGTCCAAAGAGTCTGAGCTCCAGGACCACGGATTAGTTTTAAAGCTTTCATTACACCCGAGCAACGCCGCGCTATACTCCTAGTTCGAAATAATGCCCAGTAATGTTAAAACTTGCAATTGTTTTTTAAAAACAAACGTATATCCTCTGCAAAATAGATGTTTGACAGATTCTATATTCTAATAAGCAACCATTCCTAATACAGAAAATCCAATTCTTATCAAACATTATATTGGAAATACTAAAAACACTTTTAAGTCACGATTGTATCAGCATAAGCTATCATTTAATAATAAATTATAGTGACTCAACTTCACTTTCAAAATACAATTGGCAAATGAAAAATACAAATAAAACACTTAGCGTAAAATATGACATTAACAAAAGCTTGAGTATATAAAATGTTGCATAATTTTTTTCTTACAAGAAAAAATCAAAATACTTAAATTCCCGAAAACCAACTTATTAAACCAAAAGACGTTAGAGTAATCAAGAATTTCTACTGGCAGCAAACAGCCTGCATGCGGACAGGAAACAAATTCGGCAGATATACAAATAAAGAAAGGGGCGAAAGACAAGGATGTCTTCAACCTCTACACTGAGGATCCTAGAAGGTTTTTTTTTTTTTTTTTAATCATTTCATCCCGAGCAAGGCAGAAATGCCACTGATGTGCAGGGGGTTACATAAATGTAAAAAGATTAATTAGAAAAGAGTGAGGAGTACAAGCTAGTTAGAAAGGAACAATAGAAAGCTGAGAAAGCAGGTGCGATGACAGATACATAGGTGGAGAGAAAGGGAAGGTTATACAGGGGAGGGGAGAGAGCTAGAGTCCAGTGGTTAGTAGATGAGTATTGACTTTGCATTAAAATTTCTGGAGGTTGTAGCCGTCAGGAAAGCAAGAATACGGGAGTGCGTTCCACAGGCGGGATGTGCGAGAGAGGAAGCTGCAGGAGTAGAATTGTCGTCTGCATTTGGCTAACCTGACTGTGAATGGGTGGGACCCAGTTGCCAGTCTGGTTGCACGGGTAAACACCTGTTGAGGAGGCATCAGTGACTTAAGCTCATCCGAGCAGAAGCCATGAAAGTATTTATAGAAGAGACAGAGGAAGGCCACATTTCGACGATGGGAAAGTGGCTGCAGTCGAGTCGCCAGATCAGTACCTATCACATTACAGACTCTCCTTTGGAGTTTGTCAAGAACACTGAGGAGAACGGCAGGGGCACCTGACCATAAATGGCAGCAGTACTCCATGCACGGACGGATGGTTGACTTGTATATATGCAGGATGGATTCAGGTGGAAAAAACATCCTGGATCGACATAGTGACCCAATCTTCTTAGCAGTAGATTTTAGCTATGCCAGAATTCGCCAACGAATGCCACATTCTGAACAACATAAGATACACAGATGATACAGTGCTGATAGCAGACATGGAAAGGAAACTACAAGATCTCTAAAAAAGGTAGCTGAAGAAATTTGAAAAAAAGGACTACAAATAAACAAGAAAACTGAATGCATAGTCATCAGCAAACAGAGGCGCCCAAAATACCAATCACTATGGGTGATACTAAAAGCAAGCAAGTACAAAAATTTAAATTTAAAATATTTTCCCTATTATATCGGCAATACCAACTCTTATATACCAAATAATTAAAAGGTTTAACCAGTTAATTACACGATATATGTTTAAGAAATACGGTATTAAATCAGTTCTTGAACTTATACAAATATTAAATAAGGAAAAACTTAATAATGAAACCAATGCATTGCTTGATATCAAAAATCTGTTCACTAACGTTTCTGTTCGAGAAACCACTAATATTATTATAATAAGTATATATAATAATACTTATCTACCCTCACTGATGATTAAACCTAAAATACTGAAAAAGTACTTTTAACCTGTCCCATCGAAGTCTTATTTTATGATCACAGAAATAATATATACGTGACACAGTACTGTTTCTCAATATGCCAGTTCTAGGTTCAAACTTCAGCAGCTTCTCCATAGAAAATAATATATTCGGCATCACTAAAAAACCTCCATCTAAGTACGATATGTAGATGATATTCTTATATTAGTTAAAAACAGAGAAGAAATAAAAGACTTTAAAAAATGACTGTCCTCAAGTTCACATACAAACTTAACAAAGATAACAAAATCCCTTTTCTTTGATATTTTAATAGACACAAACAATAACACATTTACTATCTACCCATATAAAAAATCAACCAACAAAAACTCTTGCATTCCCAACTATAAGAGTGAATGCCCTAACTACTACAAAATAGCACTTATACACAACTTAATACACCGAGCGCAAATTATATCCTCCACAAAAAGACATTTTACTCTGAACTAAAGAATATTAAGCAGACTCCCATTAATAATGGCTTACCAAACCACATTGTAGATGAACAGATAAGATATTTTAAAAATCTCAACACATCAAACAGAATATGGTAATTCCACAAAAAACACTAAATATATCAAACTCTTTTATTGCAATCAGATGCACGATAACTACAAACAGGATGAAAAAATCATAAAAGATCTCATTCGTACTAATATATCTTCAGTTGATTCTAACAAAAAATTAAAATTAATAATATATTATGAAAAATAAAATACTACGAATTTAATTATCCGTGATAACTCCTCCCCGCCAACATTATAAATAAATTCAAATCCCTTGGGAAAATGTATCCCCGGGAAAAAACAAAAAACAAAAAACAAAAAACAAAAAACAAAAGCTAAAACAAAAAATATATACGTTAGATTTACAACAGCTGCATTAACAAGACATCTTACATTGCACATGTCTGATCATTCGTCAATTTCTAGACATGTACAACAATATTCTTGTCTACATTTCCAATATAAATAATAATGATTGATAACACAATTATTCTACACCAAGAAAACAGCAAAAGCAAACTACAGATCCTCGAAGCACTATTCATTAAAAAACTTAAGCCATCAATTAACAGAATCAGCTATGAATACTGTAGTAATTTTCTAAAATGTCTATAAAAAGAGCAGTTTTTTCATGCTTGTATGACCATGATATTACAACATAAAAAAATTTTATTTTTTATAATATTCACGTTCTAATGAACGATAAGCAATTTGCCAACTAGTATATTTGAAGCAAGAAAAAAATTACAGTAATTTTTTAGCAACAGTTTTGCAGTTATTCTTTCTTTGTTACCACAACTCACATCACTGAAGATGCTCTCGGAAGATGCTCTCGGAAGGAGATTGAAAGTACTTGGGAACATCGAGAAATGAATAATACAAACGGATTGTATTAAGAATAAGCAGACACAATTTATATTTACTCTCTTAAAAACTAAAATTAGAATTTAAAATTAAATTTTAAATTCCATATCTGCTTTTTTCCCTTAAATATGTTTTTTCTAAAAAATTTGGTAATTATTTTTAATTCTTAACCTTCATTTTTATTTCATTTTGAAATGTGGTAGTTGCCGATGAGATGTGAAATCTGTACAATTTCTACAATTTCTCATCTGTATATCGTTGCTTGAACCGGCTTACACCCCAGTGTGAGCGGCTTGGTGATAGTAGTTGTGGCTGTGGAGGCACAGTTCTATGGGTAAAAGGAGCTCAGCATCGTTCCACCATAGAATATGTGAATGAGCGGCGCTATATCGAGTTTAATTCGTCACCTCTTCGTCACTGGGGGCCGTGGTACAGTTGGTATGACGTTCGCTTAATTTCTTTTTAATTCCTGGTGGTGGATGCACACAACTGATGAGTCCCAAATATAGGACGAAACGGCCATCCAGCGCTTTCTGCATCCTGTTTAGGTCGAATAAAAACTTGATGAATTACTTACTTTATATCTAAACTTACTTATAAATGGAACTTTGTCTGTGTGTGTGTGTGTGTCTGTGTGTGTGTCCGTTACCTATAGTCTCCAAAACGGCTAAACCAATTTTCTTGAAAATTTACACGGTTGTACTATAAGCGTCTGCGAGTGTTCTTAGCTAGGTTTTGTGTCGAAGTACCCCCGATAAATATCGAAAATCGATAATAAAAAAAACCGGGTTATAGAAAAAGTGGTCCGATTTTAATCAAATTGTATACACTCATAGACAAAGACATAAGAAACGATATTTAGTAGTTTCAAGGTTACACTTCTTACAATGGTGCAGAAAATCGATAATATATATATATATATATATATATATATATATATATATATATATAGAAGGCAAGATATTTGTGTGTATGTCTGTTTATCTGCCTGTATGTCTGTATTTTTTTCAGCAATTTTATTTTAGTTTTTACTTCGGGTTTGGTTCTAAGTAGGTATAATTGTAGTCCTTAGTCTCAGCCATGATACCATTTACTCAGAGGACTTATTTAACCTTCAAAATTCAGTTTACGACGAAAAAACTTATTTGATATCGATACCAGGAAATCAAAATTTTACTTACATGCATTCGTTTTTCTTTCATTCTACGGTTTCGCTTTAACTGGAAACAACAATTGCTTTTTAGTCTTTCGTGCCAACGTCCAAAGAGTCTGGGCTCCAGCAACATGGATTAGTTTTAAAGCTTTCATTACACCCGAGCAACGCCGGGCTATACTGATAGTATATATATATATATATATAAATGGAGCAGATACTATTCAGCCCATAAATATTTTTAAATTTAATTGAATTGCAAATGTTAGATAGAGATGAGAACTTAGTATACAAAATAACGCTTGAATTTCACTCTTTCAGATAATCAACCGATTTAAGGATCAATATTTTTTCTCTCTCCCGAAACTAAAGATGATAAAGAACCGATAATGATTTTTCTATTGATATTTACATTTACGTTTAGAAATATCGAAGCGTAAACGATGGTGTATCGAGTTAGGCAGTCTTCTCTCCCAGTCGGTTGAACGAACACAACTGTTTTAATTATTTTATTTACATGCGTCGGGGAAAAAGCATCTTGTAGAATCTCGTCATCACCTTGACAGAGAAAGTGCAAAGGGGAAGTGATAAAATTATCGATTTTTCCACCAAAAATCAAATTGTTAAAAATATAATAATAATAAAAATAAAACAGAAATTTCGAAATCTTAATGAAGATATTTAAAGTAACACCGAGATTGCGATAAAAAAAAAATATATATAGACAATTATATTAGACAAAACTAATAAAGAAAACTAGTTTAAAACAGTGACCTAAACCGTCTTGCGCATGCGCAATTGACCAAAATTGAGTATGGCGTCTTTGGCAAAAAAAAAAAAAAAAAAAGAAACTAATGGGGAGGTGGGTTGGGAGAAAAATTTCAGCAGAAAATGACGACCACAATTACAAGTGTCATAAACATGACAGCGAGAGGTTTAACGGCGTTTTTATCGTATTCGTCCTTTGGTCAACTCAAGATTTTCCGTCTTTCATCATATTTCTTCTGCCATTTTCGTCTTATTAAACACTCTCCTTATCTATACCTTTCTTTATTCTTGATTTCTTTCGTATTTTTTTTACTTTCTTTCGCTTTCCTATACTTTTCCTTTGCTATTTCTTTTTTTCTTTTTAATTTGAGATTTTAAGCTTTTACCTTTCTTTTACACACTTCTTTATTTTGTTTTTTCTTCTTTCCACTCTTTCTTTTACCCGCTTAATTCTCCATTTTAATTTTTTCTTTCTCCTTTTTCTTTTGCTCCCTTCATTCTTTATTTTATTTTTTTCTCTTCTTTCATTTACCTCTTTCATTCTTTATTTTAATTTTTTCTTTCCCCTCTTTTTCTGCCCCTTCATCGTTATTTTATTTTTCCTTTCTCCTCTTTCTTTTACCCCCTTCATTCATTATTTTAGTTTTTTCTCTCTTTCTTTTACTCCCTTTATTTTTTTTATTTTTTCTTTCTCTTCTTTCTTTTACCTCTTTCCTTCTTTATTTCAATTTTTTCCTTCCACTTTTTTGCCCCTTCATTTTTATTTTATTTTTTCTTTCTCTTCTTTCTTTTACTCCCACTTCATTCTTTGTTTTAATTTTTCTTTTCTCTCTTTCTTTTACCCCCACTTCATTCTTTGTTTTAATTTTTTTTCTCTCTTTCTTTTACCCCCACTTCATTCTTTGTTTTAATTTTTCTTTTCTCTCTTTCTTTTACCCCCCACTTCATTCTTTGTTTTAATTTTTCTTTTCACTCCTTCTTTTACCCCCACTTCATTCTTTGTTTTAATTTTTCTTTTCTCTCTTTCTTTTACCCCCACTTCATTCTTTGTTTTAATTTTTCTTTTCACTCCTTCTTTTACCCCCCACTTGATTCTTTGTTTTAATTTTTCTTTTCTCTCTTTCTTTTACCCCCCACTTCATTCTTTGTTTTAATTTTTCTTTTCTCTCTTTCTTTTACCCCCCACTTCATTCTTTGTTTTAATTTTTCTTTTCTCTCTTTCTTTTACCTCCCACTTCATTCTTTGTTTTAATTTTTCTTTTCTCTCTTTCTTTTACCCCCCACTTGATTCTTTGTTTTAATTTTTCTTTTCTCTCTTTCTTTTACCCCCCACTTCATTCTTTGTTTTAATTTTTCTTTCCCCTCTTAATTTTACCCTCTTCATACTTTATTTCAATTTTTTCTCTCCGCTCCTTTTTTTTGCCCCTTCATTGTTTATTTTAAGTTTTTCTTTCCCTTCTTTCTTTTACCCCTTCCTTCTTTATTTTGATTTTTCTTCTTTTCCCTCTTTCTTTTGCCCTCTACATTCTTTCTTTCTTTTTTTTTCTTTGTTCTTCCTTTCACGTCTTTTTAAATTTTACTTTTATTGCTTTTACGTTTTTCAATGATATTTTTTACAACACTTTTTTAATTTGTTATTCCTAATTTGTTTATCCTTCTTCCTTTTCTTTTTCATTCTTTTGTTTCTTTTTCCGTTTTCATTTTTTTTTTTATCTATTTTTGTTACTTTCTCTTTTTTTCTCCTTCTTTCATCTTTTTTCTTTTTTTTTTTCGTTTTTGCTTATTTTTGCTTCTGTTTCTTTTTTTCGTTTTTGCTTATTTTTGCTTCTGTTTCTTTTTATTCTTCTTTCTTGCTTTTTTTTTCGTCTTCTTCTTCTTCTTCTTCTTCTTCTTATTATTATTATTATTATTATTATTATTTGTTCTCTTACATTTTGTATTCACCTCTTCTGTTTGTTTTTTCCATTTTTTCAACTCTTTCTTTTCCTTCATTCATCGGCATTCTTTCTTTCTTTCTTTCTTTCTTTCTAACCGTTTTCTTCATTATTGTTTCTTAATTGCTTTCTTTTTTGTTTCCTTTTTTTTCTTTATTTCTTTCTTCTTTATCCCCTATCGGTTGTTTTCTTTTTCTTCTCGCCTTCTCATTTTTCATTCGATCCCACATTTTTTCATTCATTATTTCTTCTTCCATCCTTTCTTTCGTTATTTCCTTCATTTTCTTCTCCCTTTCTTTTCTTTTTTTCTTCTGTTTTCTTTTAGGTTGTTTAGTTTTCTCTTTTATTTTCTTGTTTTTCATTTTCTTTTTTTTATGTATTCCTTCCTTCTTTCTTTCCTTTGTTTTGTCTGCGCTTTCTGCCGTTTATTCCTTGTTCCTTTTTCTTTTTTATTTCTTCGAAATATTTTTTTTTCTCTCTATCGTTTTTTCTATCATTTCTTTCACCTTCTCATTTGGTCACTTGTTCTATCTAATTAGCTATCGTTTCCACGCCTTTCCACCATTTTCCTTTTGATATCTGGCCCCATTCTCCCTCCATATTCTCTTTCCACAGTTTCGTTATTCAAATCGTTCCTATAATTCCCAATCTATCCCATCCCTCTCTTCACTGCCATAACCGCCTTTAAATTATCTTTTAACCATCTTCCTTCAGTCGTTTATTAGTAATACTATCCGTTATGACGTGATACCACGGTTAGAAGAAACGAAACAAATACCTGCTCTGTCGATGTGACCTAGAATATGCCGACTGCATTACCTGTAGAGGGGTAAGAACACTCGAGAAGAGATACTTATTACCCGGTGGATACTTATGGACTTAAGTATGTGCGATCAATATTTGCCTAAATACACAAGTATAGACACAAAAGGAAAACGTTTCGTTCTCTGAGAGGCTTTATCAAAGCAAATGCTTTATTCGTATTTTCCTTTTACAGATATACAGGGTGCGATGAGTAAATGGTCGCCATTTTATTTATTTTTTAAAATTTTGCACATGCGTGTTGTTTATCTTTCTTTTTTTTTTTTGTCGAATGCACAGCGTAACATGATTAGTTAGGCACCGTAAGTGCTAAAAAAAAAATAAAAATAAAAATAAAATAAATAAATAAATAAATAATAACGCAATTCGCTACGCAAGAAAATTGAAAACGCCATGCTGTACTGCTTAGCATTCGCGCCAAAAGCTCCGCTGTTTGGGTGTCAATCTGAGGACAGTGCTGAGGGGTTGGAAAGAGTTGGATGATATATCCAGTCAACATCATTGTGTTTAGAGTGATTACTAGTGGTGGCGACGTTACACCTCCAATCATCTTCCCACAGGGCAGCAAGCTCAACACGAAGGTCTACATCAAGTGCCTAATGGAAATAGTGTTGCTCTGGGTCACGAGACTGCTGGCTGACACTATGTCTGGCAACAGTGTTCTGAAATATGCCACACAAGCAGGAGGATCCATTCATGTCCGTCAGATAATTTCTACGACCAAGGCACTCCTTACATTTGTTCACATAAATCCCCAAACTGCAGCACCCTTGATCGTTATGTGTGGGACGCAGTTGAGCGAGAGGCCAACAAAACACCTTGTAACACTAAAGATGAATTGAAGGCAAGGAATATGGCAGCATTCACCAATTTAAACAATAAGACCATCAAGAAGAACTGAAAGGGATCTACGAAATTGTCAGGAGGTTATGGTTGAAGCCTAAGGCGTTTTTATTGACTACGTTTACTTTTTAGTATTTAGTAATTTGTAAAAGAGTTTACAGGGCACCTCGGCGTTGTGTAATGTTTAGCAAGATTGTTTCGCTAGAATCATTATAACTGAGTAGTGAGTTCAATCCTCACTGGGTACCCCCTTCTTTCGGCTACACTTAGAAAATACTCTTCCTTAAGGTTTGGAGGTTGGGCGCAGGGCTAACAACCTTGCCCCATAAGAAACAGTTTGTTACGGAAACAGCAAAAACGCTGCCCTACACACCATTAGGTGTAAGGAAAAGTTTATTATTATTTAAAAGAGTTTACAACATTGTGGTGTTTTGAGTGATCACTCGTGATGGCAACGTTATGCCTTCATTCATTTTCCCACAAGGTCTCAGACTCAACACGGAGGTCTGCATCATATGCCTTGAGAAGGTATTACTATCCTGGATCAAGAGGGTGGCTGCTGGGAAAATATATCTGGCAACAAAACTCTGTATCATGCCACACAAGCAGGAGAAAACATTCATGGCTGTCAGACAATTTCAGAAGGCAATGATTATGACCGCATCCAGAAACTTAAACAAGGAGATCGTCTAGAAGAAATGCAGGAACTTTCGAAGTTATATGGAAGGAAATGGCAATTCTATTGAACAAATTTAAGATAATTTTGTGTCATTTTTGTAAATTTGTTAAAATGAAATGTTATTGTGATTTTTTCTTTTTGCAAAATTTAGACGACAATTCATCCATCGCACACTGTACCCTATCTGAATTTTATTACAAAAGTATAAACCCGACCAATGTTTACTTAGAGAGTCAATTATGAACCAGCCCAATATTTAATAAAGAATCATGTATAGATTTGCCCAATGTCTTACCGATATCCTAAACTATCAGTATAGCCCGTCGTTGCTCGGGTGTAATGAAAGCTTTAAAACTAATCCATGGTCCTGGAGTTCAGACTCTTTGGACGTTGGAACGAAAGACTAAAAAAGCAATAGTTGTTTCCAGTTAAAGCGAAACTGTAGACTGAAAGAAAAATGAATGGATGTAAGTCAAAACTTGATTTCCTGGTATCGATATCAAATAAGTTTTTTCGTCGTAAACTGAATTTTGAAGGCTAAATAAGTCCTTTGAGTAAATGGTATCATGGCTGAGACTAAGAACTCCACTACCTAACTACCTACTTAGAGCCAAACCCGAAGCAAAAACTAAAATAAATGAGCTGAAAAAATATAGACATACAGGCAGATAAACAGACACACACACAAACATCTTGCCTTTTGCATATATATATATATATATATATATATATATATATATATATATATATATATATATATTGTCGATTTTCTGCACTATTGTAAGAACTGTATCCTTTAAACTTCTGAATATCGTTTCTTATGTCTTTGTCTATGAGTGTATAAAATTTGATTAAAATCGGACCACTCCTTCTACAATCCGATTTTTTCGATTATCGATTTTCGATATTTATCGGGGGTACCTCGACACAAAACCTAGCTAAGAACACTCGCAGACGCTTATAGTACAACTGTATAAATTTTCAAGGAAATCGGTTCAGCCGTTTCGGAGTCTATATGTAACGGACACACACACACACATACAGACACACACATAGAGACAAAGTGCCATTTATAAATAAGTTTCGATTAGGTAATAAACCTGACTATTTTTGCCTATAAACTCAATTATAGACCCAGTCAATGTTTTACGTGCCACGCGTTATAAATGCTTGGGTAATCATGTCTCGAAAGAAACTTGACTGACTGGCAGGAAAATTTTCTCGCAGTAGGTTGCCATTACCTTATGCGCTAGACTGGTTGCCAACCAAGTCTATAAAATCCAATTTATTTGACCTATAGCTGGAGGGAAGAGACAGATTAATACTGTCGTGGACCCGGTTAATGGTCCAGCAAGAATAACACAAAGCAATCAAAATAGGAAAAAACGAATATATATTAAACACAGCAAAATACAACACTTGAAACTTTGTTAGTAGAACGATAATACGGGTTAGTGAGTAATACTATAATTCGATCCTTGAACTGGGACTCGTAATGGTCGTTACGGTATCAGTGTTCGTAGACGACTCTCGGCTATGTTCAGGGCGTTCTCCTCAGGCTGTCTACTAGCTACTCACAAACCACTCACTCTCACCTCTTGTGAGGGGGGATTATGTACTGGTTGGAAGAGTTCATTCCGTTGTGGGTGATGCCGCCATGACAAATACCTTTCCCAGGGGTATTAGCTCGTAAGTGAATGCAACGAATTTAACTAGAATTCGAACTCGGGTCTCCGGTTTCTCATTCTGAGCCGATATTCACAGATTTATAATGCACATCTTTAATTAAAGTCTCAAATATAAACCCGTCCAATTTTTGCCTATAAACTGAAACAATCTTTTACCGACAGTCAGTACGTTAAGTCATGATCGCCTTAGGAAGGTGATTTTTTAAGCGTAGCTTAGACGTAACATACGGCCAAAAGTAGGAGATACCCAGTGAGGATCGAACCCACTACTCAGTTATAATGATTCTAGCGAGACGAGTTTGTTAACCATTACACCACGCCGAGGTGCCTCTATTTGTTAATTAAAGCAGGAAAAAAAAAACTAGCTCACGACTGTATCATAGTTACTACATTTGCCAGTAAGTCGGTAATTCCCTCTATATTAAAATTGAAATGTTGTACAAAAAAACAGAAAGAGAAATATATTCAGAAACTTACACACAATAGCGTTTATATATAGTTTACGATGAACCTGAAACAAAGTTGCTTGTAATTTAGATATGCCAAGTAGAAAACTGTGATAGTTTCTTTAACGGAAAAGATGCAAGTCATCGAGTTAGTAAAGAACTAAAGTAAGGCTGCTAATATCTATGATATGGAGAAATCTTTTGTCACGTAATCTTTTCTATAGTATGTTGTTATACAAGTCGGTGTTGAAAAGTTCAAGGCTCGACTAATAAGGATTATTTAAATTCTGAAATATGGGTTTGAGACTATATTTTAGGAAGTAAGTTAAGGCCAATAATGTTTTTTAATACGTTGCACTTTGTTTACATTGTTTTTTTATAATCATATCGCCCCAAGCAAGGCATTTTACTGCCACTGTTTTGCAGGGGGTTACATAGGAGGAAAGTTATGAGAAAGAGTGACAAGTTATAGCGGGTGTCCAAAAGTGGGTAATAGAAGGATGACTGTGGCCATAAAGTGAGGGATCAATTTATTTATTGATTGTAATATAAAATTAACCACCCACTTAATATTCACATTATAATAGCATAGAATTTTTTTTATAATCCTATCGCCCCAAGCACGGCATTTTACTGCCACTGTTTTGCAGGGGTTTACATATTTAAATGTTATATCTTTTATATTAAGTATTATACTTTTATATTAAGTGTTATACTTTTTATATAAAGTGCTGTACTTTTAATATAGCTGTTATAATTTTTATATTAAGTGTTGGGCTTTTATATAAAGCGTTATACTTTTATATTAAGTATTATACTCTTTATATAAAGTGTTATACTTTTTATATAAAGTGTTGTACTTTTTTATATAAAGTGTTGTACTTTTATATAATATATATATATATATATATATATATATATATATATATATAAAGTGTTGTACTTTTTATATAAAGTGTTAAACTTTTCAAATAAATTGTTATACTTTTAATATAAAATCTGGGGTTCATTTTTAGTTGCTACGAATAGTTTTCATCCTGATTGATTTATTTTTCTTTTGTTTTTGTTTTTTTTGTTTTTTTTAGTAGCTGCATATTATTCGCTATGCTTTCTTTAATACCAAAATCTAAATATTTTGGATACAATTTTATTTTTTGGTTGGAGATGATAATGGTTTAGTAATACAAATCCTAATAATGAACCAATAGCTGGAGGGAGAAGAGATGGATTCATACAATTCCCAAGGGTATTTGTGTATAAGTGAATATAACGAACCAAACTAGAATTAGAACTCGTGTGTTTGAACAAAAAATTCGAGTCATTATCCATTACACCGTCCATTCAAAGCTCACAGTGCCTGGTATTCACAAGTGGCCACCATCCTCGACGTTGCTTAACTTTTTCGGACTTGTTTCATCTTCTTTATTTTCAGAAATATTTCTTCTCATTATTTTTCGTCTTCGCCTTTTTTCTTCTAACGTTTTTGGTTTTTCCTTTTTTATTTCCTGAATAATGGCTTCTTCTTATTCTTTTTTTGACGTATTTCTTTGATCGTCTTTATATTTGAAAATATTTCTTCTCATTCTTTTTCTTCTTACACGTTTGTTTTTACTTTCATTATATTACCAAAATATTTTTCTTCGTCTTCTTCTTCTTCTTCTTCTTCTTCTTCTTCTTCTTTCCCATCACGGAAACTTTTCGATCAGAATCTCGCCTTCCTCCTGACAAATCACTTTGGCCAACTTTCTTTTGATCAAGTGCCAAGCATCCAGCTATATTTGAAAATTTACCCTATTCAAAAGAGGCCTTTCCTCGTGAACTCCGGCCTTGTTGGCGCCAGAACCGTGACATCACAGATTTTGCAATTACATCACAAGTGCATACTCACTCACACGCACAATGAGAAGCGGATATGTCATGACTGATCTGATAAGGACGCCGTTTCTTTTAACAGTTAACAAATATGCGAATGAGCCATTCGGTTTGATTGCAGCTGTCTCAGAGAGCAAAGAACTGAAAATCGAACAGAAGATTCAACATCTATTTACCCAATATCAATCCCCAATGAGGATTGAGATTTAGTCCCCAGCCTAAAATATTTTGTTTTGCCTGGAAAACAATTTAAATTAAAAGAAAAAAAAAACTACAAAAGCGCATCTCTTCAAAATGGATTACTCGATAGATATGTATAGATTGTGAGAAAATAAAAAAGTAACACTGCAGGGTTCTATCAGTTTCATGCCTCAATCGATCAATCAGAACAAGACAGTACTTTTCTAGCAGTATCTCTATATATGTATTTAAAAAAATATTCAATTTTTAGAAATATATATATATATATATATATACATATTTATATGTTTTCCATTTGTATTTGTCATCCACATACAAGCCTGTTTCGCTGTATCACAGCTCATCAGTGTGGTTAGACATCTACTTCTGGCCGGGATCGAAACTCAACCGATTTGGTGTCAGTCGGAGTCTCTACTCCTAAGTCATAGAATGAGAGATTTCAGCGTGTTATATATAAGCGGTGCACACACACACACACACACACACACACACACTCTCTCTCTCTCTCTCTCTCTCTCTCTCTATATATATATATATATATATATATATATATATTTTATAAGCGTTTCACCCCGAGCAAGGCATGTCACTGCCACTAGTGCGCAGGGGGCTACATAGAATGGAGAAAGGATGATTAAATATAGGAAATGTCAGATGGTGGGTGATAGGCGGGTAAGGATACTGAGAATGAGGGTTGGGTAGATGAGAGTGTTCTGAGAATAATTCGGAGTTAGTGTGATAAGAGGTGTCTATTGACCCTACATTATATATATATATATATATATATATATTATATATTATATATTGTAATTTTGTTACTACAATGGTTTCTTAAACCATTGTAATAACGAAATTACAATATTAAGCTCTACTCTGTATCAAGCACTCTCTATAAAAGTAGGTAATTGACAAACTTTTTCACATTAATTCTATTAACACTTTATCTCTTTCGTTACACCGAGCACTTTATTACAAAAAAAAACTTATTGCAAATTACTACTGAAAAATACAGCTGTTTTTAGCACTAAGCTTCATTATAATTTAACACTATATATGCATATTAATTTCACCCCAGGTAAGGCAACAAAGTCACTAAGATTCAAGGTCTAATGATTGTTAGCGATAAACTAACATTTAAGACCGAGAACAATAAAAGAACCAGAATTAAGAAGAAAAAAGATAACGGTTGACATTACATTTAAATTTTGGAAGATCAAAATTGATTGGGAAGCATGAAACCGGGAGAGTTTTACAAGCGGAATGTGCAAGAGATGGAACTGTTAGCATATAACTTACGATTATATCTAGACATTTCAATTGTTAAAATGATGAGACCTAACCGACAATCTAGTAATTCGCTTAAATTCATAAAGTTTAGATGCCATAAAGGAAAGTTCATCAGAACAATTATCATGAAAATATAAATAAAAAATATGGAAGCTGCGTTTGGATGGTGTTAAATGGACTGAAACCAATATGCAAGGTCAGGACCAATAACATTGCATATTATTCGTAGGATTTTATCGAGCATCAACAAATATATCTCAGATGCACGGAACTAAATGTGGCAGTAATATTCAAAGTAAGGACGAGTGGTAGACTTTCTGATTTCCAATGTGTTTAGAAATCAGAGACCCCATATATGTACAGTACTGTGCAAAAGTATTACGACAAGAACTATTTCATCTTTTATGAGGCATATTGACAGAAAATAAACAATTTAATTAAAGTAATTTTATTTGATTTACTCAAGAAATGCTTTAACAAAAAAAAATACTTGTTACAAAATAAATTTAATATTTAGTATAATAGCCTTTTGCTTTGACATTACAAGCTTCTTCAATGTATCTAATGGTATCTCCTGCCAAGCAGCTTGTATTTGTTCCCAAAGTGTGTCTTGCAAAGTAACATTACATTTATTTTTTTTATCCAAAATATCCCATAGATGTTCAACAGGATTGAGATCAAGGATTTGTGGGGGCTAATTCAAATTCCGAAGCCTTCCTTTCTTCCTTTTTAGTAAATAATTCTTACAAAGATTGAAAGTATGTTTAGGTCATTGTCTTGTTGATAAATAAATCATTGTCCTATTAAACGTATCCCAGATGTGACACCATGACTGATAAGTATCTGGTGATACATTTATTTTGTCCACATTTCCATCAATTTTCTCCAGGTCTCCAACTTCTTGACCACTAAAACATCCCCAAACAAGAATATTTCCACCTCCATGCTTCATTGTTGGCACAATGCATTTTGCAAGGTACCTTTCATTTGATCTCTGCCTAACTGTCTCCTTTTAGAGCCAAAAAGTTCAAATTTTGACTCATCTGTCCAGAGTATTTTCGTCCACTGATCTACTGTCCAATCCTTGTGTTGTTTTGCAAATTCAAAGCGCTTTCTTACGTCTACTTCACGCAACAATGGTTTCTTAATCGCTACTCTCCCATGGCAATCCATTTTCACAAAGCCTTCTGGTAACTGTGGACCTAGAAACCTGTTCATTTTTAGGAAGCAGTTTGCTGCACTCGTCCCTTAATTCAAAGGGTGTCTTCTTCCGGTATCTCAGGCTAGCTAATCGTAGATATTTAACCTTTTTATCAGATAGTTTCCTTGGCCGTCCATTCCTCTTCTTTGTTTCAAAATTCCCAGTTTCTTTTCCTTTATCCAGAGTGTATTTCACTGTATTTGGGGAACATTTGATGTCAGCTGCAATCCTTCTAAGCGTCCACCCAACGTCTCTTAAAACCTTTATTCTGCTCCTTTGTGCAATTGTTAGCTCTGCTACCTTTGGCATTGTGAGCTGCTTAAAAAATAAATTATTTGCCAAATTCAAAAATAAAGAGCACTTGCATGAACTACCCGAGGTCAGACAGCTAACAATTATCAAAATAAAGTTTAAAAAGAAACCTTTAAACTATGTTGACACTATTTACAGCTCAATTTGATAGGGGGAATGAGAAAAAAGTCAGTCATATCCAAGGATAATAGAATAATGAGTAGTTTCAAAATAACTTGTTTAATAGAAAATAGGAAAAATTAAATCTAACTTCTGTTTAATACATTTCTTTTACACCTAGTTTTAAATAATCAACAATTATTATATTAACAATTTACTTGGCATTTCAACGTGTATTTGCATTTCAGTGAGGTTTTTAGGAAATTCACCCCTGTCCTAATACTTTTGCACTCTACCGATAGTGTACAAAAGTGTTAGGACAGGGATGATTTTAAACTTTATTTTGATGCCTCATAAAAGATAAAATAGTTCTTGTCCAAATACTTTTTCATATGTATGTATGTCAGATGAAATAAATTCCAAATGTTGTGTCTGCTTATTTTTTAATAAAATCCGTTCATACTCACGGATAATCTTTCGCGTATTATAACTGAAAGATGTAAAAATCAGCTGTACCTTTGACAGATGATTTTATTATTCATTTCTCAATGTTCCCAAGTACTTTCAATCTTTTTTCGATATCATCTTCAGGAGTGTGAGTTGTGGTAAAAAAAAAATAACCGGTAAATTGTGTTGCTAAAAATTACTGTAAATTTTGTTCTTGCTTCACATGAAATATTATGCGTAATAAAATGTACCTACTATATACCGTGAATTTTATCTTAAAATGGCTTTTCAAAATACAACACTTCGAGCGGCCATAAAAGGAAAAAGGAAACATATCTCAATCTAATGGATGTGCGTTGCGCTGCACTGGATATCGACTCGCAATGACAAATCAGGGAGCCGAGTTCGAATTCCAGTTGAATTCCTTGCGTTCTCTTATTCGCAAATACCCTTGGGAAAGGTATTAATCCGTCTCTTCCCGCCAGTTATGGGTTAAATAATAGGACAGATTGGGTTCTATGGCCTTGGCTGGCAACCAGTCTACCGCAGAAAGTAATGGCAACCTACTGCGGGATAGTCTTTTGCCCAATTAGTTATGTCTCTTTTGAGACATGATCGCCCAAGAGTGTATCACGTATGGCACTTAACTGACTG
This sequence comes from Ascarosepion bandense, assembly GCA_037127315.1. Taxonomy (NCBI): domain Eukaryota; kingdom Metazoa; phylum Mollusca; class Cephalopoda; order Sepiida; family Sepiidae; genus Ascarosepion; species Ascarosepion bandense. Next base: position 3,520,521 of record JBBBDQ010000205.1, read on the forward strand.
ACTGTATATAATAGTTGAAAACATGATTAAAGCTTCTACTTGGCATAAAGTGGGAGATCAGTTTTCTGTTGTTATGAAGTAATAAACTGATCTCCCACTAATTACTTCTTGATAATGTGATAAATTTCTTCCTCCTCTAGCTATGAGTCAAATAATAGGACAGATTGGGTTCTATAGCCTTGGCTGGCAACCAGTCTACCGCAGAAAGTAATGGCAACCTACTGCGAGATAATCTTCTGCTCAGTCAGTCATGTTTCGAAAGAGACATGATCGCCCAGAGTGTGTATCACGTATGACACTTTACTGACTGATCTCAATCTATTATGTTTCACTTTTGTTAATGCAAAGGTTGATGCAATTTGCAAGATTCACGTGAACACGATGCAGTCTTCAATGGCGTCAATCTTAGCACATTCACGTTTGATGCGTTCAGTCAAGTTTATTGCATCGGTGGCAAAACTGTATTTAATCTGTGGACGTTAAAATTTATATAGTTAATGAGATTTCTCGTGTCCAGACTTTAGGCACACTATTTATATACATATTTAAATAAATAAAAGAAATAAAAAATAAATAAAATTTTTAAAAAATTTAAATTATTTTTTTAATTTCATATATCTAATGATTTGTTTTAGAAAAATAATTATTAAATAAATATTAAAATATTTAAATTGATATTTAAATTTTTTGTAATAATTAAATGGATATTTAAAAGAGTTTATTAAGATATTTAGAATTGTATTCGAATATAATAATTATAATATAGATTATATAAAAAAATAAATAAAACGAATGTTTAAAAAAATATTTAAGAAATAAATGGATATTAAAAATATTACTTATAAATTAAAAAAAAAATTTTGAAAAATTAAAATAAAATGCATTCGGAATCGAAATAAAACTAGCATATTTAGTCAAAGGTCCCTTTAAGTTAGATCAAAAATTTTAAATATTTTCTTTCTTCATCTCTTTTTCTGTTTGACAGTCCACTTTTTGTAGTGATTTACTTTACTAAGAGTGCACGATACTTATTAGAACATTATATATGGTAATGTTTTGATTATATGTTTATAATAAAAACATAGTTTTCTGTAACACAAGAGCCATTGTGTTTCGGTACGACCTTATTAACACCTCGTCAGGCATGATATATGATTTAGAAACGAACAATAGGAAAACTGTTATACCGATTCCTTTCGTTCTTTGAGGACACATTAAAAGCCTCCACTGATTTCTTTTTCTTTCCTTAACGCCGATAGATTCTCTATTATTTTAGAGCTTTCTCTAATTCAAATTCGAATACATAACCTTCTTTTTTATGTGTATAGAAATTACAATCACGCTCATAATCCCGTAAACCCTTAAGGTCATAGGGAACATCACATCTACAGTAACTACAACAATAGTGGTATGCCTTGGGCACGACAGCCTGACGAAGACGAAACCTCACCAGGTTGGTTTGAATTCAGAGTTTCTCTTCTCCTAGACTGGCTATTAAGCCACTTTTCCCCTGCTTGTACCTCATAGACGGGGAGAAGATATGTATATATATATCCGAATGAATAAGGAACGAAGAAAAATTTACAACGTCCATAACATTAATTTAAAACAGTGCGCGATATATAATATAGAGCTGTGAATAATTATTATAAATTATAGTTTAGAACATGTACAAATTTTTTATCCACTACAAAGTGTACATTTTGTTTCAACATTGAAATTACAATATATATATATATATATATATTGTAATTTCAACCCTAACCCTAACCCTAACCTGTATTAATGAAAAAATGCTGCCAAAATACACACACAATATATATATATATATATATATATATATATATATATATATATATATTATAAGTTTATAATAAAAACATAGTTTTCTGCAACACAAGAGCCATTGTGTTTCGGTACTACTTTATTAGCACCTCGTCAGACATGATATATGATTTAGAAACGAACAATAGGAAAGCTTTTATACCGATTCCTTTCGTTCTTTGAGGACACATTAAAAGCCTCCACTGATTTCCTTTTCTTTTCTTAACGCCGAAAGATTCTCTATTATTTTAGAGTTTTCTCTCATTCAAATCCCACAATTATATTGATAAATCAGAGAATTTTCTTGATGAAGTGGAAGAACGTCCTTGCAACAAGAATAAAAAAATAGATTGGGTATGAAACACTATATAGTTGAGGAGCCGACTACACGGGGAGAGCTACTTTCATTGAAGAGTGCTAGAGTCTTTGTATATCAGGTCTCTCAAACCTTCTCTCTGTAAACAGCGTGGATGTTTGCTGGGACTTGCTATCATTAGCCTCTAGTACTTCTTTTCCTTTTATATTATAATTTTTTCTTTCTCTTTCCTTCTCCTTCCTTCATTCATTCAATGATTTGTTTGCATCTAATTTAATCTCCCGATGAGGCCTCAAGAGCGGGAGCAAAACTGTTGCTTTGTTTTGTAAAATGTCCAATAGTATTCAGCTTTTCTACTTTCATATATATATATATATATATATATATATATCCGAGTGAATAAGGAACGAAGAAAAATTTACAACATCCAAAACATTAATTTAAAACAGTGCTCGATATATAATATAGAGCTGTCAATATTTATTATCAATTATAGTTTAGAACATGTACAATTTTTTTTTATCCACTACAAAGTGTACATTTTGTTTCGATATTGAAATTACAATATATATATATATATATATATATATATATATATATATATATATATATATGTAGGAATATTTTTTTATTATAAGCTTATAATAACAACGGTTTACTGCAACACAAGAGCCGTTGGGTTTCGATACTATCTCATTAGCACCTCGACAGGCAGTGAAATATTTTTTACTGTTTTGGGTCATTATGTCGATCCAGGATGTTTTTTCCGCTTGAATCCATCCTGCATATATACAAGTAAACCATCCTTCCGTGCATGGAGTACTGTTGCCATTTATGGTCAGGCGCCTCTGACATTCACCTCAGTGTTCTCGACAGGCTCCAAAGGAGAGTCTGTAATGTGATAGGTACTGACTTCCCCACCGACGAAATGTGGCCTCCCTTTGTCTGTTCTATAAATACTTTCATGGATTCTGCTCGGACGAACTTAAGTCGTTGGTGCCTCCTCAACAGGTGTTTAATCTTGCAACCAGACTGGCAACTGGGTTCCACCCATTCACAGTTAGGTTAGCCAAATGCAGACGACAATTCTACTCCTGCAGCTTCTTCTCTCGCACTTCCCGCCTGTGGAACTCGCTCCCATATTCTTGCTTTCCTGGCGGCTACAACCTCCAAGAATTTAAATGCAATGTCAATACTCATCTATTAACCACTGGACTCTAGCTCTCTCCCCACCCCCGTATAACCTTCCCTTTCTCTCCACCTATGTATCTGTCATCGCACCTGCATTCTCAGCTTTCTATTGCTCCTTTCTAACTAGTATGTACTCCTCACTCTTTTCTAATTAATCTTTTTACAGTTATGTAGCCCCCAGCTCATCAGTGGCATTTCCGCCTTGCTCGGGGTGAAATGATTAAAAAAAAAATTATTATTTCTAGAAGCTTAAAAAACAAAATAATTTTTTACCAAATCCAGACAATTAAGGTAGGGGGGTGTTTTTTTGGGGGGTGGGGGTCTCAGCTAACCAATAGAAAATCAGGTCATGATAGGAGAAATGTGATTGTGAGATTAAAGAGAGATAAACTAAAAATGACATAAGGCCCAAAGATTTTTCATGCCAGTGATGAAAATAATTGAGATACATATGTTGCAATATTGCAAATCTGAAACATTATCGCGTTTCATTAAGAAACGGTAGTGGACAAAAGTCAAAGGCTGGAAAGTTGTTCTTTTTTTAAATACACTTCACGTCAAAAATATGTATACGACTCAGTGTGTGATCTATCCGTTAAGCTGCAACAAATTATCAAACAGTGGGAGATTCATTTAATATATGCTAGGGGATAAATTAAAAATGTCTAGTTATACAGTGTAACCCGGATATAAGAGAGTTGTCAGGGCTGGATAATAATTATCTCATATCCAAAATTCTCTTATATCCGGGTTTGGTCTATTTTATATAAATTACCACAGGCTTTAATTTGGGACCAGAGAAAATCTCTCTTATATCCGGGTTATACTGAGGAAATAACTATATATTAACTATACTTTTTTAAAGAGAAATATAATTTTAAAAATAAATTTTAAATTTTAACTATATTTAAAATTATAACTAGATTTTAATAATGTTTAAAATTTAAACTTTTATTATGTTTTAAAACTCCAAATTTAAAACTATACTTCAGCTATATATATATATATATATATATATATATATATATATATTATAAATTATAGTTTAGAACATGTACAAATTATTATCTACTTAAACGTATACATTTTGTTTCGACATTGAAATGACGATGTTTCATCAGGTAGTGTATTCATGCTGGAATGTTTCTGATAGGTATTTTATAGTATAGTTACACCCAGTCATAATGGTCAAAACAAAGCATATTCGAGATCAACCAAAGATACTGTTGATAACAGATGGGTTCAGTACTCGGTCCGACATTTAGCAATTTCTACATGTCGAACCTCGAGAATGCTACCTTTACAAAATTTAAAAAAAACATCAATATACCTTAGATACGTTAACGATATCCTGCTATTAATTAAAAATACTGACGAAATCCTACAATTTCAAAAACAGTTTCAGGATAACTCAGTCCTAAAATTCACCTATGAAGTCAGCAATGACAACAAAATTCCTTTCCTCGATATACTAATCAACACTAATGGCAATAAGTTCACTACCTCACCATATAAAAAACCCACCAACAAAAATCCCTCCACACTTAATTATATCAGCAAATGCCCCCACTATTACAAATTAGCAATCATAAAAAATCTACTACATCGTGCAAAAACCAATTCGTCTACAAAACACATCTTCCACAGTGAACTAAAAAACATAAAACAGACACTCATCAACAATAATTTTCCTAATTACATAGTTGATGAACAAATACGACATTTCCTTAAAAACCTTAACACGGAATAAACAAAACATGGTAATAGCCCAATAAATCCCAAACATATCACTCTCTTATATCGTAGCCAAATGCACACCAACTACCAAATAGACGTAAATATCCTAAAAAATATCCTAAAAATCTCATAAACACTAATATCTCTCCGACAGACCCCAACAAAAGAATTAAATTTATCATATATTACGCTAAATCCACAACATCCAACTCAATCGTCCGCAAGGACTCCTCCCCCACCGTTAGCGATTTGCAAAAAAAAATGTAGTTTATAAATTCAAATGCCCATTTCGAGAATGTATCTCTAACAAACTAAATAATACCTACATTGGACATACAACTAACTCGCTTTCGTGGAGGCTTACATTACACTTAAATGAAAATTCTAACATATTCCGACATTTAAAACACCACGGCTATCAACACACACTTCTTAGGAAAACACTTGTTGAAAATACATATATACTTAGACAAGAAAATAATAAACGAAAACTTAAAATTCTAGAAGCTATCTACATCAGTTTAAACCTAGCCTAAATAAAATAAATTTCGACACATCCACTAACATACTTCAATGCCTATAATCGTCGGGGAGGTCATAGTTATTATACTTACCCGCTATACCCATAGTAGTAGCAGTTCCCAGACCAATCCCCTCATGCCACTATACTCTCATTTGACCAAAAGCCCACTACCACCATTCCTTCTCCGCCTGCGGCCATGTGCGAAGCAAAAAAATGGACATGTTTAATTTTCTCTGTATAACTCCAATCTGTTAATAATTTAAATGTTCTATGTTCACTGTATATTAAATGTTCATCCTTTGATAATAGCTTATGTAAGCCGAAAGCTCAGACCTGATAAAAAAATCAAAAATAATTGCGATTTCTTGTCGTCTTTTCATGACAACACTATCAAGCTAATCAGATCATACGAAAGGATCTTACACAAAATAAAGACAGAACCTGTCGGTATTATTCAATGAAACCTGTATTAATGAAAAAATGCTGCCAAAATACACACAGAATATATATATATATATATTTCTACTTACGTGATAATTACGTTTCTATTTTTTTTTTAATCATATCACCCCAAGCGCAGGGGGCTACGTAAGAGTCAAAAGATTGGAAAAGAGAAAGCCGGAAACCACATCCTAAACAGGGAACAATGGATGAGCCTCTTCACCTGTTCAATAGATGTGGGTGGAGTGTGAACCGGGAGATAGTTTCGTCTACCTACTCCAATTGAAAAAAAAAAGAAAAAAAGAAAAGAGTGAAAATATTGGAAAAGAGAAAACCGGAAACCGCATCTTAAACAGGAAACAAGGGATGAGCCTCTTCACCTGTTCAATAGACGTGGGTGGAGTGTGAACCGGGCGATAGTTTAGTCTATCAACTCCAATTAATATATATATATCAAATTTGCTACAGATAATCAAATAACAGATTCAATTAAGTCGAACTAAAAAATTGCGACATAAAATCTGAAGCATGATCTTCAAAAAATCAGCCAAAATGCCCAAAAAATTGACGAGGATACAAATTTAAGAATTGGAATAAGATCATCTAATCTTATTTATAAATGGAACTTCCTCTCTCTCTCTCTCTCTCTCTCTCTCTCTCTGTGTCCGTTACCTATAGACTCCGAAACAGCAGAACCGATTTTCTTGAAAACTTACGCACTTGTCTGATAAGCGTCTGCGACTGTTCTTAGCTAGCTTTTGTGTCGAGGTACCCCCGATAAATACCGAAAATCGATAATCAAAAAAATCGGGTTATAGAAGGAGTGGTCCGATTTTAATCAAATTTGATACACTCATAGACAGAGACATAAGAAACGATATTCAGAAGTTTCAAGGTTTCAGTTCTTATAGTAGTGCAGAAGATCGATAATATATATATATATATATATATATATATATATATATATAAGGTAAGATGTTTGTGTGTGTATCTGTTTATCTGCCTGTATGTCTGTATGTTTTTCAGCCCTTTTATTTTAGTTTTTGCTTCGAGTTTGGTTCTAAGTAGATATAATTGTAGTTCTTAGTCACAGCCCTTGATGCCATTTACTCAGAGGAATTATTTAGCCTTCAAAATTCAGTTTACGACGAAAAAAAGGTATTTGATATCGATACAAAGAAATCAAAATTTGACTTACATCCGTTCATTTTTCTTTCAGTCTACGGTGTCGTTTTAACTGGAAACAACTATTGCTTTTTAGTCTTTCGTGCCAACGCCCAAAGAGTCTGAGCTCCAGGACCATGGATTACTTTTAAAGCTTTCATTACACCCGAGCAACGCCGGGCTATACTGCTAGTATGAACATAAAACTGATATCTTACAAATCAATACACGCAATGCATTAGTCATTCATTGTAACACGTCTGACTTTGATTTTATTTTATTTGCTTTTTTAATGGCACATCATCTCGTTTCGCGGTCATTTAATACCAACATTTTATTTTCTTTGGAGATTTGAAGGAACAAAAATTTGGATACACACTTCCGGTCATAATTATTAGGCCACCCCAGTTTTTCAAAAGAAATGATGTATTTCATGATATGTTTAGTATTTATTGCCAAATGAAAATAGAATGGTTCTTTTGTTATTATTATTTTGCAAAATTTTACAAGGCAAACAAGCAAAGATGAACTTGTCCGAATCAGTCTAAATTTTCTTCATTCTTTCATTGATGAAACTACAATATAGGTAATTATTAAATATTTATAAATTCATTTGATGCACATGTTATTGTGCAGTATTAACAAAAGAACCATTCTATTTTCATTTACAGTTATTCACTTGGCAATAAATACTAAAAATAGTATGAAATGCATCATTTCTTTTAAGAAACTGGGGTGGCCTAATAATTATGGCCGGTTGTGTAAATGTATATATATATAGATACATATAGCAAATCTACAGAATGCGATGTGTAAATTGTCGCTATTTGCCTTGTAAAATTTTGCAAAGTAATAATAACAAAAGAACCATTCTATTTTCATTTAGAATTATCCACTTGGCAATAAATACTAAAAATAGTAAGAAATACATTATTTAGAAAAAAATTGGACTGGTCTAATAATTATGGCCGTTAGTGTATATATATATATATATATATATTGTTTGTAACAATAAATGTGTGTGTGTATTATATTCTTTCTTATTTTATTAGGAAAAAGAAGATAGCTTTGGATAAATTCTTAAAATAAATATTTGTTCAAGGAAGTTCCCTAGCGGTTGCTTCCCCGAACACTACAATTTTAACCACTTCAAGAATAGAGTCGACCATTATTCATCATAATGTTCACTTATTCCCAGGACTTCCTGCTTCTATCTCCTTACAACAATTTCTTTATTTAGTAAAAGTTCTCCGATATGAAACTGGGTGCTAGACAATCTCTTTACAGATAGAGAAGAGACTTGCAACTTAGAAAAAAAAAACGATACTAGGAATGTGGTTCAACAGAAGGATACTGAGATTTATTTGTTTGACGTTTAGCCACCATAAAAATAAAAAATACATCGTACAAAAGTATTATTAATTTTCTTTACAGGAATATTTAACTCTGCGACAATTTTTAGATGACAGGAACCAATCAAGTTAAATCGTATTTCACGAGAAAATTCAACCTCCAAAAGTTCATGAGTAGTAAACAGCCGTTGTTGAATTGGGTCAAGGGCACCTTGTCTTGGAATTACGACGCTGACGCATTCCAAATAAGTGGCAATGAAGGTGATGCAATTGCGAAAGTCAATGACGGTGAGGAGATGTTGATTATAATGACTCAGGGAAGCAAGAAACACAAAGACAGTGGGGTGTTCAATAATAACGAACAAGACAATGAAGTAAACAGACAGACAGACAGACAGACAGACAGACAGACAGACAGACAGACACACCGGCAGACAGGCAGACAACATAGATAGATAGATAGATAGATAGATAGATAGATAGATAGATAGATAGATTTGAACAGACTGGGATAGATAGATATGAACAGAATCAGATAGATAGATAGATAGATAGATAGATAGATAGATAGATAGATATGAACAGAATAGATAGATAGATAGATAGATAGATAGATATGAACAGAATCAGATAGATAGATAGATAGATAGATAGATAGATAGATAGATAGATAGATACATAGATAGATACATAGATAGATACATAGATAGATAGATAGAAGTAGACTGGGATAGATTGATAGGTAGATATGAACAGACTGAAATAGATAGATAGATAGATAGATAGATAGATAGATAGATAGATATGAACAGAATCACATAGATAGATAGATAGATAGATAGATAGATAGATAGATAGATAGATAGATATGAACAGAATCAGATAGATAGATAGATAGATAGATAGATAGATAGATAGATAGATATGAACAGAATCAGATAGAGATAGATAGATAGATAGATAGATAGATAGATAGATAGATAGATAGATAGAAGCAGACTGGGATAGATTGATAGATAGATATTAACAGACTGGCATAGATAGATAGATAGATATGAACAAAATGAGATAGATAGATAGATAGATAGATAGATAGATAGATAGATATGAACAGACTGAGAAAGAAAGAAAGAAACAAACAAAGATATGGTATTATTATAGAAGGTGCACTTGTTTAAGTAGACGCTTTTTTGTATTTAATATTACATCATTCTGCATGTGCTTTCTAGAGGTCACCTAATGAAGATATTTATAAGTATTTTTTTTCGTTTCACATATACATAGCTTGTCAGCCAATGTAAAAAATATATGAACGTAACTTGATATTTGAATTCATTGAGTGATAAGAACACAATAATGAAAATTGTCATAATTGTCGAAAATTTAAAAAGAAAAAAAAACGAAGTCTAAGGGCAATAAAATTTGTTGCTTCAACAATGTCGAAAAGAGAGATTTAACAAAATCCAAAACGCTAAAAATGTCTTAAATATCTGGCTGTGTTAATGTCAACGAAAAGATGAAAAGTGAAGAAAAAGAAACACAAAAGACAAGTAAAAGCAACTGTAAGTAAACATCACAAAAATGCCGTCTTTTAGGGGAAGCAGTACATGAAAATTCATTTCTTCGCAGAAACAAAAGCTATATTTTAGAGATACACGTGTTTGAGTAGACGCTCTGTTTTTGCTTTTAATTTGTAGCATTTACCGGATTGTGTATTTTCATTTAGAATTATCCCCATGGCAATAAATACAAAAAATAGTATGAAATACATTATTAAAAAATAGCTGTACTGGGCTATATATATATATATATATATATATATATATATATATATATATATATATATATATATATAATGTATATGTGGCCAGTAATTTTTATTTTTAAACATGTTTCGTTGAATATGACAGACAGGAAAATGTGATCATTTTTTTAATCAATTTCTAAAGAACTGATTTCATTATTTTTACCCGATATTGTTCCAACGTTTTCTTCGGTGGATACCCGTATTAGAGTAAACGCCCCATTTTTAATAGTGTTTATTTTGTCTACCAATCACGTGAAAAATATATAAAATGCTGGTACGTAAACAAAAATACTGTTTGAAACAATGAATGTGTGTGTGTGTGTGTGTGGGTGGGTGGGTGTATGTGTGTGTGTTATATTCTTATTTTTTGGGGTAAAAAGAAGATATTTTTGGATAAATTCTTAAAAGAAAACTTACTGGAGGCTCCTTAGTATAAATATCTATAATTAATTCAAGAAATCTGACAACTTCGCAGAAAACGTACATTTCTGATTAAGTGAAGACGACAGATTAGCCTGTAATTCGAACACTGTTCGTCGATTATACATTCCTCGCCGATATCCTTTCGAACTACAAGAACATCGTGTGAGATTATAGGCTTATAATATCAAGATAAAAACAGAAATTATTATAAACAAGTGGACTCGTGCCGACAAAAATGACGGCAAAATATTTATATCGACATGCTGTCAAAAATGACTGTCAAAAATTATGGCTGGTAGTATTTTTTTTTATTTTATTTTTTTTCTAAACATATGTTGTTAAATATAAGAGACAATGAATGTCTATTATGTTTAATCATGAGCCGTTTTAAACGTCGTATTTTGGCTTTAATTTCAGTCGAAGATGGCTCGAGTGAGCCGAAAGCCTAGAACAAATTAATAAAAAATTATCCAAATGTTGGAGAATTTTTGTCTTTATTTTCAACTGAAATTAAAGCCAAAATACGACGTTTAGAACGGCTCATGATAGACATTCATTGTCTCTTATATTTAACAACATATGTTTCGAAAATTATTTGCTGCCTCAATACACTATATATATATATATATATATATATATATATATATATATATATATTATATATAATGTACATAATGTATATTTGGCCAATAATGTTTGTTTTCCAAACATGTTTCGTTGTATATGACAGACAGGAAAATGAGATCATTTTTTATATCAATTTCTAAAGAATTGATTTCATTATTGATGTACTTTCTATTCTGTATCTTAAATTAAAACATTAGAAAAAGAAATAATCCAAGCCCCTCAACATGACAGTAGGGAAATATATATATATACGAATAAATACACAACGGTCTTTATTATAATAATGAGGATATATATATATATATATATATATATATATATATATATATGTTGACTATAAATTAAAAATCCGAAAGAAACTGCTTGGAGGTATATCCCAACGGATCCTATCAATATAATATTAATATAGCCAGAGGGCTCAGTATAATTAAATTCATTGATTTACAGAGCCAATACTTATATATGTAAAAAAATTGTTTTCCTATAATGTTTGTTATCGCTGATGAAACTCACTCGTCGAAATGTCTATCCAAATTTGAAAGATTAAAGTTTATATATATTTATATAAAAGTGAATATATATACATACATATATATATATTTATATATATGTGTGTGTGTGTATGTGTGTGTGTGTGTGTGTGTGTGTGTGTGTGTGTGTGTGTGTGTGTGTGTGTGGTCACTTCTCAACGACATAATTGTTGCAAAATAATAAAACACTGTTAAGGAGCGGACAATTGGGAGTAAAGTTTAATAACTGGTAGTAAAGTGAATGAACTGCCTCGCTATTTTCTCTCTAATGATCCGAACCGAGATTGCCTCGCTAGTGTTTCCCTTACCATGAGCGTGACAGGAGGTATATATATATTCTTCGTTTGTAAACGAGTTATTACGCGACCTAGGCTTTTACAGTGTGGATTCTTCAGGCAATTAGCAATAACCGATTTTACCGTTTTTTTTTAAGAATACTCACCTAACTAGAATTTTTTGAACGTTCACGTAACAGGGATTTTTTGAGGGCGTAATTTTCAAAATTAGAAGAAATTAAAACGTTTTCATGACCTTCATAGGTATTTTATGGTATGATTACACTTAGTCATAATAGTCAAAACAAAACATATTCGTAATCAACCAAAGATACTGTTGAGAACAAATGGTTAAATCACAGGTCTACATTTAAAAGAAATAACTTGAAAATATTGTACAATATTGCTTAGTCACGTGTGAAAATTGAAATTAAAATATGGACTCAGACATAACGTGGAATATAGTGAAAACAGCCAAGCCTTACAACAGTGGCAAAATATGTAGAGTATGCCAGGATGAAAAGTTCGCAATTAAGTTATTCCCAAACAAAAATGAATTACTGACTGAAAGAACAGAAATTATGACAAAAATTTTTTCATGCCAAAATTTAATTTTCTTGGGAGTTTTCTTTATTTATATATAACAAATATGTAATACTGGTAATATTTTCTTTTTATACTATGAAAATATATTGCTAGTATTTGTGCTATGAAAAAGTAATTTTCATACTTTTATAGTGTTTTGACTCCAGTCAAAGGGTTCATTCTTTACCTATTGCTGGGACCCTAAACAAGTGCTACCACTCCGGGTCATGCACCTGAGAACAAGAGCAATTAAGAGGTGGCCCCATGATGTTCAAAATATTCTGATCAAAGGCTTTGCTGCCGGATAGAGTTTATCATCTTACGCAGGAATCAGCTTGGTCGCCGATAAACTGGTCATTTAGTAGGTAATATCCAGTAAAATCGGACCAGTAGCACCCTTTGTCTGTCTGTCTATCCGTCTGTCTGTCTCTCCCCATATATATATATATCTATATATATATGGGGAGAGACATATATATATATATATATTATATATATATATATATCGGGGATATATATATATATATATATATATATATATATATATATATATATATCGAAGTGCATATGGAACGAAGAAATATATATTAACAACGTTCAAAACATTAATTTAAAACAGTGCTCACTATAAAAATAGAGCTATGAATATTTCGTATGAACTATAGTTTAAAACATGTACAAATTATCATCTGCTACAAAATGTACATTTTGTTTCTACATCAAAAGGACAATGTCTCATCAGGTAGTGTATTCATGTTGGTATGTTCCTGATAGATATCGTATGTTATGGTTACACTTAGTCATAATGGTCAAAACAAAACATATTCGGGATCAACCAAAGATGCTGTTAAGAACAGATGGTTCAATCACAGGTCTACATTTAAGCACTACCTGATGAGACATTGTCATTTCAATGTCGAAACAAAATGTACACTTTGTAGTAGATCATAATTTGTACATGTTCTAAACTATAATTTATAATATATATATATATATATATATATATATATATATATATATGTATATATATATATACTCAGTTATGATCTGAGATTGAGGACAGGATGGGTAAATAAAGACAAGAGGAAAACTGTATTTCAAATCACATACGCGTTTCATCCTGTGATGGACTTTATCAAGGTAAAAAGACGAAATGAGCTTTGTTCTAAATTACGTATCTATAAACAAACAGTGTTGGTAACCACAAAAACGCTCACAAATCATTTCAAAAGATTGACAGAATATTTCAGTTTTTAGAATTTAGAATGACTTTGCACTACACATGAAGTAATTCTAAAAACTAAAATATAAATAGTTTTACAATTCCGACTTCTCCGGCATTTACTTATATTTTTATAAAAGTGCTCAATACAGTAAATATTGTAGAGCATAATATATTCCTATAATTATAGTTGTTTTTAATTAAAAATACATACGACAAGGAAATTTCTCTGCTTCGAGATTTCTACCTCGTCATCAGGCAATGTTAGATGCTAGTTGTGAAAATTATTTTCATTTAAAAATAATAAACAATACGTTTGTTATTTATAAATATGAGAAGATTACTTTTTTTTATAAAAGTGCTCAATACAATAAATATTGTAGAGCATAATATAATCAATGCATGATTATATTAATTAAAAACAAATTTAATTAACTGAATAACTTACTGACAAAACGACTTTTTTTACTTTAAGCATCATGACAATTTAGCATTTTCTTTGTTTGATTTTTATATATTTGTCACTGTAAATAGAACATACTATTTACATCGAGCCCTCCACCATGATCAGTTTTAATATTAATAAAAGTAATATTGATACGATGGGATTTGGGGGTTTACCTATTTGCTCATTGGATTTCAAATAAAGAAATATGTAAATCTTCAGCACAACCAACATCAAATATTGACTAATGATGAGAATTTATCTCGAAACACAGAAATTTCCGTGCCGCAATGTACAAATAATTCTTATATATATATATATATATATATATATATATATATATATATATATATATATATTCTCCTCCTACCTTACATAATATATCACCTACAATCTCAGTTTCTTCTTCTTCTCTGCTTCTTCTTCTTCTTCTTCTTCTTCTTCTTCTTCTTCTTCTTCTTCTTCTTCTTCTTCCTCTGTTTCTTCTTCTCTGCTTCTTCCTTTGCTTCTTCTTCTTCCTCTTCCTGTTTTCCTCCTCTTCCTTTGCTTCCTTTTTCTTCTTCTTTTTGTTTTTCCTCTGCCTTTTCTTCTTCTTCCTCTGCGTTTTCTTCTTCCTCTGATTTTCCTTCCTCTTCTTCTTCTCCCACCACTTCTTCTTCTCTGATTCTTTTTTTCCTTTTCTTCTTCTTCCTTTTCTTCTTCTTATTCTTCTTCTTCTCCTTCTTCTTCTTCTTCTTCTGCTTATTCTTCTTATCATTCTTCTCTGATTCTGATTCTTTTTCCTCTTCTTCGTATTCTTCTTCTCTCTGTCTTCTTCTTTGTCTCTTCTTCTTCCTCTACGTCTTCTTTTTCTTCTTCCTCTTCTTCTTCTACGTCTTCTTTTTCTTCTTCTTCTTCTTCCTCTACGTCTTCTTCTTCTTCTTCTCTGATTTTTTCTTCTTTTACTTCTTATTCTTCTTTAAATGTAACTCTATAGTTGAAATGCAAACGTCTCTGCTTTTTCTTTTTCTTCTCTTTCTCATCTTTATTTTCCTCACCCCCTCACCCCCTCTCTCCCTCTCTCTCTCTCTTTCTCTTTGCCTCTACCTAATATATCCCTTTCAGATTAGTCTTGTTCCCACTCTCTTTTCAATTTCTACTCTTCCTTAAAAATAATCTCGTTAACAATTCACCCCTCTTTTCTTCTGTTCTTTCCTCCTTTTGTCAATGGTCTTTGCCTCTTTCTTTTCTTTTTACACACAGAAGCACCTTTCTCAAACCATGCCCCCACCACCACCTAATAAAGTATATTATAATTTCATATCAAACGCACCCGACTTCTTCATATTTTTCTGCCTTTCACTTGTTATTGCAATTGCAGTTATTACTCTTGCTCTACAAACGTCGTTTCTTTCCTTTTGTTTGAGGCAAGACATTTTGTTGATTCTTGCTATTGTGGGGACCATCAAAGTTTTACGAGCCCGTTCGATTAGATTCGGCGCACACCCGCACTCACAAAAAATACAGGCTCACAAATGCGTAGGCATAAATACATACATACATACATACATATATATATATATATATATATATATATATATATTAACCGCCTGATAATTGTGTTATTGTATGAAACCCTGAGTAGCAGTCTTCGATATTTTTGGATTAATATTATTATTATAATATATATATATATATATATATATATATATATATATATATATATATATATATATATATATATATATATATATAGAGAGAGAGAGAGAGAGAGAGAGAGAGAGAGTGAGACAGATATATTATATGATATGAGGGAGCAACAAACACCTACGTGATTATAATTTTCTACACGCACTCCATATATATAAAGTTACTACAAGTATATGAACATATATTTATATGAGTGTGCTTGCGCTTGTTACAGTCCCTATCTATCTATCTATCTATCTATCTATCTATCTATCTATGTATCTACATAAATACATGTGTGTGTATGTCTGAGTGTTAGTATATAATATTGAAACACGTATGTTGGATAGAAGTTATACATGGATTTATTAACAGATGATTTGGTTATACATGTATATATTTGTTATTTGTGATATATATATATATATATATATATATATATATATATTGGGGTGCACGCCAGTTCACGGAGAAGAGGGGTTCGACATAATGGTACATTAAAGATAATATTTGCTTTGATAGGCCGAAATCAAAAGAAATCTAGATTGGAAAGGAAAATTGATTATCTTTTGAGAAGAGGCAGGCAGAGAAAAGGATTAAAGAAGAAGAAGAAGAAGAAGAAGAAGAAGAAGAAGAAGAAGAAGAAGAAGAATGGAAAGAAAAGAGAAAAAGTAATAGAGAAAGATTAGGAAATTAGAATGAGAAAAATGAAGAAGTGGATGGAGAAAAGAAGAAAAAATAGAATGAGTAATGGAAGAATGGGGAAAAAGAATAAAAAAAACGAAGAAGAGAAGGAAAAAGAAGAAGAAACTAAGTGAAAAAAAATAGATTAACTAAAGAAGCAAAAATAACTTGGGAGAAATTGAATTACTATACAGCTAAATACTCTCCATGAGGTAATGGGTAACAAGCATGTCTTTCGGTTCGTTCCAGCTGATCAATTATTTTAATCTTTACTCTGTACCTTTATTTGTCTTGTACTAGACTGGGTTGAGTTGAGTGAATACTTATAATAAATAACATAAAAGAAGAAAACACGAGCCACGCCGTAAGGTAGTGGTTAACAAGCCGGTCTTGCGTTCATTATGACTAAGTAATAAATCTGGTACTCACTAGTTTTGTTTGGTGTCAGGCGAAGTTAAACCTAAGAAAAAAATTCCATCGAATAATATACAGAAAAACAAGTGAGTGCACACAGGAAAATAATACTAAAAAAATAATGCCCCACATCTTTACTAATAGGTAAATTGCTGATCCTCATGAAGTACTCTTTATTCGTGGCCTTTTGTCAAATTCCGTTACACCTTATAAGTAACTAGTATGTGGCTGAAACAGTTACGATTAGACATCGATTGAAATGCTTTCTAGTGAATCTTGAATTCGGAAATGTTTTCAACATTTGTCATTCAGTTAAGTGTCATACATAATATAAGCTTAGACGATCATCTCTCGAAAGTGACATGAAGAAGATTTTCCTGCAGTTGGACGCCATTACATTCTACGGTAGACGGGTTGCCAACTAAGGTTATCTCTTCTACTATTTAACCCATAGTTGGAGTGAGAAGCAACGGATTAATAACTTTCTTAAGGATATTTGCGCGTAAGTGAATGCAACGAATTCAACTGGAATTCTAATTAAGAGTTGTGAGTTTCGTAAGGGCTGCATCCATTTGACAAGAAGCTAATATTAAATTTGAACTTATTTTTTGCAACGAATTTAAGTTGGATTCGAACTGAATTGTAAGATTTGTATAATTCAATTTCCATGGCAAAATGTAGGCTCCCACACCACTTTCTGTTTTGTAATAAGAAAAATTTAGTAGAAATGTTCATTTGTGACGATATATTTCAGAAAGACTGAAGAATGTATCGGCCGAAACGTTGTGATCACAAGGAGAAAAATAAAAAATATATGAAATCTTATTTTCTTATTATTTTCCATCTTTCATTTTTTCTTTTTACTTCATGACATTTATGGAACTTCGCTTCATTCAACACTGATGTAATGAATATGCATACACCTTGGTTGCCCCTCACAGTAATATGATGGGCTGGTGTCAGCCATAAATACAGACTAAGGCGGAAACTCCTAGAACTACGCCTATCAGAACGCCTGTTGACTACGCATTGCATAAGCCTACGTCTAAGCATACTGCCTACGAATACGACGAGTACCTGTCCATTACGGGTACTTGCTAGATAGTCCTACCCGATTACATTTGCCAAAACCGCTTCTTCTTCTTCTTCTTCTTCTTCTTCTTCTTCTTCTTCTTCTCTGTGCCCTGTTCTTTGCAGACGTAGGCGGTCATGGCTTTCCACGTTTTCCTATCTCTATTGGCTCTTGGTACGCTGTCTCCTGTTACAAGAGACAACCTCCGTTCTGTCATCCACCTGCTCAGACTCGTCAAATATGTTATCTGCTGCCTTCCTCTGTCTCTTTTTCCCTCTATCTGACCTGTCAGTATCAGGTTCTCTAAACCCTTCTTCCTCATTGCATGTCCCAGGAACTTCAGTTGTCTCTTCCTGATGCTCACTATTAATTTTCTTTTCGTCTCCATCCTTTCCAAAACCTCATCATTGCTCACATGATCAGTCCATGATATCAGCAGCATCCTTCTGTAGAACCACATTTCCGCTGCTTCAAGTTTTTTCCTTCATCTTCGATGATATTATCCAACCGCTTTGCTACTTTGAATATATATATATTCAAAGTAGCATATATATATCACTTTCTGGGACATATCAAACACTATGGTAGTCTCGTCAGTGTTTGTAATATACAGAAGATTAATAACAGATGAGACTTTAAGAATATCTCCATTTTTCTTTCTTTCTTTCTTTCTTTCTTTCAATTCTCAATTTTTGTAAGGAAAGAAAACATTTGTTTATCTGGCAAGGGTTCAAACCGAGGAAAAAAGTATGACACTGAAATACGAACACACATTTTGGTAACTGTTAGGTCAATATTTTATCCTCACCATATATTTTACAAGTACGTTTTTAGTATCCTGAAGATTTGCTAGGATATATTAGACCAATATTTGTTTTTGTTTTTTATTATTTTTAAATAGGCAGATTATAGAATAATTTCTTTGTAACTGGCTAAATCCAGTTCTTGGAAAAGAACCTTCCTTTCCACTCTCCCTCCTGTCTTGTCCTTGATTGCAGGCCATACGAACGGTGCCTGTCTAAAGTGCAAGTGAGCTTGATAATATTCAAAACACAAACGCCTTCTCCTTTTTCACGTATCTACACGTGACGTAACTTACAACGGTTTTTACTTTCTTCGTGCGCGCCGGCACATAGCGTCGGCACTTGGATGTTTGTTTTTGAAGAAGTCGGACGTCAACACACTGGACTTTGCTGTCATAAAAAAAATTGAATGTCACTTAGACTGAAGAAGAATCCTGAGTGATATTCTTAAGTCCAAGTCATCTAAATTTTCTGAAGAATCCTGAGTAGTATTCTTAAGTCCAAGTCATCTATATTTCCTGTGATTCGTCCGCTTGAAATATTCACCACCATCGAGGAATTAAACTGTGTTATTCAAATAATTACTAAAGAACATTTTTCTTTTTGAGTTCTATTTCTAGTACTTTATAAAACAACTGATCCCTACAAATTTGCAATTTTTTTATGTTTCTATATCTTCTATAATCTGCTGTCTTTACTGTTTTATATATTTCATCGTCTAGATATTTGTTTTTTCCTACATACCTTTTTAATATGTGCGTTGTGGTCCAATGGATATCGGCTCGGAACGAGAAACCGGGGAGCCGAGTTCGAATTCCAGTTGAATCCATTGTATTCACTTACGCGCAAATACCCTTGGGAAAGGTATTAATCCGCCTATTCCTTCCAGTTATGGGTTAAATAGCAGGACAGATTGGGTTCTTATGCCTTGGTCGGCAACCAGTCTACCGCAGAAAGCAATGGCAACCTACTGCGGGATAATCTTCTGCCCAGTCAGTCATGTGTCTTTCGAGACATGATCGCCCAAAGCGTGTATCACGTACGGGACTTAACTGACTGACTGAAGTTAATAGTTGGAAACAAGTAAAGCTTCTACTGGGCAAAAAGTGGGGGGTTAGTTTTCTATTGTTATTAACTAATAAATTGATCCCCCACTAATTACTACTTATTAATACAGTCCGTCTCGTCTCTATTCAGCTATAGTTTAAAGAGCAGGATAGAAAATCTTCTGCCCAGTCAGTCATGTCTCTTTCGAGACATGATCGCCCAAGCGTGTATCACGTATGGCACTTTAACTAACTGACTGACCTTTTTAATTAGTTTTCTTTTCTTTTCGTTAATTTAATATTTGTATAGTTTGTAAATAAAGTATTTTTTATAAGATATTCTCGTGTCATCTTAAGTTATTTTGTGTCTGATTATTGTTCATTTCTCATTGTGTTTGCCGACGTCTAGAATTGGAGAATTCCCCTCACATTTCTGTACTTTATCGTTGTGTCCCGGCTATCATAGTCCCAACGAAACCCCGAGCGCAACATAACTAAAGATGCAACCCAGTGTATTAAGAGACAGAAATACATCGTTAAAAACAAAGAAAAGAATAGTGAACTGTTAGTTAAAACCTGCCCGCCTATATGGCACTGAATGCGGAACAACCTCCCCAAATATGAAGAAGAAACTTGAAGCAACAGAAATTAGCATGCCGAGGATACTATAAACGATAAAATTTTAGAGAAAATAGAGACAAAACGGAAACTTATACTTTACAGTAGGAAGAGACAGTTAAAATTCCTGGAGCAGAGGAAAGAGGGCTTGGAAAATCTGTTACACACAGGACAGATTGGCTGCAAGATGGACAAAGAAAACAGCGCATAAGATATTTAGTAAAGAGAAAAATTACAAATTATTGGAAATTGTAGAGAGCTATCATCGGTTACGTCTTGAGGGTACATTGTACATAATAAATGAACAAAAGTTAAAGAAAATAAAAAAATAAAAACTGAGTCGGTATTTTGTGGGTTGAGAAAACGTAAAGGTCAACGTAATAGATGCATTCAAAGAAGGAAAATGGCAGGAAAGAAAATTATAAAGGAAAATGGCAGGAAAGAAAATTATAAAGGAAAATGGCAGGAAAGAAAATTATAATTAAAAAATGGGATAAAAAATAGAAGATAAAAAAAGGGGAAATTTTTTTCTAATCTTTTCGCTCCAAGCAAGGCAATTTTACTGCTACTGGTGCGCAGGGGTTCCATAGGAGGAAAGTGATGAGAAGGATTGACAGGGTATAGGGGGTGTCAGTAGCTGGATAAGAGAAGGATGAGAATACTGGTGCAGAGTGGACAGAGAAAAGAGCATGAGAGAAAGGATGTGAGTCAGTGAGATAGGAGATGACTGTTAACCTTACATTTAAAATCTTGAAGATTCTAGCTGTCGGGAAAGCAAGTAAACGGAAGGGAATTTCACAGGCGGGAAGTGCGAGAAAAGAAGCTGGTGGAGTAGAAGTTACGGTTACATTTTATTAATTTCACTGTAAAAGGGTGGGACCTAACTGCTAATCTAGTAGCTCTAGTAAATTCATATATATGGGACACCAGTGAGCTAAGTTAATCGGAGCAGAAGCCGTGAAATTATTTGTAGAAGAAACACAGAGAAGCCACATTGCACCGGTGAGAAAGTGACTGTATCTGAGCTGCCAAGTCAAAACCGATTTCATTACATTGGAAATTGGAGTAGATAGACTAGAGTAAATATCGCCCGGTTCACACTCCACCTACGTCTAATGTACAGGTTAAGAGGCTCATCCCTTGTTCCCTGTTCAGGATGTGGTTTCCGGCTTTCTCCTCTTTTCCAATCTTTTCACTTTTATTTCTTTTTCTTTTTTTTTCTCAATTGGAATGGATAGACTGAACTGTCGCCCGGTTCGCGCTCGGCCCGCGTCTATTGAACAGGTGTAGAGGCTCATCCTTTGTTCCCTGTTTAGGATGTGGTCTCCGGTTTTCTATTTTCCAATCTATTCACTTTCCTTTTTGTTTATTTTTTTTAATTGGAGTAGATAGACTTAACTTTCGTCCGGTTCGCACTCCACCCACGTCTATAGAACAGGTGTGGGGGCTTATCCCTTGTTCCCTGTTCTGGATGTGGTTTCCGGCTTTCTCCTCTTTTCCAGTCTTTTCACTTTTCTTTTCTTTTTCATTTTTTTTTTTTCTCAATTGGAGTAGATAGACTGGATTATCGCCCGGTTCACACTCTACCCACGTCTATTGTACAGGTGTGGAGGCTCATCCCTTGTTCCCTGTTCGGGATGTGGCTTCTTTTTTTCCAATCTTTTTACTCTTACGTAGCCGCCTGCACATCAGTGGCGTTACAGCCTTGCTCGGGGTGATATGATTAAAAAAAAAAAATTACAAATTCTCCGTTGGGTTTTGTCAAGGACCCTGAGGTGGATGAATAAAAATAAGCAGTGGGAGGGTGGGGAGAAAGAATAAGAGAAAGGAAAAAGATACAGTATATCCGGAAAAGAGATATTATTAAAAAAAAAAAAAGATGGGCGTGGGGGAGAGACGAAAAGAAGAAAAGTATCAATGAAAGAGAAACACCAGAAGGAGGATAGGAAGGAAAAAGTAATATACAAAATAACAAGAAAAGAACGTTGAGAATGAAATCCTAAAGAAAAATAAAGAAAACAAAAGGGAAGTAAAAAATATTAAAAAGAAAATGCGAAGAAAATAAAAATAACAGCAAGTGAAATATTCGAAGATTGAAAAAGAAAAAAAAAGAAAAAGAAAAAAATACTGAGAATTAAATATTAAAGAAAGATGAAGAAAACAAAAGAAAATAAAAAATATTAGAATGAAAATATGAAGAAAATAGCAGGTGAAATATTAGAAGTATGATTGAAAATGAAAAAAGAAAGAAAAATAAAAAGAACGTTGAGAATGAAATATTAAAGAAAGATGAAGAAAACAAAAAAAAAGAAAAATATTAGAAAATGTGAAGAAAATAAGAATAACAAGTGAAATATTTAAAGTAAGATTGAAAAATAAAAAATAAAAATAAAAAGAATGCTGAGAATGAAATATTAAAGGAAAATATTAGAAAAGAAAAATGTGAAGAAAAGGCAAGTGAAATATTTAAAGTAAGATTGAAAAAGAAAAAAGAAAAATAAAAAGAATGCTCAGAATGAAAAATTAAAGATTGATGAAAAAAACAAAAGAAAAGAAAAAATATTAAAAAGAAAATGTGAAGAAAAAAGCAAGTGAAATATTCGAAGTATGATTGAAAAACAAAAAAAGAAAAAGAAAATAACGTTGAGAATGAAAAATTAAAGAATGATGACGAAAAGAAAAGAAAAGAAAAGAAAAACATGAGAAATAAAATGTGAAGAAAAAAGTAAGTGAAATATTCGAAGTATAATTGAAAAAGGAAAAAGAAAGAAAAATAAAAAGAACGTTGAGAATGAAATATGAAAGAAAGATGAAGAAAACAAAAGAGAAAAATATTAGAAAGAAAATGTGAAGTAAATAATAACAGCAAGTGAAATATTTAAAGTAAGATTGAAAAAAAAAGAAAGAAAAATAAAAATAAAATGAAAATATGAAGAAAATAACAAGTGAAATATTAGATGTATGATTGAAAATGAAAAAAGAAAGAAAAATAAAAAGAACGTTGAGAATGAAATATTAAAGAAAGATGAAGAAAACAAAAAAAAAGAAAAATATTAGAAAGAAAATGTGAGGAAAATAAGAATAATAGCAAGTGAAATATTCGAAGATTGAAAAAGAAAAAAGAAAAAGAATGCTCAGAATGAAAAATTAAAGAATGATGAAGAAAACAAAAGAAAAGAAAAAATATTAAAAAGAAAATGTGAAGAAAAAAACAAGTGAAATATTCGAAGTATAATTGAAAAAGAAAAAAGAAAGAAAAATAAAAAGAACGTTGAGAATGAAATATGAAAGAAAGATGAAGAAAACAAAAGAAAAGAAAAATATTAGAAAGAAAATGTGAAGTAAATAATAACAGCAAGTGAAATATTTAAAGTAAGATTGAAAAAAAAGGAAAGAAAAATAAAAATAAAGCTCGGAATGAAAAACTAAAGAAAGATGAAGAAAACGTAAGAGAAGAAAATTATTAGAAAGAAAATGTGAAGAAAATAAGAATAACAAGTGAAATATTTAAAGTAAGATTGAAAAAGAAGGAAGAAGGAAAAATAAAAGATACTGATAATGAAATATTAAAGAAAGATGAATAAAACAAAAGAAAAGAAAAAGATTAGAAAGAAAATGTGTAGAAAATAAGAATAATAGCAAGTGAAATATTCGAAGATTGAAAAAGAAAAAAGAAAAAGAAAAAGAATGCTGAGAATGAAATATTAAAGGAAAATATTAGAAAAGAAAAATGTGAAGAAAAGGCAAGTGAAATATTCGAAGATTGAAAAAGAAAAAACAAAGAAAAATAGAAGAATGTGGTAAAGAATACGTGAAACTAAAATATTAAAAAGTAATTGAATTTAATCATAAACAAAAAGCCGGTGAGTAACAGAACAAAACCAACCGTCTGAGCGACAAACAGTATGATTCCCACTTTTTTAGACCCACTGCTAATGTTTTAATTATAATCTCGCATAAAATAAGAGAAAAACTTGATAATAAACGTTATCTCTCTAGATATTTCGAAGGCTTTTGATAATATGTGGCACAGAATTTGCTGCACAAATTTATCAGCTAGGAACTCATTGAGAGAGTTCGCCCAGTTATCAAGTCTTTCCTATCAGATGGTTATATGAAAGACGTTGTTAATAACAAGTTCTTTTAGATACATGGGATCACTGCTGACTTTCAGACCCTTAATAAATATATATACGAATGATACAGTTGCGTATGTGTGCACATCAAAATATCTTAATGACTAGTAGCCGGTAGCTGATATAAGTTTTACAGTTCAATGGGGAAATGTCTAGCTGATATCATTCAATACATCCAAAATAGAATCGTACCATTTCACCGGATGTGCGATGTGGTGCATTGGATATCGGCTCGGAACGAGAAATCAGGGAACCGAGTTCGAATTCCAGCTGAATTCATTGCCTTCACTTACGCGCAAATGCCCTTGGGAAAGGCATTAAACCGTCTGTTCCTTTCAGTTATGGTTTAAATAGCAGGATTGGGTTCTATAGCCTTGGTCGGTAGACTGGTCGGCAACCAGTCTACCGCAGAAAGCAATGGCAACCTACTGCGGGATAATCTTCTGCCCAGTCAGTCATGTCTCTTTCGAGACATGATCGCCCAAGCGTGTATCACGTATGGCACTTAACTGACTGACTGAATATAATAGTTGGAATAATGATTAAGGCTTATATTGGTCATAAAGTGGGGTATCAGTTTATTACTTCATAACAATAGGAAACCGATCCCCCACTAATTACTACATAATAATATAATAGATTTCTTTTCCCTTTACCTATGAGTCAAATAACAGGAGAGATTGGGTTCTATAGCCTTGGTCGGCAACCAGTCTACCGCAGAAAGCAATGGCAACCTACTGCGGGATAATCTTCTGCTCAGTCAGTCATGTCTCTTCCGAGACATGATCGCCCAAGCGTGTATCACGTATGGCACTTAACTGACTGACCATTTCACCACTACCAAACAGACCCTAAAACTGCCCCAATACTGATGAGTGGTCATACACGAATGCTAGACTTCATTTTCAACGTCCAAGTGTGGTGCAGTGAATATCGTCTCGGAACGAGAAATCGGAGATCCGAGTTCGAATTCTCGCTGAATTCGTTTGAGGTGGATTCGAGGCTTTCCCATGGGTATTTTGCGTAAGTGAATATAACGAAACAGACTGAATTTGAAACTTGAATTGCTGATTAAAAATTACAAGCAATTACACCATCAGCAATTACACCAAGCCTACAGCACCTGATATTGCCAAGCAGTCACCAATTTAGGTACTGCCCTGGCTCGATGTTGCTTAACTTCGTTGTGGCTGTAAACCGAATCCGAACTTGAGAAAAAATATTCTGCTCATTTTATCGAGATTTATTTGATGATAAATTATCATTATTATATGCTTGGTTATTCAGAGCAATCCGGGTGTGTGTTGTGGTGCGGTGGATATCGGCTAGGAACGAGAAATCGGAGAGCCGAGTTCGAATTCCAGTTGAATTCGTTTTATTAACGCGCAGATAGCCTTGGAAAAGGTATTAATCCGTCTCTTCTCCCTCCAGCTCTGGGTTAATTAGCAGAACAGATTGGGTTCTACAGCCTTGGTTGGCAACCAGTTTACCACAGAAAGTATTGGCAACCTACGGCGGGAAAATGCCCTGTGTAGTCAGTCATGTCTCTTTCGAGACGTAATCGCTCAAGCTTGTATCACGTATGGCATTTACCTGACTGATTCCGACCAAGATGTTTATCTTGGTTGTCAAGCGCGCAACTTTGTTTGTCGTTCTACTCCCCGACCTCTTTCAGGTGTTTGTCTTTCTACGCAGTAACTATTTGTCCAATTCTAGCTGAATTCATTGCGATCACTTACGCACAAATAACTTTGGGAAAGTTTTTAATCCGTCTCTTCTTGCTCCTTATAGGTTAAATATGTTAGATTGGGTTCTATAATCTTGGCTGGCAATTAACCTACCGCAGAAAGTAACGGAAACCTAGTGTGGGAAAATCTTCTGTCCAGTCAATCGTGTCTCTTTCGAGACATGATCACCCAAAGCGTGTATCACTGACTGACATTGGTGTCATAAAAAGATATTGGAAGAATCTAACCTTATAAGATCAGGCTCAGAATTAAGTATTGCCGCCATATCTGGATCGCTAATGGCCAGTTCTCAATGTCCAGCGTTGACAGAGTCCTAAAATAGCTTATGCAACTTTGTGGGTGTTTATTCTTTTGCTACCCTTCAACACTCAGAAAGGTCGACAGCCTTTCACTATATCATCGTTATTACTATGGCAGATAGTTGTTCGAACGTGTTTTATTCTTTAGTGCTACCAGCTCAGATTTTCTCATCTAGTGCCCGCTATGACGGATTCCCGGCGCAAACCAGCCCAATTCCCTTCCTGTTCTTTTTGATGAAAAGGAAACTCCAGACAGAGAAACTGTTTCAAACAAACTCCCGTGAGAATAATTGCAGTTTTGCCCTCTTTAAGTCCAGATTAAACAGGATCTGTCCCACTCGTTTCCATAGTATTCTTACGTCCTCTTTCTCCCTAACTTATACTCTCATAGAGCAACCATCTACTTTGAGTGGCTCTTGGTCCTCTGGTGAAATACCATTAAAAGAATAAATAACTGAACAAACCGGAAAGTAATATTCGACAGAAGAATATTCGAAAGAACATGTTAAAAAAAAGAAACAATAAAAAAGAAAAGAATAGAGAAGAGACTGTTAAAAAGATAGCAAAAATAACAAGACAAAAGCAGACGATAAAAGGAAACGAAACAGAATCATAAGAAAAAAAATGTATCAAATATGGCGTTGATGAATATTTAAAGACCCGCATTTATTCAAAACGCCTGTTTGCAACTATTTTCTTTCACTACAGCTGATAGGAATCTATAATTCCCTAATTTCTGATCCAGAAAATATTTTTTCTTATTTCTTCTTAGACCGAAGAACTTTCAAATATTCTTTACTGGAAATTCTTATGAATTTTCTCACTTTTCTCTCGTTGCATGCTTGTCGCTTTTATCAAATAAGACAGTTTTTCATTTAGGCGCAAATAGCATTCAGATTTTTCTTCAGAACTACAAAATCTTGTAATAATAATAATAATAATAATAATAATAATAATAATAATAAATGAATATAAAAATAGTCACGATAGAGTGGGGCTATATTTGCATTGGACAATGTGTAAACACTATGGAAAATATGTAAACAAACACTGGTATAAACATCACCCAGCACCGGTTACAGAAATAGAAATCATCATTCTATGGGATTACACCATCTACACAGACAGAAAAATCGAAGCAAATAGGCCGGACATTATTGTTAAAAACCAGAAAGAAAAAACTTGCCTATTAATTGATATGACTTGTCCTGCGGATTGTAACATAGAAACCAAGAAATGCGAACGTGCCATTAAATCCAATGTTGATAAAGTTAATACTCATCGATGGTTACGTGCATCGGGATTAAAGTCTGAAACTGAAGGCTTTATTCTTGCAGCACAAGACCAAAGTCATTTCACTAGGAACTATCAGGCAAATATTATACATAATAATGTGGATCCAAAATGCAGATTCTGTGATAAATACCAAGAAACAATAGACCATCTAATCTCAGGATGTTCTGTACTTGCCCCAAATGAATATAAAAATCGTCACGATAAAAAACTATAAAATCTTGTAATAATAATAATAATAATAATAATAATAATAATAATAATAATAATAATAAATGAATATAAAAATAGTCATGATAGAGTAGGGCAATATTTACATTGGACAATGTGCAAACACTATAGAAAATATGTAAACAAACACTGGTATGAACATCAACCAGCACCGGTTACAGAAATAGATGTCATCATTCTATGAGATTATACCATCTACACAAACAGAAAAAGAAGCAAATAGGCTGGACATTATTATTAAAAGCCAGAAAGAAAAAACTTATCTATTAATTGATATGTCTTGTCCAGCGGATTGTAACATAGCAACCAAGGAATTCGAAAATCTGTCAAAATATAAAAACCTGGAAAGTGAAATAGAAAAAGTGTTGAAATTGAAAACAAGAATCGTTCCAGTGATAGCAGGTGCACTTGGAATGATAAAAATGGAACAAAACAACACATTGAAAGAATCCCTGGAAACCTGGAAAGGTTTGTCTTCCAAAAATTTGCGATAGAATTCTCTGAGTAATTTATCATTATGTGAATTAATTAGGTTTTTAGGGGTAGAATAACTAATTTTAAGTGTTTTTCTATTGAATAATTTACTTAATGGATGGTGTTGGTGGAAGTGTTTGCTAATATCTAAACTTATTTATAAATAGAACTTTGTCTGTGTGTATGTATGCGTGTGTGTACGTTACTTATAGACTCCGAAACGGCTGAACCAATTTTCTTGAAAATTTACACAGTTGTACTATAAGCGTCTGTGAGTGTTCTTAGCTAGTTTTGTGTCGAGGTACCCCCGATAAATGTCGAAAATTTATAATCGAAAAATCCAGTTATAGAATGAGTGGTCCGATTTTAATCAAATTTGAAACACTCATAGAAAAAGACATAAAAACGATATTCAGAAGTTTCAAGATTTCAGTTCTTACAATAGTTCAGAAAATCGATAATATATATATATATATATATATATATATATATATATATATATATATATAAAGCAAGATATATGTGTGTGTGTCTGTTTATCTGCCTGTATGTCTGTATTTTTCAGCCCTTTTATTTTGGTTTTAACTTTGGGTTTGACTCTAAGTAGGTATAATTGTAGTTCTTAGTCTCAGCCATGATACCATTTTATCAGAGGACTTATTTACCCTTCAAAATTCAGTTTACAACGAAAAAACTTATTTGATATCGATACCAGGAAATCAAAATTTGACTTACATCCCTTCATTTTTCTTTCAGTCTACGGTTTCGCTTTAACTGGAAACAACTATTGCTTTTTAGTCTTTCGTGTCAACGTCCAAAGAGTCTGAGCTCCAGGACTATGGATTAGTTTTAAAGATTTCATTACACACTAGCAATACATACATATCTATATATATATATCCTGGGGCTTGGTTCATTTGCCGTTTATATTTTCAAAGTGTGTGTTTTATCATCTCCCAATTTGGCTTGAATTACAAAAGAATACATAACAGTCTACTTTCACTTTCAATGGCATTGATTTAATTGCCACTTTGATTTCGCATTCATTTTCAGTTTCACTTTCAGTTTCAACATAAATATGAAAGTTTTAATTGAGTTCATGTTCAACTTTTATTTCTTAATCTTTTTCTTAGATTTTCTCATGAGCTTCTTTCATTATTGTTGTCTGTATTCGTCATCAAATTTTCAATCTCATCATCATCTTTAATCTATCCACATTTGTAAAAAAAGGAACATCGTCACAGTTCCGATTCATTCAGCTGACACATTTAGCGTTAACAGTTTATGATTCACCGTTTTTCGCCACGAACACGCGGTATTTATATAACTACAGTACTGTGCAAAAGTATTAGGACAAGAACTATTTTATCTTTTATGAGGCATCAAAAGAAAGTTTAAAATCACCCCTGTCCTAACACTTTTGCACACTACCGGTAGTGTGCAAAAATACTAGGACAGGGGTGATCTTCCTAAAAACCTCACTGAAATTCAAATACAGGGTGAAAAGCCAAACCTTTTTAAGAATTATTTAACTAAAAAAGAAAGAGGAAGGAAGGCTTCGGAATTTGAATTGGCCCCCAACAAAGCCCTGATTTCAAATTTATTGAACATCTATTAGGTATTTTGGATAAAATAATAGATAAATCTAATTTTACTTTGCAAAACACACTTTGGGAACAAATACAAGCTGTTTGCAGGAGATACAATTAGATACATTGAAGAAGTTTGCGATATCAATGCCTGACAGAATGAAGGCTGTGGTCAAAGCAAAAGGCTATTATGCTAAATATTAAATTTATTTTGTAACAAGTATTTGTTCTTGTTAAAGCATTTGTTGAATAAATCAAATAAAATTGCTTTAATTAAATTGTTTATTTTCTGTCAATATGCCTCATAAGAGATGAAATAGTTGTTGTCCTAATATTTTTGCGTAGTACTGTATGTGCACTTGCTTTTGTAAAAAAATGTATAAACATTCGGATGTGTTTAATAAGCACTAGCAGAATAGCCCGGCGTTGTTCGGGTGTAATGAAAGCTTTAAAACTAATCCATGGTCCTGAAGCTCAGGCTCTTTGGACGTTTGCACGAAAGACTAAAAAGCAATAGTTGTTTCAAGTTAAAGCGAAACTGTAGGTATCAATTTCCGATATCGGGAAAATGAGTCGTCTGAGAAGATCTACTAATGTTTAAGTCTAAAAACTATAATTTTACCAAGTTAGATCAGATTCTGCAGCAAGAACCACGATAAAAGGGCTGAAATCCTGATCTTGATCAGACCTGAATGGATATTGGGGTATCAAGTTCCAATATCAAAGAGAAATTGGAAAAAATAAGTCACCCATGACCTGACCAGAAGCCTAAAAAATATTTGTGTGATGTTTGGTGAGAATCGAATAAAAATTGTGGATTTGTATAAAGGACATACAGACAGATAAACAGTCACAGACACAAACATATTGCCTTTTATATATATTGCCGATTTTCTGCACTATTGTAAGAACTGCAACCTTGAAACTTCTGAATATCGTTTCTTGTGTCTTTGTCTATGTCAATGTCTATCGATTTTCAATCTTTATCGGAGGTACCTCGATAAAAAACCTAGCTAAGAACAGTCGCAAACGCTTATAGTACAAGTGTGTAAATTTTCAAGAAAATAGGTTCAGCAGTTTCGGAGTCTATAGGTAACGGACACACACACACAGAAACACACAAACACACATACACACAGAGCAAGTTCCATTTATAAATAAGTTTAGATAAAACAATTCTTGATTTTCTTTTAAAATGTGTCTCATTAATTAATATTAAGTTTTTATTATTGCTCAAAATTAGTAATTCTCTTTCTTTCTTCAGAATATGGGATTTAGTTAGCGACTTTGATGGTCTAGTTTTTTTAGTTGAGATTATTGTATATTTTTCTTTCGCAGATTTGTATTTATTTGTCGATATCTGCCGCAGCCTTTAAAGGACTACAAATAAACAGCAAGAAAACCGAATTCATGATCATCAGTAAAAAGGGCAGCCCAATATGCCAAATACAGGTAGGGGATACTAGAATCAAGCAGGTACAAAAATTTAAATACCTGGGAAGTGTTATAACAGAAGACGAAAAGTGCGACACAGAGATCCGAAGGCGAATTGGCATGGCGAAAGAAGCATTCCTGAAGTTGAGCAAAGTATTAAGAAACGGGATAATTTCTCTAGAAACAGGGAGTACTGGATTGCTACGTACTTTCCGTTTTTCAATATGGCAGTGAATGCTGCACAATATCATCAAAGATGAAGGAAATACTTGCTGCGAATATCATGGATCAAGCATGTCAGCAATGATGAGGTCTGAGAAATGACGGAAACAAAAAGGAAATTAACAGTGGGCACCAGGAAGAGATAACTAAAGTTCCTGTGACATGCAATGAGGAAGGAGGGCTTAGAGAACCTGATAGTAACAGGCCAGATAGAGAGAAAAAGAGACAGAGGAAAGCAGCGGATGACATATTTGGACCTAATCAATTGGATGATTGAACGAGCGTTGCATGTTGTAACAGGAGAATGCGTGCTCAGAGCCACCAGGGATAGGGAAACATGGAAAGCCATGATCGCCTACATCCTGAAGGGACAGGGCACATAGAAGAAGAAGAAGAAGAAGAAGAAGAAGAGTCAGTCTACATCTCTAAAGTCTGGGCAATCAGCATTCACTATTCTTCCTTGTGTTTGGAAGGATTTTCATTCACCCAGTGCTTTGCGAAGATTAATCATTTAAGAGCAGAAAGTGACAGAACCCAGAACAACTGCAAATATTCCTTTTTTTTGCAATGAGAGATGTTACTAGAAACAAAGAAGCTACACGTGGGAGCGGCAAACTGCTGAAGCGGAAAAATAAAAGAAGGCACGACCAAAAACGGTGAAGTGGCAAGAATTTTGATCATGCTGATCATTTGGGAAGAGTTGAACTTCTCGTCCCCATTAAATTTCTTCTGAAATATCTTCCATATCACGAGTCACACAACGTTTAGCGGCCAAAAGAACACATAGTGTCCAGGCTTCGTCAACGACGGTACCACGCAACATGTGAACAATGATACCATCAATAAACATGCCTAACGGGACAAGGCCGCTTCAATTAAAGTGGCGCAGTGTGCGTTGTGCTACAATTAGATATCGGCTTGGAACGAGAAATCGGGGAGCCGAGTTAAACTTCCGGTTCATTTCTCTGCATTCACTTACGCGCAAATACCCTTGAGAAGAAATATTAATCCGTTTCTTATCTCCAGTTATGGGTTAAATAACAGGACAGATTGGACTCTATAGATTTGGTTGGCAAACAGTGTACAGCAGAAAGTAATGGCAACCTACTGAGGGATAATCTTTTGCCAAGTCAGTCATGTCTCTTTCGAGACATAATCGCCCAAAGCGTGTATCACGTGTGGCATTTAACTCACTGACTGAATATAATAGTTGAAAATATGATAAAGGTTCCTACTGGGCATAAAACGGGGGATCAGTTTTATATTGTTATGAAGTAATAAACTGATCCCCCACTAATTACTACTTAATACTACAATACATATCTTGCCCCTCCAGCTATGTGACAAATAATAGGACAGATTGGGTTCTACAACCTCGGCTGGCAACCAGTCCACCGCAGAAAGTAATGGCAACCTACTGCGGAATAATCTTCTGCCCAGTCAGTCATGTCTCTTTCAAGACATGATCGCCAAAGCGTGTATCACGTATGGCACTTAAATGACTGACTGAATATAATAGTTGGAAACATGATTAAGGCATGAGCATAAAGTAGGGGACAAGTTTGATATTGTTATGAAGTAATAAACTGATCCCACACTAATTATTACGTAATAATATAATATATCTCTTCCCCTTTTAGCTATGGGTCAAATAATAAAACAGATTGGGTTCTAGAGCCATGTTTCAACCAGTCTACTGCAGAAACCAATGGCAACCTACTGCGAGATAATCCTCTGCCCAGTCAGTCATGTCTCTTTCGGGGCATGATCGTCCAAAGCGTGTATCACGTATGGCACTTGACTGACTAATATCTTGTAAAACAAATTCGATAGGACGTAAAGTTTCTTTCCAAGATTATAGCCACTGCCATATCTTGGTTCCCTGTACCTTTTCAGTAAATATGTTGAAAGTAATTGTTCTAATGAGCTTTCCTCTATGGTATCAAAACATTATGAACTTAAGCAGACTACTAAATTGGCGGCAAAGTCTCATCCTTTTAACGTTTAATTGGTTATTTGTAGCCGTAATTTCTATTCTAATATCACACTTCTTGCTTACGGAATATTCTTCCATATTCTTCGTTCCGAGTCAACTTTGTTCCTTAAAAATTGATATGCATTGTCAATTGTTACCTTTTGTCTTCTTAATTCTTTTACTTTTATTGTTTTCTCATTTAATTATGTTTTTTTTATATTCTCCAATGCAAAGTAACTCTTTGCGTTCTAGTGATGTTATTGTTTTTATCTGAGTGAAATTATTAAAAACTATAAATAAATATCAGTCAACTCGCAGTATAGCCAGGCTTTGCTCGGGTGTAATGAAAGCTTTAAAACTAATCCATGGTCCTGGAGCTCAGACTCTTTGGACGTTGGCACGAAAGACTAAAAAGCAATAGTTGTTTCCAGTGAAAGCGAAACCATAGACTGAAAGAAAAATGAATGGATGTAAGTCAAATTTTGATTTCCTGGTATCGATATCAAATAAGTTTTTTTCGTCGTAAACTGAATTTTGAAGGCTAAATAAGTCCTCTGAGTAAATGGTATCATGGCTGAGACTAAGAACTACAATTATACCTACTTAGAGCCAAACCCGAAGCAAAAGCTCAACTAAAAGGCTGAAGAAAATACAGACATACAGGCAGATAAACACACACACACACACACACACAGACACACACACACACACACACACACACACACACACACACACACACACACACAAACATCTTGCCTTTTATATATATATATATATATTATCGATTTTCTGCACTATTGTAAGAACTGCAATCTTGAAACCTCTGAATATCGTTTCTTATGTCTTTGTCTATGAGTGTATCAAATTTGATTAAAATCGGACCACTCCTTCTATAACCCGATTTTTTCGATTATCGATTTTCGATATTTATCGGGGGTACCTTGACACAAAACCTAGCTAAGAACACTCACAGACGCTTATAGTACAACTATGTAAATTTTCAAGAAAATCATTTCAGCCGTTTCGGAGTCTATAGTTAACTGATACACACACACACACACACACACACACACAAAGTTCCATTTATAAATAAGTTTAGATTAAGTGCCATACGTATTTCCCCACTTGGGCCAGGTAAAAGCTTTTCTCGCAGTAGGTTGCCATTACGTTCTGCAGTAGACTGGTTGTCAACCAAGCCTATAAAACCGAATCTGTCTTGCTATTTAACTGGAGGAAGAAACGACGGATTAATACCTTTCCCAAGGGTATTTGCGCGTAAGTGAATGTAACGAGTTCCAGTCCAATTCGAACTCTGCTCTCCACTCCGATTCTGGGGTTATATCCACTGCTCCACAGCACACTGTATAGCGAACCTTAAAACCGATGAATTTTATCAAGGTAAATTTTAATATATATATCTATAAGTGCAACTGAAAAATTATCCACACTTTCGCCATAACATCAGTAGATATTCTGTTTTATAATCAAACAGTATTATATATTTATTTCTACCGGCCTGATTATTTACGATAAACATCATGTTACGGAAATTAACGAAGATTAACGAAACTGGTTATAATCAGCCGACAATTTGAAATGATTTGTTTGAACATTATTTTTGATCAATACTTGTATTTAAGTAGATATTCTGTTTATAATCAAACAGTATTATATATTTATTTCTACCGGCCTGATTATTTACGATAAACATCATGTTACGGAAATTAACGAAGATTAACGAAACTGGTTATAATCAGCCGACAATTTGAAATGATTTGTTTGAACATTATTTTTGATCAATACTTGTATTTAAGTAGATATTCTGTTTATAATCAAACAGTATTATATATTTATTTCCACCGGCTTTGATTATTTACGATAAATTTTTGTTACGAAAATGTGTGTCATGATTCGAACCTGCGACCCCTATTCACATAGGGGAAGACAACAAGTGATCTGGCACGTCTTAGACCTCTCGACCACGAATGACCTTCAGTCTAAACGAGGTTTTAATCAAGCCTATATAACACAATTTTCGATTCATCGTAACAACCATATCTGCTCTGAAATGTATCGTAATGTCAACAAATGTAAACATGCTACGGAACTTAACGAATTTTAATGGAACTTGGTTATAAACAACCGACAATTTGAAATGATTTGTTTGAACATTATTTTTATGACTCTACGCGTGACTTTCTGGGTTTTGTAATGTATCAACCCTTGTTAGGTTATATGAAAAGAAAAACTTTTTTTTCTATACTTGTGACTTTAGTTCGTGTTTATGCATGAGTTCATAGATAAATATTGGTGGCGTTATACTGGAGTCTATTACCTGGTTCATATTTGAGCCCGCAAACATCTATCCAGAAAATGGTTTCTTTTAGAGAGCTTCGGTCGAAGCTTCATATATTTCTTTGAAAAATAGGTATTTTTTGTTAGAACATTAATTATATCTTCACCACTTATGAGTCAGATTGGTTGATGTAAAAGAGAAAAGGTGTTTTTTTTTTCTGTTCGGGAGAGGGGGTCAATCCAGAACAGAACAGAACTGACGAAAGTCTCGTCTTCAGTTGGAAATTAGTATGAGGGTAAACCATAAACGATAATAAACAGTACTTATATGTAGAGAACAATTATAAATAACTTAGTGTACTTTGCAAAATCTGTCAGAAAAAATTGTTTGAAAAGTACTAAAAGAGTTTTATTTTTATTTTTTTGATACTTATATGAGAATTCCCCGAAAGCGTTGAGGTTAACCAGGTACAGCGGCGTGCACGAGACTGAATGCGGCTATCTAGGAGGCTGCTTGTGGATCACGTAAACAATCAATGAACAAGTTAGATGCCATAATGGTGGACGTTGAAAAAATTATTTTATCGACAATGAATTCTTGTTCAATTCAGCCAGAACACGGTTTTAGGCAACTAACTTTTCTCTGACGGCAAATACGAAAAATTATATTTACTTATTCTATATAGATATATATATATATATGTGTGTGTGTGTGTGTGTGTGTGTGTGTGTGTGTGTGTGTGTGTGTGTGTGTGTTTGTTGACGTATTGAGATGTGCACATATATTTTTATATATCAACAACAGTATTGAAAACATGTATTACAAAGTGGAAAATATGCTCATATATATATATATATATATATATGTATGTATATATATGGGCATACACATACACACTCACATACACACACACGCACACACACATACACGCACACACGTACAGCAGCAGTGGATAAAGCCAGCCATTCATAGATGGGCCGCTAAGAAGCACGGACATTCTGAGGATTTCTCTGCCATTCTGATGATGAGATTATAGTCTCGAAATACCAATATAATAATAAATAGGTCATATAAACACCTCCCGACCTTCCTTTATTTCATTCAACGCAGTGGGACAGCCTTCAAGACATAACACACACACACACACACACACACACACACACACACACATATATATATATATATATATATATATATATGAGCATATTTTCCTCTTTGTCATACATGTTCTCAATGTACAATTAGAATACCCTACCAGATCTGAAGATTCTGCAGAATCCAGGGTTCCCATAGATAAATCAAAACCCTCAAACACAACTGAGAAAATATAAGAAAAGAGGCTTTCCATTCCTTTACATACCGCCTGATGAGACATTGAAGTTTCAATGTCGAAACAAATGTACCTTAGTCGTGGATATATATAAAAAAATTATGGCCATGTTCTAAAATATAATTTATAATAAATATTCACAGCTCTATATATTATATATCGAGCACTGTTTAATTAATGCTTTGGACGTTGTAAGAATTCTTTCTTCGTTTTGTATTCACTCGGATATATATATATCCGAGTGAATACAGAACAAAGAAAGAATTCTTACAACTGCGCATAAAGAAATCGACACAAACAATATAGGACTACATAGAGATGACGGACTCATGATAATAAATAAATCTACTGGAGGTAAGGTTGATAAAACTAAAAAATTAATTCATAAAGTCTTCAAATGCTTTGGTCTTAACGCAGCGATTAACCCCAATATCAAGCAAGTAGACTTCCTAGACTTAACATTAGACTTAGTATCGAACACTTTCCAACCTTACATGAAAAACAATGCTAACCCAATATATATAAACCCCAACTCTAATTACCCACCATCCATTATCAAGCATATCCCATCATCGATAGAACGCCGCATTAACACACACTCATCCAGTAAAGAAATATTTGATAAACACAAGGTAATTTACGATAAAATCCTTAAAGATAGCGGATATCAATCATCAAAAATTAGCTTTGTGGAAAAGTTCAGGAGTTCAAAAAGCAAAAATAGAAACCGGAAAATCATATGGTATAGCCCTCCTTTTAATCAATCACTTAACTTCAAGCTGGGACATAAATTTCTTAAACTAAACGTTTTCCTAAAAATAACCCTCTAAGAAAAATCTTCAATTAAGCTATAACTGCTCCAATAATCTAGAAAAAATAATTAAAGTACATAACAGCAAAATATTAAAAGCACACAAAAAATAACTCCAACACTAATACCAGTCCGCCCCATAATAACAACCTCTGTAACTGTAGAAACCCCAACCAATGCCCCATGACCAATAAATGTCTAACGAAATTCCTGATATATATGTGTTCGATTTCATCCATGGAGAATCCTAAGGATGAAAAAATATATATCGGAAATACCATGAACGTTTTTAAAAAGCGATTTTACAATCACCTCTCATCCTTCAATAACAAAGAAAAACAAAACATGACATCTTTCTCCAAATACTTTTGGAAGTTAAAAGACGAAAATAAAACGCCTAAAGTTAAATGGGAAATCCTTAAACAAGCAAGAACAGCTAAATCTATAAACGAACCATGTTTCCTTTGTCTTCAAGAGAAAATTGAAATCCTTGAATATATGAATAGTAACAAGCTTTTAAACCAGAGGCATGAAACCACAGTAAAGCACATTAAAGAACTACTATTACAATCATGCTGAAAAATTCTACAAAAGCCAGAGCTAGGACCCCATATGAAAATTTTTTTTAAAAATTTTAAAATTCTATAGAAAAAACCGAAATACTAAATTCTAAAGTAAGGTTTAATATTCATAATGAAATTAGAATTTTTTTCTAAAAAATTAAAAATTCTATAGAAGAAATCGATTTACTAAATTCTAAAGTAAGGTTTAATAGCCATAATTAGATTAATTATATATACTGTCCTTAATACGCACAAAACTTCAATACAAACACACCTATTATCTATTCACCTATTACCATAAATACAGACATTCAATCTTTCCTCCTACATAAAATTCTACTTATTACGCACTTATTACCTGCTTTTTTCTAGTACCTAAAAAATACTAACACTAAAATTTACCTGTTACATTAAATTTCACCGCAAACGGTGATATAATTTAAATTTGAAATTTAATAGAAAAAATCGGTTTCCAAACTGTGATCTAATTAAGATTTAAAATTTAATTGAAAAAATCGATTTCCTAAATCCAAAATTATGATTAAATATACAAATTTAGATTATTTACAAAAACCCTACTTAAATACGAAAAGTATTCTGTACTGAACACGCATCCCACTCCTAAACTGTTCCTCTAAGAAATCCTAAAGGATATTGTCTAGTCACAAGATATATATATAAATAAAACTTACACTCTAGCTGCCAAATGCTGTCTACAATTCAAAGACACTCATTAATCAAACATATTCACTACCCACATACTCACTACCCACACCCACACTACCCTCCTCAAAATTCTAAAGGTCAATCAGCAGGACTCGTTCCATTACCACTAAACCCCCCCATGCCAACATCTCATACACAAGTGACTAAGTATAAGAATAGAAATTTAAAATTAAAAATTTAATAGAAAAAAACGGTTTCAAAACTGTGATCTAATTAATAATTAAAAATTAAAAATTTAATAGGAAAAATATATTTCCTCAATCCAAAGTTAAGATTAAATATACAAATTTACATAAATTATAAAGACTCTGCTTAAATACAAAAATATTCGAATCCACCCCCTACCGGCTCTTCTAAGAAATCCAAAGGATATAGTCCAGTCGCAAGATAATAAAAACTTACATTCTAACTGCTAAGGTTAAATATGTCTAGAAATCAAAAACTCTCATTAATCAACCACTTTAACTACCCACAACACTCTCTTCAAAATCCCAACGGCCAGAGACCTGTTCCCCTATCACTAACCTCCACTAACACCTCAAACACAACTGAGCAAATATTAGAAAAGAGGCTTTCCATTCCTTTACATACCGCCTGATGAGACATTGAAGTTTCAATGTCGAAACAAATGTACCTTTGTCGTGGATATATATAGAAAAATGATGTACATGTTCTAAAATATAATTTATAATATATATATATTAAATATATCTATATAAAAAACTAAGTATTAAACAATTAATATATATATATATGTATGTGTTATGTCTTGAAGGCTGTCACAATGCGTTGAATGAAATAAAGGAAGGTCGGGAGGTGTTTGGATGTTGTGTGCGTCTTGGTTTCGTCTATACTGTTACGTAATCTAGGTTTAATTCTTGGCGATTGTTAATTGCCGGATGTAATTTAGATATTATTAGGGACTCTTTAATGCGTAGGTTACCTATGTTGCGTTCCTTAGCCAAGATATTAACGGTTATAGTTTTGTCCTTATTTGTGCATTTATAAAGTGTTTTTGGAATGACGAAGCTTGCGTGTGTAGATGTTCTTTTATTCTAATGTGTAGATGTCTTGTAGTACTGCCGATATGGAATGCATCGCATCTGGCGCATTGTAAGCGGTATACGACATATATCTGGTGGCATATACCGGTACCTGCAATAGGGCAGTTGGTTAGTGTGCATGTGGTGTTGTTGTTTGTTCTGTGGTTGGAGTTGAGGTGTCTTCGAAGAGTGGGGCCGTAGTGTGCCAGCTGTATGTCTAATCCCTCTCTGCGGATAGCTCGACGTATTTTAGATGTTATATAATCGCTGAAGTGTGGTAACCTCAGGAAGCAGGTGTTAGATAGCGTGTGGCGCCTTGGGCCCCTACTACTCTTCCTATCTAGGCGATCCACAAAGGATTGTGGGTAACCGTTAGTCACCAGTGTTTTCTTGAAGAATACAGTGTGGGTGTTAACGTGTTCGCCTTTGCTGCATTTCTTTCGGATACGCGCGAGTTCGTTATTGATGTAGCCGGTCTTAGCACTGAGAGGGAGGGATGATCGGTAGTGGACAAACATATCCTTGCTGGCAGGCTTTTTGTAGAAATCGGTGTGGACTTCACCTTCAACCGATATTTTAAGCTTGAAGTCCCGCAGTGATAGGCATCCACTGGCATCGGGGTGCTCGATCGTGAAATTAATTTTACCGTCCATTCTGTTAAACGTCGCTGCCATTCTGCTTGCCTCGTTGCGTGAAGAAGTAAAGATGAGTATATCATCAATATATCTCGTAAATAAGGCGTATGAATGGCAGGTGCTGAGTTTACACACACACACACACACACACACACACACACACACACACATAAAAGTTGATTCAATTACAGCTCACACAACGAGCAAACACCACCAGATAAATCAAACAGATAAGATAACAGCCATGTAACTCATATCCTTTGACCCGGTCAAAGTCAAATCAACTCCCAGATCCTACGAACTGATTCCATCAGCCCAACAAAAAGCCCATCTTGAATACACACACATACACAATCACTCATTCACACACACACACACACACACACACACACACACACACACACACACTCACACACACACCATTAGACCATATAAAAAAACAACTAGAACAAACATAGATACACACTCACACACACGCACACACGCACACGTACATACACGCACACACGTACAGCAGCAGTGGACAAAGACAGCCATTCATAGATGGACAACTAAAATCACGGACAGTTTGAAGTTTTCTCTGCCATTCTGACGATGAGATCACAGTCTCGAAATATAAATATAAATAAACAGGTCATACAAACACTTCCCGACCTTCCTTTATTCCATTCAACGCATTGTGACAGCCTTCAAGGCATAACAGATACAACTATTTTACGCAATGCTTCAAGCAAATTGCAAAACTTTACTATATATATATATATATATATATATATATATAGATATATATAGATAGATAGATAGATAGATATTAATTGTTTAATGCTTAGCTTTTTGTTATAATATTGTTTGACCAGTACACATTTGTATTAAAATATATTATATGATAGAACTTTTGAATATTTTCCATTTTTAAACAAGTTATTTCGCTACCCAGGTTTCTACTATGAGTGGGGTCTTCAGGCGATTTTTATATTAAAATCGCTTAAAAATGGAATATATATATACATATATATATATATATATATATATATATATATATATATATATATATATATATATATATATATATAGAGAGAGAGAGAGAGAAATACTGAAAAGTTCCCGATTCGATCAACATCCGCAAATCACATCCTTTTCTTCTTCTTTGTTATATTCCATATATATGCTTATATATATATATATATAGAGAGAGAGAGAGAGAGAAAGAAAGAAAGAAAGAAAGAAAGAAAGAAAGAAAGAGAGTGAGAGACAGACAGATATATCGTGATATAAAGAGAGAGATAATGAAAATTTCGCGTTTCGATCAACATCTGCAAATCATTTTGTGCCATGTCACTTTATGAGGTTGTTAGCAACTATGGTTCTCCGCGATATCCTTTCCTTTGTAGCTCTTAATAAATTTTGTTTTTGCATTATCTCTCCTAAACCCTGTTCTATCATTCATTTATTCAAGTCCATTTTTCCTCTATAAGCAGTGTTCTTTCAGGACGTTGGTGATCATGGCTCTCCACAATTTCCTATACTTTGCAGCTCTTAATAATTTTTTGTTATCTATATATATGTATAAAAGGCAAGTTGTTTGTGTGTGTGTGTGTGTGTCTGTCTGTCTGTCTGTATGTATGTCCTTTATACAAATCCACAATCTTTATCCGATTTTCAGCAAACTTCACCCAAATATTCTTTAGGCTTCCGGTCAGGTCATGAGCTATAGATTTTTTTCTGATTTTCTTCTAATATATATATATATATATATATATATATATATATATATAAAAGGCAAGATGTTTGTGTGTCTGTCTTTATACAACTTTATACAAATCCACAATTTTTATCCAATTCCGACCAAACTTCACACAAATATTCTTTAGGCTTCCGATCAGGTCATGGGTTACTTTTTTTCCGATTTCTCCCCGATATCTATATATGTAAAATGCAAGGTCTTTTTGTGTGTGTGTGTGTGTGTGTTTGTCTGTCTGTCTATCTG
This sequence comes from Ascarosepion bandense, assembly GCA_037127315.1. NCBI lineage: Eukaryota > Metazoa > Mollusca > Cephalopoda > Sepiida > Sepiidae > Ascarosepion > Ascarosepion bandense. Next base: position 3,564,080 of record JBBBDQ010000205.1, read on the forward strand.
CCTGCCTGTCTGTCTGTCTGTCTATCTGCCTGCCTGCCTGTCTGTCTGTCTGTCTGTCTGTATGTCCTTTATACAAATCCACAATTTTTACCCGATTCTCACCAAACTTCACACAAATGTTCTTCAGGACTGCGATCAGTACATGGGCTACTTACTTTTTACGATTTCCCCCTGATATCGTAAATCCTTACCCCGATATCCGATGAGGTCTGATCAAGATCAGGATTTCAGCTTTTGCCGCGGTTCTTGATGCAGAATTTGTTCTAACTTAGTAAAATTATAATTTTTAGTTTCACACATTAGTAGATCTTATCTAACGACTCATTTTACCCGATATCAGAAATCGATACCCCCGATATTTTATCGAATCTGATCAAACCGATATTCAGCTATCAATATGGCTCATTTTCTCCAATTTTACTCCCGATGGGTACGGTAAGTCTTTATAGACTTACTTAGATTAGTTTATCCTTGGATGATTTATTTGACTTCGATATTGGAAATCGATACGCTGATGTCCTATTGGGTCTGATCAAAATCAGCTTTTCAGCCATTTTATTTTGATTTTTGCTTCGGGTTTTGCTCTAACTAGGTATAATTGTAGTTCTTAGTCTCAGCCATGATACCATTTACTCAGGGGACTTATTTAGCCTTCAAAATTCAATTTGCGACGGAAAACTTATTTGACATCGATACCGAAATCATAATTTGACTTACATCCATTCATTTTTATTACCATCTACGGTTTCACTTTGACTGCCAACGTCCAAAGTGTCTGAGCTCCAGGACCATGGATTTGTCTTAAAGCTTTCATTACACCCTATACTGCTAGTTTCTCCTAAAACTTGTTCTGCCAGCCATTCATTCAAATTTTCTAGGTAGTTTATACGTTGTTTTCCATCCTCACTTCTTCTGTCTCAGTCTGTAGTGTGAGTGTCAAATTTTCGAAGCACTCTTTCCTCATTATCTGCCCGAGAAACTTCAATTGACTCTTTCTGATATTAAGTATAAATGTTCGTTTTATGTTCATTTTTCTCTAAAACTTTATCTTCCTGATAATAACAAAGTGAAAATCTAATATAACGCACTTCAACCTCTGAAAGATCTTCATCAGTATTGTTCTTATTGTAGAGAGCCGAGGCGATATGAAATGAAACTTTAAAAATCTTTAAAAAGATGACAGCAAGATATTTATATCGATATGCTGTCTAAAATGACGTAGCATACATTCATCCAAACTGCTGAACGTAATAGGAGGGAAATATAATTATGAATCATGTCTTAAAATATTGTTAAAGTGAGCCATTTTTCTTTTAATTTTTGCTTAAGTTTAAAGTTTTCATGCTTAATTGAAGAATTGATTTTGTTTTTCTAGCCAAAATTTCACTGACTGGCGGATTTTGTCTTTAATTTTTCTCCATACTACGTCAGTCTCTTTCTCTCACTCTTTCTTTCTTTCTTTCTTTCTTTCTTACGCTGGTTGTTGGTTGTATTCTAGTGTAGAGGTTACACTGTCTATTTGACTCTCCCTTACCCGGGCCTAAAAGTTAAAATATTTTCTTCAACTGGCGGTTTTCTCTTTTACAATCTTTTACTCTTTTTTTTTTTCAATTGGAGTAGATAGACTAAACTATCGCCCGGTTCACACTCCACCCATGTCTATTGAACAGGTGAAGAGGCTCATCCTTTGTTCCCTGTTTAGGATGTGGTTTTGGGCTTTCTTTACTCCAATCTTTTACTATTTTCAATTCTTTTACTCTTTTGTTTCAACTGGAGTAGATAGACTAAACTATCGCCCGGTTCACACTCCGCCCACGTCTATTGAACAGGTGAAGAGTCTCATCCCTTGTTCCCTGTTTAGGATGTGGTTTCCGGTTTTCTCTTTTCCAATCTTTTACTATTTTCCATTCTTTTACTCTTTATTTTTCAATTGGGGTCGATACACTAAACTATCGCTCGGTTCACACTCCACCAACGTCTATTGAACAGGTGAAGAGGCTCATCCCTTGTTCCCTGTTTAGGATGTGGTTTCCGGTTTTCTCTTTTCCAATCTTCTTACTCTTACGTAGCCCCCTGCGCATCAGTGGCGTTACCGCCTTGCATGGGGTGATATGATTAATATATATATATATAATTTACGTTATATTTGACCTCTCAACTCTTAAGAACAAATTCAGTGCATTTAAAGTTATATTCACTATGTATGTATTTATTTGTTTAGTTAGCTCAATAAATAAGACTGTGTCCCAATGCCTGACTAAATTCAGATATTCTTGCTACAGGCATCATTTTCAGTTCAGCGGTGTGGACTTTTAAGCTAGCATGCAGGGTTCTAATTGGGAGTCCAACCTAAAACTAAAGGGGTCAATGATCCAGCGTTGAAAACAACAATGATAATTTTGAAGAAATAACATTAATTTCTTCGGTTCACTCAATGGAACTTCAAAACTTCAATTGAACTATAACTGGAATTGCAACAATTCCGACCAAAAGACAGATTTTAACCGAAACTCCGGTTTGGGTGAGATATTCTAATTCAGGCCTATAACTGAGTTCTTCAAAAATAAACACTTCAATTGATTTGTGTTCTTCAATTCTAAAACACTTTGGAAGTTAAAAGCCTTACGTCACGAAACCACTTTTTAAATAGTGATTCCTTGGCATTTTGAAGAAAAAAAATTGATTTCCTCAATTCACATATTGGAGTTATTTTAAACTGAATTTAAAACAAAATTTTGAATTCATGAAGTTTTCTTGGTACTTGAAACTCAAAATCAGTTTAATACTTTTAAAATCACTAATTATTTTCAGCATTTTTTTGAAAATTGAAATTTTACCTCTTCCCTTCTCATCTGGACACAAATCTTAATAGTAAATGTTTAAGTAGCAGATGAAGGGCACATTTTCAATCTCGCGGTCATCCTGATTCCAAAACGGTTTAATATGTCTATGTAGATCAAATGTGGCTTTAGTTAGACACACGGGCGGACAGACAGAATTTACAGTTTATTTATTTATAGACCGACTTCAGAATTTTGATGAATACTGCAAGAAAACTTCCTATCAAGTACGAACCATATGTTGACCAATGTCTTTGTTTATCTGTTGTAATCGACTTTAGCACTAAATATGTTCATAATACCAAAGTTCAGTTGGTAGAGATTACACATATCAACCGAAAACAAAGATCTAAACTTATTTATAAATGGAACATTGTCTGTGTGTGTATGTGTGTGTGTGTGTTCGTTACCTATAGACTCCGAAACAGCTGAACCGAATTTCTTGAAAATTTACACAGTTGTACTATAAGCGTCTGCGACTTTTCTTAGCTAGGTTTTCGATAAATATCCAAAATCGATAATCGAAAAAATCGGGTTATAGAAGGAGTGGTCTGATTTTAATCAAATTTGATACACTCATAGACAAAGACATAAGAAACGATATTCAGAATTTTCAAGGTTGCAGTTCTTACAATAGTGCAGAAAATCGATAACATATATATATATATATATATATATATATATATATATATATATATGGCAAGATGTTTGTGTGTGTCTGTTTATCTGCCTGTATGTCTGTTTTTTTTTTTCAACCCTTTTATTCTAGTTTTTGCTTCGGGTTTGGCTCTAAGTAGGTATAATTGTAGTTCTTAGTCTCAGCCATGATACCATTTAATCAGAAGACTTATTTAGCCTTCAAAATTCAGTTTACGACGAAAAAACTTATTTGATATCGATACCAGGAAATCAAAATTTGACTTACATCCATTCATTTTTCTTTCAGTCTTCTGTTTTGTTTTAACTGGAAACAACTATTGCTTTTTAGTCTTTCGTGCCAACGTCCAAAGAGTCTGAGCTCCAGGACCATGGATTATTTTTAAAGCTTTCATTACACCAGAGCAACGTCGGGCTATACTGCTAGTATAGATAGATAGATAGATAGATAGATAGATAGATAGATAGATAGATATACTAGGTGCGATTTGTAAATTGTCGCAATTATTTTATTATTTCAAATATTCTTTAGGCTGAGTCTGAGCTCCAGTTTTAAAGCTTCCTTTACACCCGAGCAACGTCGGGCTATACTGCTAGTATAGATAGATAGATAGATAGATAGATAGATAGATAGATAGATAGATATACTAGGTGCGATTTGTAAATTGTCGCAATTATTTTATTATTTCAAATATTCTTTAGGCTGAGTCTGAGCTCCAGAACCATGGATTAGTTTTAAAGCTTTCAGTACACCCGAGCAACGCCGGGCTATACTGCTAGTTATTAAATGAGTATGTTTTTCTTATTTATAAATAATCATTCAAATTCTTGTTTCCTCTTCTTCACTTTTCGGTTTGCTTCTAATTAGGCATCACATGTCTTTTGCTTATTATTGTATTTTGCTTATTATTGTATTGACAATACTCGTCTACCAAAATTGGTGAGATGTGCTTTTGTTTTCGCTCGAGTAAAAGATGAAGAATACGTCGTTTCGTCGACGAATACAGAAGCTGCGAACAATAACATTCCCTAGTTATTTGCTTTCAGAAGTGAAGAGACAAGCGAAAAGTCAGGAAAACAATGCAGAATTGGCATTAATTAATGTTAGCAGATCCTGGGTTCTGCAGTTTTCGTCGCATTTGATCTCAGTTCAGGAATAACGCAGACATTCTTGAAAGGATCTAAATTCTTCGGACGATTAAGATTATAATTCTTGTACAACCGACGACTGAAAATAATGAAAACTTTCTTGAAATACATATGATGACTCCTTTCTCTTTTTTTTCAATAGTTTTAATTTTACAATGTTAAGGCGCTTCAGTTTGATGTGATTTAAGGATACTTGTTTAAGTGATCCCTACTATTGAGTAGTGAGTTTGTTCCTCACTGGGCGCTCGATAAATTGTAAATCACGCCCCCTTAGGTTTTTAGAGATGATCCTTAAATAAAAATGATTTGATTAAAAATTTCTGAAAACTACAAAATGTATTAATATTTTCTGAAAACTATATGGTGGGGCGCTCTCCACCTTTCCACGGAAATGGACTATTCGAATCACTATATAAAGTAGTAGTGATTATACCTCTAGTAAGGAAGTCGAGTAAGCCGGTCAGTCGGGTATTTCCGGTATTGCACCGGAAGTGTTCTACTAGCCAATCTATCACGTCTCTACGATGATACTGTATACTAATTACCTAGTTCTGTATTCTACTAATCCTCACCTCTTGTAAATACTTTTCTTTCCTGTCAATACACCTACTTTTATACTATTACGTTGTTTTGTATTATTTCACATAATTCTGTTACCCGACTTAACACTATAAAATATATAAAGATAGTATCGCAATCTATAAAACTGGTCACCCCAGTGTTTTAAAAAATGATATATTTCATACTGTTTGTTAGTATTTATTGCCAAGTGAATAATTATAAATGAAAATAGAATGATTCTTTTGTTAATACTACACAATAACATGTGCGTCAAATAAGCTTATGAATATTTAATAATTACCTATATTGCAGTTTCAACAATAAAATAACGAAGAAAATTTAGGGTGATTCAGACAAGTTCATTTTCTTCCTTGCCTTGTAAAATTTTTCAAAGTAATAATAGCAAAAGAACCATTCTATTTTCATTTGGCAATAAATAATAAAATAGTATGAAATACATCATTTCTTTAAAAGAAAACTAGGGTGGCAAAAAAAAAAACCAAATATGGCCGGTAGAAATATATAATTTCTACGGCAATTCGTCATAAGTCATCGTAACCGAGAGTTGGAATGTACTGACCATATTCAATTCCTGACCCTACGTCTCTGATATGCCTTTTCCGTATTTCCTCGTGATGTATTGGCAGGTCGTAACGTATGCGCTTAGGTGAGGTCAAACAACAAAGATGACAAGGATCAACTCTCGTCACAATCCTCCCTGGTTTTTTAAATCCTGTTTAGGATAGGGTTTCTGATTCCTTCTAATGTGACCTCCCCTGCGCACCTCAAGTCTCAGCCTTGTGTAGATGTCTGTTGCATGTGTCAACTGGCAGCCTATTCTTCCCCCACAAAAATATCACAAAAATTCTTCCAATAGAAATATAGAAATCTATCTATTCTTCCCCAACCTATGGATTAATTAATACGATTAGAAATCACAAAAAATATCATAAATTTCTTCCAAAGGAAATATAAGAATCTATCTATTCTTCCTCCACAAAAATATCACAAAAGATTTATCCAATAGAAATATAGAAATCTATGTATTTTCCCCAACTATGGGTTAATTAATATGACTTGTAAATCACAAAAAATCTTCCAATTTAAGATATTTTCTGGTTTGAAATAACCTGGTTGATAAAACGTAAAAAAACTAAATCAATCGATCATAGAACAGATTTAAGTTCCTTCTCGTTGTGCAATGGTTTGCAAGCTAATCTCACAAGCCATGAATTGTAGTATGTTGCTCTTCATTATTTACATTGTTTGGACTGTTGTCCGCATCTTTACACCGTTTCGGTCGTTGTACGCTCCGGCCTTCTTCAGAAAGGAATATCGAACCGAACCCTTTATTTTAATCACTGGGGTATATCGTTCTCATTCCATTTGCAATGCTACTTCCGGATGTCATGTAGTTTCAACCTTTAGCTCAACTCTCTAAATTATTTGTTCAACACTACTGTAGCCAGCTATTGAACTCACAACAATTGGTGTCAAATCACTGGAACTAACCAACTAACCAGCCTATATTCACTAGACGGTGTGGTCTCGATGACCTTAGCTACTATATATTCAGAGACTATTACGTTTTTGTCACGATTCCAAGTGCTGACGTTTGCAAATATGAAGCTAAATTTCATAATCTAAGCCGTTCTAAACATTTAGGAAATATCTTATTTTCATCTTTTCAACAATAACCTTCCCTTTCTCTCCACCTATGTATCTGTCATCGCACCTGCTTTCTCAGCTTTCTATTGTTCTTTTCTAACTAGTTTATACTCCTCACTCTTTTCTAATTAATCTTTTTACATTTATGTAGCCCCCTGCACATCAGTGGCGTTTCCGCCTTGCTCGGGGTGAAATGATTAAAAAAAAAAACGTAATTCTGTTCAAATTAAGGAATTCATTCAACAGCAGTATCTGATGCGCAGAGTGAATCATAATTAACGTCGGGGGAAAATAGAAGTGACGTGAGTTCAAATCCCAGTCTATTCTGTTGCATTCGTAATTTTTCCCAATATAAATTCCAAAGAAAGACTCAAAGCAGTGTCAATAAATGTTGGAATGGTGTAAAAGTAAGAAGTGAAGATTATGAAGATGTGTAGAATAGATAACAGTTGAGTCTAGAATTGGCGAAACTTAGAGCGAATTGATAGAAGAAAATCCTCCCAGAAATCTGTTTCTCAAAGTAGCGGTCCTTAGAAAGATCTTCTCCAAATTTAATTGATGAAAATAATGAAACATAGCTCACCTCTTATTCTATCCATGCGTTGTGGTGCAGTGGATATCGACTCGGAACGACAAATCGAGGTGCTGAGTTCAAATTCCAGTTGAATTCACTTACACACAAATACCCTTCTGAAGGGTATTAATCCGTTTCTTCCCTCTAGTCATGGGTTAAATAATAGGATAGATTAGGTTCTATAGCCTTGGCTGTCAACCAGTCTACTGCAGAAAGTAATGGCAAACTACTGCGGGATAATCTTCTGCCCAGTCAGTCATATATCTTTTGAGACCTGATCGCCCAAACCTGTATCACGTATGGCACTTAACTGACGGAATAAATATGATAGTTGGAAACAGGATTAAAACTTCTACTGGGCATAAAGTTGGGGAACAGTTTTATATTTTTATGAAGTAATAAACTGATACCCCACTAATTACCACTTAATAATATAATACACATTTTACCCCTCTAGCTATGAATAAAAAAATAAAAGAGATTTGGTTCTATAGCCTTGGCTGGCAACCAGTCTACTGCAGAAAGTAATGGCAACCTAATGCGGGATAATCTGCACAGTCAGTCATGTCTCTTTTGAGACATGATCGCCGAAAGTGTGTATCACGTAAGGCACTTATCTGATTGACTGCATATAATAGTTGGAAACGGGATTAAGGCTTCTACTGGGCATAAAGGGGGCACCAGTTTTATATAGATATGAAATAATAAACTGATCCCCCAATAATCACTGCATAATACATTTCTTCCCTCTCTAGCTATGAGTCAAATCATAGAACAGATTGGGTGCTATAGTCTTGGCTGTCAACCATTCTACCCAGAAAGCAATGCCAACTTACTGCGGGATAATCTTCTGCTCAGCCAGTCATGTCTCTTTCGAGACATGATTGCCCAAAGCGTGTATCACATATGGCACTTGACTAATATTTTGTGAAACAAATTCGTTAGGACGTAACGTTTCTTTCTGAGATTATAGCCACTGCCATAACTTGGTTCCCTGTACCTTTTTGGTAAATATTTTGAAAGTAATTGTTCTAATGAGCTTTCCTCTATGGTATCAAAACATTATGAACTTAAGCAGACTACTAAATTGGCGGCAAAGTCTCATCCTTTTAAAGTTTAATTGGTTATTTGTAGCCGTAATTTCTGTTCTAATAGTTTTCCTATCACACTTCTTGCTTACGGAACATTCTTCCAGATTTTTCGTTCCGAGTCAACTTTGTTCCTTAAAAATTGATATGCATTGTCAATTGTTACCTTTTGTCTTCTTAATTCTTTTACTTTTATTGTTTTCTCACTTTAATTGTTTTCTTTTTTCTATATTCTCCAATGCAAAGTAACTCCTTATGTCCTAGTGATGTTATTGTTTATATTTGAGTGAAATTATTAAAAACTCTAAATAAATATCAGTCAATTAACTACCATGCGTATTCCCGTATATAGTACTTAACTGACTGACTGAATACTGGTTAAATAGAAGCGGAAATTGTGTTTTCTCTACTTGAGAGGGATTATTCAAAACCGTAGGGAAAGCAACGTAAATCACTTCACTATCCCCCACCCCAAAGTCTTGGTAATTTACAGATAATCAAGGAAATGGATCTGGGGAGAAGGCAACGGGAAACCACTCCGCTATCTTTCCCAAATCATTGCAATTCACAAATAATAAAGAAAACGAATCTGTGGAGGCAGTAATCCTCTATGTTCGAAAGCATATGACATTTAAATTTTCAAAAATATCTTGGAATCAAGATAACTCCGTCACTACAAAATTTATTTTATTGCTGCCGTCTTTTCTGTAGGACTAGGCTTTTACAATGTGGAGTTGCTAACCACACGCTCAGGCCGTTTTCAATTAAGAATCGTCCTTCTCCTAAACTGGTTTTCAACAAAAACTGGAGAGCCTAGTCTGTTTTGACATTTACTTCTAGCAGGGAATGAAAAGCTGAATCTCTACATTTCTGAGTGTATTTCTGTCAAAGCCAAGACAATGAAGTCAGCTGGAATTTGTGTTCGGCATGCCAAATTTATTTTCTACGCCGTTAGAGACAGTTCTGAGAGCCCTAGAAGTCATACCAGGATTCATTATCGGCGGCCACAATCTGAACGATCTCACATACACAGACACGGAAAAGAAACTACAAGACTTCCTACAGAAGTTAGCAGAAGAAAGCGGAAAGAAAAGAATACAAATACTACAAAAATACTGAATGCACCAGTAAAAAGAGGAGCCCAAAATGTCAACTACCGGCTGGGTATACTAATATCAAACAAGTACAGAAATTTAAATATCTGGGAAATGTTCTAACAGAAAGCGGTAAGTGCAACACAGATCCGAAGGTGATTTGGCAAGACCAAAAATGCATTCCAGAAACTGAGTAAAGTATTAAGAGACAGGAAAATTTCGCTAGAAACAAAGAAGAGAGTATAGGATTTCATGCTGATGTCAGTTCTTCAATATAGTAGTGAATGCTGGACAATCTCATCAAAGATGAAGGAAAGACTTGAAGCAACTGAAATGAGGTTCTACAGAAGCATACTGGATATAAAGCGGGGGATCATTTCCATATCACAATCAATAAGTAAACTGACCACTCACTTTGTGGTCATAGTAGTTTCAATACATTTATATTCCTGAGACCCAAAAGCACAAGGATGTATTCCAGGAGCTGAGAAGAGTATTAAGAGATAGGAAAATTTCGCTAGAAACAAAGAAGAGAGTACTGGATTGCTATGTGATGTCGGTTCTTCAATATGGCAGTGAATGCTGGACAATATCAGCAAGGATGAAGGAAAAACTTAAAGCAGCTGACATGTGGTTCTGCAGAAGGATGCTGAGGATACCATGGGCCAAACATGTGAGCAAAGATGAGGCTTTGGAGAGGATCAAAACGAAAAGGAAAATAATATATAAAATTAGGAAAAAACAGCGAAACCCCCTGGGATATGAAATGAAGAGGGATGGTTTGGAGAATCCGAAACTCACAGGACAGATAAAGGGAAAGAGAGACAGGGAAAATCAGGACGTAAAGACTTGACAGGCTTGATCAAATAGATGACAGAGCAGGGTTTTGGGTTGGATAACAAGCGAAAGCGTGCCAAGAGCCATTAGGGATAGAGAGATGTGGAAGGCCATAGTCGCTTACATCCTGAAGAAACGCGAGACATAGATGAAGACGATAAGCTATCACAAGAGATTTTAATCTTCAAAAACTTGAACGAGCGAAAATAACACATTTACGCCCCAAACCACTTGATTTTTTTACAAAAATACCTTTTTTCCGATTGAGCATGTAAAACTAACGTACTCTAAAATAATAACAAGAAAACATTATCAACTGATATATTTAAACAGCAGTTCTTTTTATTGTTATACTAGCAGTATAGCCCGGCGTTGCGCGGGTGTAATGAAAGCTTTAAAACTAATCCATGGTCCTGGAGCTCAGACTCAGCCTAAAGAATATTTGAAATAATAAAATAATTGCGACAATTTACAAATCGCACCTAATAAAATAATTGCGACAATTTGCCATTCGCACCTAATAAAATAATTGCAACAAGTTACTAATCGCATATATATATATATATATATATATATATATATATATATATATATATATACTAGCAGTATAGCCCGGCGTTGCTCGGGTGAATGAAAGCTTTAAAACTAATCCATGGTCCTGGAACTCAGACTCTGTGGACGTTGGCACGAAAAACTAAAAAGCAATAGTTGTTCCCAGTTAAAGCGAAACCGTAGACTGAAAGAAAAATGAATGGATGTGAGTCAAATTTTGATTTCCTGGTATCGATATCAAATAAGTGTTTTTCGTCGTAAACTGAATTTTGAAGGCTAAATAAGTCCTCTGAGTAAATGGTATCATGGCTGAGACTAAGAATTACAATTATACCTACTTAGAGCCAAATCCGAAGCAAAAACTAAAATAAAAGGGCTGAAAAAAATACAGACATACAGGCAGATTAACAGACACACACACAAACATCTTGCGTTTTATACATATATATTATCGATTTTATGCACTATTGTAAGAACTGCAACCTTGAAACTTCTGAATATCGTTTCTCATGTCTTTGTCTATGAGTGTATCAAATTTGATTAAAATCGGACCACTCCTTCTATAACCCTATTTTTTCGATTATCGATTTTTTATATTTATCGGGGGTACCTCGACACAAAACCTAGCTAAGAACACTATAGTACAACTGTGCAAATGTTCAAGAAAATCGTTTCAGCCGTTTCGGAGTCTATTGGTAACGGACACACACACAGACAGACACGCGCACATACACAGACAAGGTTCCATTTATAAATAAGTTTAGATTAATGACGTTTTGGAAGTTATATTTACTAGAATAGCTTATCATTCAGACGTGTTTTCGGCAGTGCTCGCCCGTGTCAACCATGTGCTTCTTCTTGTATCCGGAAGATGTAAGCCGAATTATCCTGGATAGCAATGACTGTTATGGGCCAAAATCTCGACAACATACTGATATACTGATTGTGACATTTCCCGAGACGTTACAAAGACTGCTTAATTTAGAAAGAGTCTCTACGGAAAATAAGCTTGTGATCAGCCTTAGGTCCTGGTCCTGACATTCATTGGGGAACAAGGGCAGTTGAGCCTTCGGGAACGAGAGCAAACAACGAGTTTTAGTTCATGAGCTCAGGACTCGGTTAGGACAGCAAGATCGGCACTTAGTTCCTTTAACACTTTGTAAAAGATCAAAATCTTCACAAAAGTATTAATTTAAAACTCCTGAAGACCCTACTATGACCGGTGGTCCTTTAAGATTAGAAATCTGGACATTGATAGCCGTCAATGCTTAAAAAAATACGTATCTTTTAAGACAACATATTACATGCAAACTATACGGTACTAGAATTGATGGAAAAAGATAGGCCGTTCGTTGCGACCATCTAAAAGCGAAAACTGTAATATTTTGGCCATTCCATCAGTAGAATTCCGAGTTGCATAGGCAGAAAATAAATCTTATAAGCCATATTGATCGAATTATTGGTATAATTTTTTTTTTATCACACTCCGTGTATTTTCAACAAAGGTCTTGTCTAAATTATGATGTTAAAAGTTGTATCATTACGATCATTAAAAATATCTTTTGATGTTATAATTATTTGAAGATGAGGCTCAACTGGAAATCCTACATGAAAAAAAAAAAAAAAGGCTGAAGTAAACAGTCCGTGATTTAATTAGATTCTTGTAAAACGCAATTTTCATTCAACAAATGTTTTCAGAGATTACTTCAAATACAACCGATTTGGAAGGCGGGGGAATTAATCGGTATTACATCGACGTAGCATAAAAAAAAATTTATACGATGGACACACTAAAAGTCACTTAAGTGCTATACGTGATACACACTTTGGGCGATCATGTCTCGAAAGAGACATGATTGACTGGGCAGATGATTATCCTGCAGTAGGTTGCCATTACTTTCTGCGGTAGACTGGTTGCCGACCAAGGCTATAGAACCCAATCTATCCTATTATTTGGCTCATAGCTAGAGGGAGAAGAGATGTATTATAATATTAAGTAGTAATTAGTGTGGGATCAGTTTATTGCTTCATAACAAGATAAAAATAGACCCCAACTTTATGCCCAGTGTAAGCCTTAATCACCAACTATTATATTCAGTCAGTCAGTTAAGTGCCATACGTGATACACGCTTTGGGTGATCATGTCTCTTTCGAGACATGACTGACTGGGCAGATTATACCGCAGTAGGTTGCCATTGCTTTCTGGTTGCTAGCCAAGGCTATAGAACCCAATCTGTCCTATTTTTTAACCCATAACTAGAGGGAAGAAACTGATTAAGACCTTTCCGAAGGGTATTTGTGCATAAATGAATGCAAGGAATTGAACTAGAATTCGAACTCGGCCCAATGATCTCACGTTCTGAGTCGATATCCACTGCACCACAAATGACTCCTAATTATTCCAAGAAAAACAAATAACAGATACAATGAGCAAAACAAAAACGTTTGATATATAAATAAGGACCTAAAATTATTATATACCCCACGTCACTAACATTGACTATGCATTTTCAAACCTTTGTCCCTTTCTTAGGCTGATAATTGTGACGCGTGGAACCTAGGTTGGTGCCAATATCATGGTCATCACTTCTAAAATACCTTCACGATGTACATATCTGTTTTTGGACGTCAACACGTTTGGCTGGATATTAATGTCATCCCATTTGTTAGAGTTACCATTGGAAAGTGGCATATAAGAATGTTTCTATGTAACGTGATACTTGTCTATAATTCTGAGATCAGGTAGTATTTACAGTATTTACATTATTCGGACTATTGTCCTCATCTTTGTTGACATTTGTACGACGTTTAATAATAGATCATTCTATTTGTCTATATTTCTGAGATGAGGTAGTATTTACAGTATTTACATTATTCGGACTATTGTCCTCATCTTTGTTGACATTTGTACGACGTTTAATAATAGATCATTCTATTTGTCTATATTTCTGAGATGAGGTAGTATTTACAGTATTTACATTATTCGGACTATTGTCCTCATCTTTGTTGACATTTGTACGACATTTAATAATAGATCATTCTATTTGTCTATATTTCTGAGATGAGGTAGTATTTACAGTATTTACATTATTCGGACTATTGTCCTCATCTTTGTTGACATTTGTACGACGTTTAATAATAGATCATTCTATTTGTCTATATTTCTGAGATGAGGTAGTATTTACAGTATTTACATTATTCGGACTATTGTCCTCATCTTTGTTGACATTTGTACGACATTTAATAATAGATCATTCTATTTGTCTATATTTCTGAGATGAGGTAGTATTTACAGTGTTTACATTATTCGGACTATTGTCCTCATCTTTGTTGACATTTGTACGACGTTTAATAATAGATCATTCTATTTGTCTATATTTCTAAGGTGAGGTAGTATTTACAGTATTTACGTTATTCGAGCTATTTTCCTCATGTTTGTTGCCATTTGTATGACATTTCGGTCGTTGTCTTCTCCGGCCTTCTTCAACTCCTAGGAATTTTGAACCGAACCCCTTGTCTATATTTTGGTGATGTAGTATTTAAATTATTTACATTATTCGGGCCATTTTCCTCATGTTTGTTGCCATTTGTACGACGTTTCGGCCGTTGTAAGCTCTGGCTTTCTTCAGGTGCTAGAAACTTCGATCCGAACCTTTTATTACAATTACTGGGGTATATGAACTCCATTATTTGCATATTGCTGCCTCTTATAGTAGTCATGCGTTATCGCCCTATAACCCTGTAAGTTACTTATTCACCACTGCTGCTGCCTGGTATTGAACTCATAAATCTTTGGCTCAAAGAGTCATCTTTGTATGCTGAATATTAATACAAAAGTAATTGAAAAATAAACAAAAGTAAGCTTCTATCTGTATTAGAAGTCCTTATACCGAAAATCACCTTATTTATTGAATTACCCTCGTAGAAGTCCTTATACCGAAAAAATCACCTTATTTATTGAATGACCTCGTAGAAGTCTCAGTACTGAAAAATCAAATTTTATTTATTGAAGACCCTGTAGAAATTCGAAAAATCACGATGATGAATGGATCTCTTGCAGAAGTCCTTATACCGAAAAATAACGTCACATTTATTGAATGGCCTCGTGAAGTCCTTATACCGAAAAATCACCTTATTTATTGAAATGACCTCGTAGAAGTCTCGTATATCGAAAAGTCGCTCTATTTATTGAAAGACCTCGTAGATACCCTTATACCGAAAAATTCACCTTATTTATTGAATGACCCCTGTAGAAGTCCTTATACCGAAAAATCACCTTATTATTGGAATGACCCTCGTAGAAGTCCTTATACCGGAAAATCACCTTATTTATTGAATGGACCCTCAGAAGTCCTGTTCAGCACGCCTATTTATTGAAAGACCCCCGTAGATGTCCTTATACCGAAAAATTCACCTTATTTATTGAATGACCCTCGTAGAAGCCCTTATACCGAAAATCACCTTATTTGATGAATGACCTCGTAGAAGTCCTTATACCGAAAAAATCACCTTATTTATTTAATGACCCTCGTAGAAGTCCTTATACCGAAAATCGCCTTATTTATTGAATGACCCTCGTGTAGAAGTCCTTTACAAAATTGAAAATTACTAACCTATTTATTTGAAATGACCCTTCAGAATTTCTATACCGAAAATTCACCTTATTTAGACGAATGGCCCTTATGAAAGTCCTATACCGCATCCACCATTTATTTAAAAGACCCCCAGAAGTCCTTATACCGAAAAATTCACCTTATTTATTGAATGACCCTCGTAGAAGTCCTTATATCGAAAAATCGCCTTATTTATTGAATGACCTCAGAAGTCCTTATACCGAAAAATTAACCTTATTTATTGAATGACCTGGAGAATTCCTCGTTATACCGAAAATTCACCTTTTATTTATTGAATGGCCTCGTGAAGTCCTATACCGAAAAATCTACCTCATATTTATTTTCGAAAGCACCTCGTAGAAGTCCTATACCGGTACCCACCTGGTTTATTGACACGACCCTAGAAGTCCTTATACCGAAAAATTCACTCATTGCCGAATGGTCCTCTATAGAAGTCCTTATACCGAAAAATTCAATTTAGTTTATTGAAAAATATCCTCGTAGAAGTCCTTATACCGAAAAATTCACCTTATTTATTGAAAGACCCTCGTAGAAGTCCTTATACCGAAAATTCACCTTATTTATTGAAAGACCACAGAAGTCTTATACCAGTAATCACCTGGTTTGCTGAATGACACTCGTAGAAGTCCTCATACCGAAAAATTCACCTTATTTATTGAATGACCCTCGTAGAAGTCCTTATACCGAAAAATTCACCTTATTTATTGAATGACCCTCGTAGAAGTCCTTATACCGAAAAATTCACCTTATTTATTGAAAGACCCTCGTAGAAGTCCTTATACCGAAAAATTCACCTTATTTATTGAATGACCCTCGTAGAAGTCCTTATACCGAAAAATTCACCTTATTTATTGAAAGACCCTCGTAGAAGTCCTTATACCGAAAAACTCACCTTATTTATTGAATGGCTCTCGTAGAAGTCCTTGTACCGATAAATTCACCTTATTTATTGAATGACCCTCGAAGAAAACCCTTAACCGTAATATTCACCTTATTTATTGAATGACCCTCGTATATGGTATGTGAAAACATTTTGACACATGATCGACGAGTTTAATCGTGTCGAAATTAGCACACAAAGGAGTAGTGTGGTCTTGGGCGAGTAGAGGCTGCTCGGCTACTGTGGTGCTAAAAAGCTCCATCAACCGAGTCGATGTAGGGCCTTTAGTATGCGCTCATCCAGGTCCATATAAACTTAGATATGCCTGAAGTTAAAATGTCTGGCAACTGAAAGTTAAACGCATCATTATTTGGTGGGCGACATTTCTAATACCAGCTACAGCGAAAATTGACAGAGGCTTTGTTTGGAAATAAGTGGTGGGATATATTAAAATCCAAAATTAAGTCGTTTACTACAGATCATAGTTGTTGACGCAATCTAGTTAGATTAGCTGTGCAAACAGCAAGTGAGGAAAAGTGGATCGGGCGAGAATTATTATTACGGAGTCGGAAATCTTGAAAAGCGCTGATGCTGGTTGGCCGGGAGAAATCTCTGTGATTAGATATCTACACTACTTTAGGCGGTCACCCCGTCCTCGTTCCGTTGCTGGATTTAATTACAACAACTGGATGAACCAAGGTCTGTACTATAGCTATGCTGCCAGGGGGGTTGAGCCAGCTTCCTTGCTGACGTAGAAAGTTTCATTGGGATTTGTTTAAGGACAGGGTCCCACGTTGTTATTTAACCCATAACTGGATGGAAGGGACGGATTAATACTTTTCCCAAAGGTACTAGCACGTAAGTGAATGAAGGGCATTAAACTGGAATTCGAACTCTGCTCACCAATTTCTCTTTCCGAGCCGATATCCACTGCACCACAACGTACAACCGTCAATAAATGCTTACGGCACCTGGTATTCCCAAGCGGGCACCTATCTAAGTACTGACCAGGCTCAACGTTGCTAACTTCGGTGATCGAACGAGAACCCGTGTATTCAACGAGATATGACTGTAAGCATGACAATTCTGAGGACGTTTTGGTTGTTATGTCAAGCAGAGCCAAAGCTGACGAATTCAATAAAGAAATAAAAAAAGTACGAACTGCTGACGAAGGCCGGAATCAACCTCGATAAGTCTGTTGTCTTGCGATTGATGCGTAGAAAAGGTTTTTTCTTCCTAGGCTTTTCTTCCGGACGAATGGGACGCTCATTATACTCGGCGTCTGGTTTGGTTCCGATCTCTACTTGGAAATGAATTGGTCGGAGGTACTAGAGTAGGCCGAGGTGACAGTTCGTCTGTGGTCCCGGAAGAATCTTTCCTTAAAGGCGAGGGCGGAAGTATGTGCCTAGCACATATACGCGATTTTTCTTTAACGACTCTCCGTACATCTACTTACGTCTGTCATAGGAATGACATTAATTCTCCTTCTTGTAAGCCGGTAAAGATCCCAATGTACTTCGGGAGATCCGTTACCTCTACCCTTCTGAAGACGGTCTGGGGATGCCTAGCGTTAAGTTTCGCCAACATTCGCTTCGTATCGCTTTCCTAGAACAAATGTATTAGCAATTGAATCATGAGGGCAAGACCCTTATGAACTTCTCATCCCTGAAAAGTGGGCATCGTACGAAAAAGAGTACTCTTCCGCAAGCGAGTGCTCTCATTGTTGTGAAACTCTTAACCGTCGACGGATGACCTCTCCAATGCCTAGGCGTTGTCTGTTAGGGCATTATAGTACGTGTTAGTTAGGGGGTCCGGTGAAGATGATTTGATAAACGAATTGGGTCTTACGAATTTGGAGGCCCGCTCAATATAGACTTCCTCGTAGTACCTTTGGGCAAGTTTATTGGTGATATCATTGTTCGTCCTCGAGGCAAGTTCTGTCGGTTTCAATTAGGTACCGTCGTCGACGAATTCTGAACCCTGTGTGTTCTTTTATTTTACTACTAGCAGTATAGCCCGGCGTTGCTCGGGTGTAATGAAAGCGTTAAAACTAATACATGGTCCTGGAGCTCAGACTCTTTGGACGTGGGCACGAACGACTAAAAAGCAATAGTTGTTTCCAGTTAAAGTGAAACCGTAGACTGAAAGAAAAATGAATGGATGTAAGTCAAATTTTGATTTGCTGGTATCGATATCAAATAAGTTTTTTTCGTCGTAAAGTGAAATTTGAAGGCTAAATATGTCTTCTGAGTAAAGTGTATCATGGCTGAGACTAAGAACTACAGTTATACCTACTTAGAGCTAAACCCGAAGTAAAAACTAAAATAAAAGGCTGAGAAAAATACAGATATAGAGGCAGATAAACAGACACACACACAAACATCTTGCCTTTTATATATATATATTATCGATTTTCTGCACTATTGTAAGAACTGCAACCTTGAAAGTTCTGAATATCGTTTCTTATGTTCTTGCCTTTTATATATATATATATATATATATATATATATATATATATATATATATATAACCCGATTTTTTCGATTATCGATTTTCGATATTTATCGGGGGTACCTCGACACAAAACCTAGCTAAGCATGAAAGGAGCATGAGAGAGAAGATGCAAGTTAGTGAGATAGGAGATGACTATTGACTTTACATTTGAATTCTTGAAGATTATAGCTGTCGGGAAAGCAATTAAGCGGAAGGGAATTCCACAGGCAGGATGTGCGAGAAAAGAAGCTACTGGAGTAGAATTTGAGTTTACATTTTATTGGTTTCCCAGTAAAAGGGTGGGACCTAGTTGCTAATTTTGTGGCTCGAGGAGATTCATATATAGAGGGTACCAGTGAGCTAAATTCATCGGAACAGATGCCGTGAAAGTATTTGTAGAAGAGACACAGGAAAGCCACACTGCGTCGGTGAGAGAGCCAAGTCGGGATCGATCACATTACAGATTTTCCGTTGGATGTACTAAGAAATATGAATTATATTTGTGAATTCATGTTTCATTTCCACTTTCTCTTTCACTTTCTCTGCAGGATTCCATTTGTTTTACTCCATTAATTGTTTTCGATTCTTAATCAATTGTTCCATTTGCCGAAAGCTTTCTTCTCTTAGGTGTCTTTTATTTGAGATTTTCCTCTTTTCGACAATAATCGCTTCTTTGTCGGGTTTATTCTTTCTTTCTTTCTTTCTTTCTTTCTTTCTTATATCATTTCACTTGTTCCCTAGTCTTTTTTTTTTTTTTTTGCTATCGCTGGGATCATGTTTCTTTTCTTTTTTATTCTTTCTTTCTTTCTTTCTTTCTTTCTTTTTTATTCTTTCTTTCTGATTGATCATTCTTTAATTATCTATCTTTCTTATTAATCATATTTTCGTTCTTTTAACTTCATAACTCGACCATTTTCTTTCTTTTGCTTTTATCGTCTTTTTCTTCTCATTCTTTATCCGTTTTTCTTTTTCATTCACTTTTCTTCGTTTTTCTTAGTCTATTAGTTTATTTTCTTTCTTCGTCATTCAACTTCGCTTACTTCTTAGGTTTTTTCTTTGACAGTATCTTTCTTTTTCTTTTTTTCTTTTTTTCTTTCTTTCTTTTCGTCATTCCATTTCATTTATTTTATAGTCTTTCTTTGTCGCTCTTTCTTTGACAGCCAGTACTTTTCCCTTCTTTCTTTCTTTTTTTTCATCCTTTATTTTTCTTTCTTTCTCTTTTTCTTTCTTTCTTTCTTTCTTTCTTTCTTTTTTCATTCAATTTCTTTGACAGTCAGTACTTTTTCCCTCTTTCTTCTTTCTTTCTTACTTTCTTTTTCTTTCTTTCTTTTTGTTATTCTATTTCTTTGACAGTCAGTAATTTTCCTTCGTTCTTTCTTTCTTTTTCTTTCTTTCTTTTCATCATTCAATTTCGCTTATTGTTTTATTCTTTCTTTGTCGCTTTTTCTTTTCACAGTCAGCACTTTTCCTTCTTTCTTTTTTTCTTTCTTTCCTTTTCTTTCTTTCTCCGTCATCCCCATTCGCTTATTTCTTTAGTCTTTCTTTTAGGCTCTTTCTTAGTCAATTCGTATATTTCTTTCCTCTTTTCTTTCTACTAACCATCTCACTATTTCTCCCTTCCGCATCAATCTTCCTCTTTTCCGCCCTCTTCCAACTCTTCCCCACCCCCGTCGCTTCCCTGCCTGACACTTAAGAACGCAACCATAGTAATCTTCGCTAGCAACCCGATTAGAAGCGTCATATCAGCACAACCACTTAGCAATATCTTGCATCGAAGCTCAGCGCCAATTATAGCCTCGCAAGCAAATATGGCTTCTCGTACCGATTTCGCTGTTTTCGTTGTACTGAAATTACGGATTCAGCGTCGGCATTTGTTGAGGACAAGAAGAAAGAAAGAATAATTAGGACGAGAGAAACAGCGAAATATTAGATTAGAGGAGGAATATCTGGCACTGTTAGTCTTGATGAAGAGAAGAAAAAAAGATTGTCTCTAAAATGCTTCTCGTGGTGAATAAAATTCCTTTTTGAAAGAAAGAAAGAAAGAAAGAAAGAAAGAAAGAAAGAAAGAAAGAAAGAAAGAAAATGTTGTGGAGGAATATCCTGTCTTACCCAGGAATGGGTATTTTTTATTGTTAATCATTTCACCCCAAGCAAGGCATTCCACTGCCACTATTGCGCTTGGGGCTACATAGGTGGAGGTAAATAGGAAGAGTGGTTAGATATAGGAAATGTCAGAAGGGGGGTGATAGATAGTTGGGTGGGTGAGAAGAGTGTTTGAAAGAATGGAAGTTAGTTTGTTTGAAAGAATGGAAGTTAGTGTGTTAGGAGGTGTCTATTGACCTTACATTTAAACTCCTGGAGATTGTAGCCGTCGGAGAAGCAGTCATGTGGAAGAGAATTCCACAGTCGGGAAGTGCGAGAAAAGAAACTGTTGGAGTAGAAGTTGCGGTTGCATTTTATCGGTTTCACTGTAAAAGGGTGGGATCTAGTTGCCAATCTAGTATCTCGTGCAAATTCGAACCGAGGGGGCACCAGTGATCTAAGTTCATCGGAGCAGAAGCCGTGAAAGTATTTATAGAAGAGACACAGGGAAGCTACGTCGCGCCGGTGAGAGAGAGACTGCAGGCGGTCTGCTAAGTCGGTATCGATCACATTCCAGTCCCTCCGCTGTACCTTGTCTAGAAGCCCAAGGAGAATAGCAGGGGCACCGACCAGATATGGCAACAGTATTCAATGCACGGGCGGATGGTAGATTTATAAATGTGCAGGATAGATTCAGACGGAAAAAACCTCCTGGCCCTGCACAGAGAACCGACTTTCATAGCAGCGGATTTAGCAATGGATTCGATATAGTCATTCCACTTGAGGTCCGCTGAGAGTGTGAGACCAAGGAGGAGTAGTGTTTTACTATCTGGGAGGCAAGCCTGGTCCATGCTAATAGGAGGTAAGTGCGATTGTCTATGATGATTAATTGATAGGAGCTTCGTTTTAGAAGCATTAAAATTCACGAGCCATTTCTTACCCCAATCCACTATGGATTGGAGGTCCTTTCCAAGCTCGGCTGCAAGGTTAGCTTTGTCGCCAGATTTTTGGTCGCGGCGAGAATAAACTGTGGTGTCATCGGTGTACATAACTACTTGGGATCTTATGAAATCAGGGAGATCATTAATGTAGATCAGAAAGAGCGTAGGACCTAGGATAGCGCCTTGAGTTACCGGGTTATAAAAGACCGGGGCTAGAACGAACTAGAGAGTGTTTTTGACTATACGAGAGTCTTCGTCATTATACGAGAGATCGAGAGCCATCGGCCTTCGACAAGAGTTAGACGTCACTAGACGGAGGCCTTCTTCTCAAGACGGACGCATACGTCCTATACAGAGACATTGCCTTCTTAATTGTTATTCTTGTTAACTGTTCGTTGGTGTACTTGTATTTGGTTTATTGTACTGAGGTATAATAAATCTCTATTTATATATACTCAGTGTTAAGAGTTATTTCTTGCACTATTCTTTCTCTGTTTATCCCCACCCGGGATATAACAGAAAGAAAGAAAGAAAGAAAGAAAGAAATGAACAGACTGAAATAGATTAAGGATCAACTGTTTGAGGCCATCATGTGGATTTCTAAGAATCGCCTAAAAATTGAATGTTGTGTGCCTTTTCCATCGCGGATCAGGGGAACATTCTCTGCTTGAAGTGTTTATCATATATTCTTCAACAATAATAGTATTTCCTTACTACATAAAGTATCGTCAAAGTTTACCCCATTTATGCCAAATCTCTTATTCTGGATAATGGCAATCCTAAATTTTATATTTAGGAAGCCTTCCTCTCTAAGAAACTAGGCGCTTAATACTAATAGGTTAAATTTTTTCCGCATTCTTGTTTAGTAGGTTTTAGTGAAACCAAAATTTGTATGAAAGTTACTAATTATTAACTCTAGTGTTCAGTTCAAAACTTTTATCCTATAGTGAGGATAATTAGATAGATCTGAACTGACTTAGATAGATAGATAGATAGATAGATAGATAGATAGATAGATAGATAGATAGATAGATAGATATGAACAGACTGAAATAGATAGATAGATAGATAGATAGATATGAGCAGACCGAGATAGATAGATAGATAGATAGATAGATAGATAGATAGACTGAACAGACTGAAATAGATAGATAGATAGATAGATAGATATGATAGATAGATAGATAGATAGAACAGACTGAAATAGATAGATAGATAGATAGATAGATAGATAGATAGATATGAATATGAACAGACTAGATAGATAGATAGATAGATAGATAGATAGATAGATAGATATGAACAGACTGAAATAGATAGATATGATGAGATAGATAGATAGATAGATAGATAGATAGATAGATAGATAGATAGATAGATATGAACAGTCTGAGAAAGAATGAAAGAAAGAAAGAATACCATGCAACGAAAGAAGAAGCGAAAATAAATAAGGATAATTAGTTGAATGAAATAATGACGAGAAAGAAACTCTTTAAAGAAAAAGGTCCTAAGAGAAGAAAAGTTATTTGATATCTAATTGTTTAACTTGCAGAACAAGTGGACAATTCTTCATTTGCCGTGTTCCCTAAGGACGTAAGGAATTTTATAAAAAAATCATATCCCCATAAGCAAGGCGCAACTACACCTAGCGCGCAGGTGATTACAGAGAAAAAAAGAGGTACAGAGAGGCGGGTATTTATCAACCTTCCCACGCAAGGTTAGATGTGACACAAGGTCATTTTATAGTGGGTGTTGGAGGAAGAATAAAAAATGGGAATTAAGATAGATAAAACATGGCAATTGACGTTGCATTTAAACTATTAGAGTTTGTAGCTAGAAGGGAATCAGTTAAAGAGTAAAAAATTCCAGAGGCGTGAATTGCGAGAAAAGAGACTATTAGAGTAGAAAACGTGGTTATATTTAACTATTTCGATAGTAAGCGGATAGGACCAAGATGTTAAACTAGTAGCACGTGGAAATTTATGCGGTGGGGTATGTGTACGCATCGCTCATTCAGTAAAAATGAATTTGAGCACTCTAGCTATTGGGCGCGTAATATGATATGCGCTAAAAAGACTGCCTTCTTTCAACACCCCGTGGCCCAGGGATAGAGTTGCCGACTGACGCCAAATCGGTCGGGTTTCGAGCCTGGGTTAAGGAGTAATCGGAGTTTAACCGTACAGCGAAACAGATCTGTCTGCGGATGACTATATATACATATATATGAATAGTTTTAATTCCTCATTTCCAAATTATATATATATATATATAATTTGGAAATGAGGAATGAAAACTATTCAAAAGCTCTACAATATAAATGTATTGAACACTTTTAATACAACCGTGTACTGTTCTGATTTAATTATAACTAAAAACTAATTAATATATATGTGTGTGTGTGTGTGTGAGGGAGAGGGAGAGAGAGAGAGAGAGAGAGAGAGAGAATTAAATATATTAATAAAGTAAAGACATATATATCTATATGTATGTAGTGATTGATTTTTTAATACTTAGTTTTTGGTCATAACAGGCTTATACTCATTTGTGCTCATTTGTATTAAAAAGTGTTCAATACAATTATATTGTAGAACTTTTTAATATTTTCCATTTTTAAGCTGGTTATAACGCGACCTAGGTTTCTACCATGAGTGGTGTCTTCAGGCGATTTTTAATAACTCATTTTACCGTTAACCGTTTTATCTTTTTAGTAACGGTGTTTTATTTGAACCTTCACGTGGCAGTTAATTTATGAACGCGCAATTTTTAAATCATGGCGTTTTCATCCATGGTTTTATGAACCTAAGAAGTATTTCTAAGTTTGAATGCATTTACTTATAATTTCAGTTTTGTTTTTTTGTTTTTTTTTCATTTAACAGTTCGTTTTGTTTGCAAATAGCATAATTTAAAACTTTTCTTCTTGGCACAGTCTACATATTTGGCCACCGTTGTAAGGCTTAACTGTTTTTGCAATGCTCCACGTTATGTTTGGGTCTTTTTCATATTTTGATTTTAATTTCCACACGTGGCTAGTCAATTTTTTACAGTTTTTTAAATTTTTCTATTTTGAATGTAGACCTGTGATTAAACCACCTGGTCTCAAAGGTGTCTTTGGTTGAGCCCAAATATATTTTATTTTGGCCATTTGGGTCTTGTACCTTTGCTATGTAAATGATTACTTTTGTGTTGCAGAGTCCTTGAAGTAGACATTTATTTTCGTCCCTGCAGTTTCATTCTTTGTTTTTGATTATTGAAGCTTGATTTCCATTGACTGTCTGTTGATCCAAAATAGAACAGGTATCGCTGTCATATATATATATATATTATTCACTACTCGACAAAGTAATTATTGCGATGAAATAAAATAAAGCACTGTTAAAGAGAAAACACGCGAGAAGAGCTTTTATAACTGGTAGTAAAGTTGAATATATATATATATATTGTGAATTTCGGCAACAATCTCTTTTTTATACAGGTTTCATTAAAAATTACATACAAGGTGTTATCATTAAGTTTTTTTATATAATTTTTCATGTGTTTTATATTTTTTTCTTTTCTGTTCGGAACTCAAATTATATAAGAATTGTCCAAAGTTTTTGTACTTTCGGGTGCTTCGGCTATACATCTCCAATGCACACACGTTTGTATATATGTTTTTGTGTGGGGAGTACATTAACAAGTCCTAGTGATTCAAGAAGAATTTGGTTTACGCAGTAGAGCTGTAACAAAACCCTCCAAAATCCGACATGTGTTTTGGCTGTAAATAACGCACTGAATCGACAATCATTCAATCAACGTAGACAGTACATATTTATCTTTCAAGTGAATCTCTTTCATTGTCAATTTACTTAATCCAATTATCAGTAACAGCAATCTCTTGACTGCTTAAGTCGTCGGGATTACCAGAGTGCAGAAGAAACAGACAACCTCCTCCAGAATGATCTGTAAGGTGTGCTTCTTAGGAGACCGGGCATTGTCATGTTAGCTTACACTTTGCGGTTGTCTGACCATTTCTTGCGTTGCCGTCCCAGCTTGCATCCGCCTTGCATTATAGTCTTTCAGAGGCTGTCATGACGTGTAACGAGGCCAAACCATGCCCTCTTTCAGTGCTTAATAAGAAAGGAGAAGAGATTCACGATACGGTCGACTATTTTAAAACTTTCTCTCTGTTAATAGCTTGACATTTTTGTCATCTATGACAGTTGCGTTTGTCTGACAGCTCTTGGTTCGGGATAAGAAAGTAACAAGAAAGGACTAGAAATAATCTGCACGAAAACTGAATGCATGGTCACCAGTAAAAAGGGCAGCCCAAAATGCCAAATACAAGTCAGGGATACCAGAATCAAGCAGGTACAAAATCTTAAATACCTGGGAAGCGTTATAACAGAAGACGGTTTAGAGGGTTTAGTGGCTGTGAGGGGCGGAATGATAATCCTTTATTTAATAAAGAGTTTTCTCCTTGGGTGAGAGTATATTTAGATAGGTTTGCGATGTGATTATCAGCAGAGATTTTATGGGTGTAGCGTACATAATGAGATCTTTGTGGAATCTGTTGTATTAAGTAGTTATTCAGGTAAGGTATGTGTTGTAAAATGGGGTCCTCAGCAATTAGTTTATTGAGTTTTTGGTTTTTCAAAAATATACACTGTGTCAGCTTTTTTTGGTACAGGTAATTGAGTGTTTCTTTTACCTGAAAGTATTGGAAAGGAGAAAGTGTTCGATAGAGAGAATAACTGATTTTGTTTAGATAAGTTCATGTAAAAGGATTTCTTAATGTAAGCAGAGTTGTGCGCAAGGTTAGTTAATTGCGTGGAGGTTCTGTTGTATGTATGTTGGGCTTTTTGTTTATACAATGTAATAAAGCTGTGTTGGAAACTGTATTTAAATCTGAAAAATCCTGCATAAAAAATGTAAGCTGTAGGGAGTTCGGTTAAGTATGACATGAGGCCGAAGTAAAGAAAACTTAACCAGCTCTTATACACTTCATATTCACTCGTACGTAGCTTGACTTAGGCATGTACACCCAAGAGAGTTTGTTCATCAATAGGTTTAACTACAGCACATGTCCTACTTGTGGTGGGATCTTCCCTTTTTGTATATGATAATGGACTCGACGGAGTGTACATATACTCGTGTCATAGAGAGAACATCAGTTGCAGCCGGCATTTGCCACTGTTACTATGACACTGTCAGCGCTCTGCCTTCGGGTAGAGGGCGCTCTCTGCTTCCAGTCGTGGTTCCGCCGAAGGGTAGAACCACGACTCGGAAATAATAGACAGACATTTTTTGGCCCGGCTATATGGCCGGGAATACCCACTATAAAATGACCATGTGTCACATCTAGCCTTGCGTGGGAAGGCTGGTAAATACCGTTGCAGTCGGCATTTGCCTCTGCTGCTATGACACTGTCAGCTCTCTGTCTTCGGGTAGAGTGAGCTCTCTGCTTGGAAGCAGAGAGTACTAACCCAGTCGTGGTTCCGCCGAAGGGTAGAATCACGACTCGGTAAAAATAGACAGACATTTTTCGGCCCGGCTCTATGGCCGGGAAGACCCACTATAAAATGACCTAGTGTCACATCTAACCTTGCGTGGGAAGGTTGGTACATACCGTTGCAGCCGGCATTTGCCTCTGCTACTATTGACACTGTCAGCTCTCAGCCTTCGGGCAGAGAGCACAAACCCAGTCGTGGAACCGCCGAAGAGCAGAATTACGACTGGGGAAAGATAGACAGATATTTTTGACCGGGCTATATGGCCCGGAAGACCCACATTAAAAAGACCTTGTGTCACATTTCGCCTTAAGTGGGAAGGTGACTAAATACCGTTGCAGTTGGCAGTAGAGAGTATTCGTAGGGATCCGCTACAGTTATCGTATAGTACCGGAACTGATACGTAAGTTACCGAAAGATACCGAATTTACACAGAGACTATCCCCTCAGATGTCAGACTAGCTCTGGACTCTACTCAGCTAGAATAATATACACGGATATACTATTTCCAACGACTTCACTTCAAGACTTTTATATATTTATTTCTTACTAATAGTATTCCTGGATTTACTAACCTGCGTTTAAGTTTGTTTATTACGTTCAATATAACCTACTTTTCTATCTCCATATCTGTTTTTGTTGTTCATTATTTCGTGAGGTTCCTCACCTGGAATCCGCAACACTACTTAAAGGCTCGATTTGGTCATTGACATGTTGTCATTGATTTCATTGTGGAAAAGTTCCTACTTATATGTTTAATGTTAAACTAGGGAACTCTTCGCCCAGTAATGTTTGTATTTAACGCAAATACTGTGTACACAGATATGGTGCCAAGTGTAAACCAATGTATATATATATATATATATATAAATTATTTTTCTGTCATAAAAGAATATATATTTGTTTTATGCATGTATGTATGTATATATATATATATATATATATATATATATATATAAAACAAATATATATTCTGGTATGACAGAAAAATAATATATATATATATATATATATATATATATATATATATATATATAAACTTATTTATAAATGGAACTTTGTCTCTGTGTGTGTGTGTGTGTGTGCATGTGTCAGTGTGTGTGTATGTGTGTGTGTGTGTGTGTCTGTTACCTATAGACTCCGAAACGGTTGAACCGATTTTCTTGAAAATTTACACAGTTGTAGTATAAGCGTCTACGAGTGTTCTTAGCTAGGTTTTGTGTCGAGGTATCCCCGATAAATAACGAAAATCAATAATCGGAAAAATCGGGTTATAGAAGGAGTGGTTCGATATTAATCAAATTTGATACACTCACAAAGACATAAGAAACGACATTCAGAAGTTTCAAGGTCGCAGTTCTAAGAAGAGGCTGGTGGTATATATATATATATATACTACCAGTCATAATCATTAGGCCATCCCAATTGTTTAAAAGAAATTATGTATTTCACATTATTTTTAGTATTTATTGCGAAGTGGATAATTATAAATGAAAATAGAATGGTTCTTTTTTTTTTAATACTGCACAATAAAATGTGCATCAAATGAATTGTTCTGGTGTTCAATTTTCTTTTTATTGGATGGTCGAAGCAAAGACTTCCCGGTTGCCTTGTAAAATTTTGCAAAGTAATAATAATAAAAGAACCATTCTATTTTCATTTAAAATTATCAACTTGGCAATAAATACTAAAAATAGTATGAAATACATCTCTTTTTAAAACTGGGGTCGCCTAATAATTATGAGCGGTAGTATATATACACACACACACACACACTCACACACACAAACACACGAATATATATATATATATATATATATATAAACACACAAATGAATAAGGAACGTAGAAAAAATTGCAACGTTCAAAACATTCATTTGAAATAGTGCTCAATATAAAAATAGAGTGATGAATATTTATTAATAATTATTAATTAAAAACATGTACAAACTATTACAAAATTAAACATTTTGTTTCGATATTAAAAGAACAATGTCTCATCTGGTAGTTAATAACTGATCATAATAATGATTATAATAATTCATAATAATCATTATTAATTACCTGATGAGATATTGTTCTTTCAATGTCGAAACAAAATGTACAACGATGATGGATTCTTTCAAGATGCTTTATATGAGATTTTTTATTTATTTTATAATCCTATCGCCCCAAGCAAGGCATTTTACTGCCACTGTTTTGCAGGGGGTTACATAGGAGGAAAGTAATGAGAAAGAGTGACAGATTATAGGGGGTGTCAGGAAGTGGGTCAGGTTCACGGCCGACTTGCTAACAACCGTAACGGAGTACATGCTCCAGTCCCTTGATGAGTCTGACGAGGCTCGCGCGGTTGCTCTGGACATCTCCAAGGCTTTCGACAGGGTTTGGCACTCTGGCCTCCTATGCAAACTACGGTGTTACGGTATTACCGGTCGCCTGCTTGACCTAATCCAATCTTTTTTAAATAACCGCAAAATGAAGGTCGTTTTGAATGGGCGTGCCTCTTCATCCCACAGTACGAATGCTGGTGTCCCACAGGGCTCTATCCTGGGCCCGACGCTCTTCCTTATTTTCATCAACGACCTTGAAGATGAGATCAAGTCCCAAGTAGGCATCTAGGCAGATGACACTACAATATACTACCGCACCAGTAAGTAACCTGTCGTGGCGGACAGACATAATCTCGCTGCTGACATTGAACGGGATCTACACTCTGTGGTGAACTGGGGCAAGAAGTGGCTTGTCAACTTCAATTCGTCTAAGACCAAGCTGTTGTCTGTCAACCATTACAGGCAACCTCTCCTGCCTCCCATAAGCATGGACCAAGCAATTAGTTCCTTCAAATATGTTATCCGTATCTTTCCCCTGTTTTTTCCCTGTATCTGGCCTGTTAGTATCAGGTTCTCTAAGCCCTCCTTTCTCATTGCATGTCCCAGGAACTTCAGCTGTCTCTTCCTGATGCTCAGTATTAATTTCCTTTTCGTTTCCATCCTTTCCAAAAACCTCCTCATTGCTCACATGCTCGATCCATGATATTCGGAGCATCCTTCTGTAGAACCACATTTCAGTTGCTTCAAGTTGTTCCTTTATCTTTGATAATATTGTCCAGCATTCACTGCCATATTGAAGAACTGACATCACATAGCAATCCAGTACTCTCTTCTTTGTTTCTCGCGAAATACTCCTGTCTCTTAATAAGTTACTCAACTTCTGGAATGCTTCCTTCGCCATGCCAATTCGCCTTCGGATCTCTGTGTCGCACTTTCCGTTTTCTGCTGTAACACTTCTCATGACCATGCATTCGGTTTTCTTGCAGTATATTTGTAGTCCTTTCTTGTCACTCTCTTCAACTACCTTATGTAGGAGGTCTTGCAATTTCCTTTCTGTGTCTGCTATCAGCACTGTATCATCTGCGTATCTTAGGTTGTTTAAATTGTGGCCTCCGATGACAAATCCAGGTATAACTTCTAGGGTCCTCAAAATGTTCTCGCTGTACAAGTTGAACAGATCCGGTGAAAAGGCACATGCTTGTCTTACGCCCCTTTCTATCTTTGTATATCTGCTGAATTCGTTACCTGTCCGTATGTAGGCAGTTTGCTGCCAGTAAAGTCAGTCCTTCTAAAACCAGATTGGAACTCAGGAAGGACAAATATACTCCTGCAATCGGTTTAGTAAGAGTGTTGCAAATACTTGTACAACTGATTCTAGCGCTGAAAAACCACGGCAATTATAACGATTTGACTTCTTATCCTTTTCTATGTACAATATTATTAAAAGAGCATCTATCCAGTCTTGAGCCATTGAGTCACACCAGATATCATTAAAGTGTGGACTGCACAATAGACATCTATACCGTCGTCTTTCAATAGCTCAATATGAAGACCATCAAGCTCAGATTTGTTTGAATTGATTTTTTCTATACAATCAGTTTTTTCTTCAAAAGTTGGTTCCATGTCAAGTTCAAGCCGAAGAACACGCTGAGTAACACCTTCTATTGCAGCAACATCCAAATTGAAAGGATCGTGAAAGATATGTTCATATCATCGGCACATAATTTCATCTAAAATCTTCATTAAGGTAGTTCCGTTCTTTGGTTTAATTGATGTATATTTTGAACCATATTCCTAACGAAGTAGAAAATAAAATGTCTTTATATCTTTTTTTTTCATAATCTGTCTGTATCGCCTTCTACAGAACTGTTAGAATGGAACATCCTGTCACCCTCGACAGTAGATTCGCCGAAAGACATTAAGAAGTAAGGAACTACGAGACGATTCGACTTCCGTTCCCATTCTGTCTTGACTTACCATTTTATTGAACTCTTTGTTGATTTTACTTTTCCATACAATGAACTCTGTTATTTGTTTACCCTTTACGTGTTGTGTAAATCTTTCCACTTGGAATTTACCTTGTTATTTTTTATATCGTTCCCGCGATATAACATTTTCTTATTGGGTTTTGTGATGTTATAATAGCAGTAACGTTATTTGTAGAATGTTGGATTTATAATTCAAGTGTTATTTATTATTTATTGTTGTTTAGGTGTTTATGTTTGTGTTTATGTTTAGGTGTTTATGTTTGTGTTTGTAGTTCATGTTATTATATCTATTTCACTTATTTATTTAAAGATTATGTTATATTTATTTTATTTATATTTTTACTCTGATTAGAACTTAGGTAGCAAAGTATTTATGTGACGAAGCTATTTTAATTTTACTCGTCTAATAATATGCATTCTGTTTTAAAACAGATTATTGCTACTTTTTCCTCTAAACATAATTTACAGTTTTTTTTTTTTTTACTTAGGAGAAAATGAAGAGAAAGTGTTATAATAGAACATCCTATCACCCCTGACAGTAGATTCGCCGAAGAGATTAAGAAGTAAGGAAGTACGAGATGATTCGACTTCCGTTCCCATTCTGTCTTGACTTACCATTTTATTGAACTCTCTGTTAATTGTACTTTTCCGTACAATAAACTCCGCTATTTGTTTACTGTTTACGTGTTGTGTAAATCTTTCCATTCGGGATTTACCTTGTTATTTATATCTTTCCGGCAATATAACAAAAACAGTCCACCATTTGTTTTTTATTTGGAAGCACGGAACCTTACTTTTCACAAAGGAGAAGTGCGCAGCAAAAGCTGACCTCTTGCCAGATGATGAGTTGAGGAATTACAAATGTGCCTTCTGCTTTTTTGTCAATGAGAAGGTTGATTTCACTGGACTTGACAAAAAACTAATCTCGATGCCTGGAAACTATCAATTCAAGAATCCCAACACATTTTTCAAAAAGTGATATCCTCTTAGTCACTCCCAATCACAATCTGAGAAATCCACCTGATCATAAGCATATCTGAAGGAGTTTCTAACGACTGGATCTTTCAGCTTGGTGACATCGATCCGCTTATGAATTCTGACTCCATTAAAACGACTTTTCTGGCAAATAGAAATGTTCAGCTTATCCCTGATCGTCAAATATCACAGTCAGTACCACGAATCACTCTGACTTTGCAGACGTTACTCACATCACTACGTCTGGAGATTATGTAATCAAGTACGTGACTATGCTTAGATTGAGGACGGAATCAAGTTGCCTTGTTCTTCTGGTGGAAGAAAGTGTTTGGCAAACCATATCTAGTTCAGTACAGAGGTAAAGGAGAAATAGACAGTTCGAATCGCGTTACCAACATCATAAGAACTCAGGAGAGATCAGGTTTCAGCGTCTGAGCCCAGCGTCCATTCAAGTCACTAAGGATTACTAAACTTTCAGCACTTGGTAGACTGGTGATAATAGATCTGAGAGTATGGTAGAAGGAAGAAACGTCATTTTTAGGGGAAACGAAAGTGGGTACCTAAACAAATAGAACTATCATGTATCTACCAGTTGCAAAACGAATTCTCAGTGTCAGGATACGATCTTTAATGCCATCTGGCTATTTGATCTTGTCAACTATGAAGTTCTTAAGAGAGGAGCCCATACCAGTCTCATGCATCTCTTTTTCAGATTTACCAGAACAAAGGATATTGTAACCCGCATCATGCTCAGCAAGCCGTCCTTCACCAGCAAAACGGCTTTCAGAAAGGTCAGCGATGTACACTACTAATTATTAGGCCAACTCAGTTTTTTTTTAAAAAAAATGTATTTTATACTATTTTTAGTATTTATTGCTAAGTGGATAATTTTAAATGAAAATAGAATGGTTCTTTAGTGATTATTATTTTGCAAAATTTTACAAGGCAAATGGCGACAATTTATCCATCGCATGCTGTAGATTTCCGCTCTTTCTCTCTCTCTCTCTCACTCTCTATATATAATTATATATATATATACACTACCGGCCATAATTATTAGGCCACTCCAGTTTAAAAGAAATGATGTATTTCATACTATTTTTAGCATTTTAGCATTTATAGCCAAGTGGATAATTTTAAATGAAAATAGAATGGTTCTTTTGTTATTGTTACTTTGCAAAATTTTACAAGGCAAATAGCGACAATTTAGCCATCGCACCACGTAATTTTATATATATATATATATATACACACTACCAGCCATAATTATTAGACCACCCCAGTGTTTTGAAAGGAATGATGTATTTCATACTATTTTTAGTATTTATTGCCAAGTGGATAATTTTAAATGAAAATAGAATGGTTCTTTAGTTATTATTACTTTGCAAAATGTTACAAGGCAAACAGAGACAATTTATCTATCGCACCCTGTAGATTTGCTATATATATATATATATATATATATATATATATATATATATCCTGCCAACCATAATTATTATGCCACCCCAGTTTTTCAAAAGAAATGATGTATTTCATACTATTTTTAGTATTTATTGCCAAGTGGATAATTTTAAATGAAAATAGAATGGTTCTTTAGTTATTATTACTTTGCAAAATTTTACAAGGCAGCCAGGAAGCCTTTGCTTCAGCTAACCAATAATAAGAAGAGACTAGCAATGGGGAAGAGAGCACAAAAACTGGACACCATAACAGTTCATTTGATGCACATGTTATTGTGCAGTATTAAAAAAAGAACCATTCTATTTTCATTTAGAATTATCCACTTGGCAATAAATACTAAAAATAATATGAAATACATAATTTCTTTTAAAAACTGGGGTGGCCTAAAAATTATGGCCGGTAGTGTACCTCTGTAACACCTTGACCAGTATTGCGGTCTTGTGTTGAAGTCTCTTCCGATTATCAAAGAGTGTTCTCCCATTCCAGCAAGAGAGCTGAAGTAAGTGTCGTTTTGCGCAATATTTTTGTTCCTGCCTCTTGAGGCAGATTGAGACAGCTTTGTTTAGGACTTATTCTCTTGTCCCCTCCCAAATTCATTAAGTGAGCAGTGCTATTCTGAAAGGCTACTCAGTCATAAAAGGCTCCACCAAATACACAACTGCTGATGTATTGCTGTGAGAAGCGATGTTAGGATAAGTCTCATATCGCCCAAGTGCAAATCAGTAACCACTTGATTGCAGCCAGTCAAGCCTACACGCGTTGCTAATTTTCCATCACCGCAGGACTTCTGGAACAGATAAATATCATTGCCTAAAGTAGTGTCTGTACATAGGTGGTTAATATAAAGACATGGCTATGTACGATAGCTAAGTCCCTCTCTCGGTTTAAAAAGTTGAGAGCCAACAACAGAGGCAAGATAGCCGGCAACAGTTCAAACTGCAGACAAACAGGTTACGGAAAATGGCCCTCCGCTGTCTTTTTTTATATTTATTTCTTTACTAGCAGTATAGCCCGGCGTTGCTCGGGTGCAATGAAAGCTTTAAAACTAATCCATGGTCCAGAAGCTCAGACTATTTGGCCGTTGGCACGAAAGACTAAAAAGCAACAGTTGATTCCAGTTAAAGCGAAACCGTAGACTGAAAGAAATATGAATGGATGTAAGTCAAATTTTGATTTCCTGGTATCGATAGCAAATAAGTTTTTTTCGTCGTAAACTGAATTTTGAAGGCTAAATAAGTCCTCTGAGTAAACGGTATCATGGCTAAGACTAAGAACTACAATTATATCTACTTAGAGCCAGACCCGAAGCAAAAACTAAAACAAAAGGCTGAAAAAAATACAGACATAGAGGCAGATAAACAGACACACACACAAACATCTTGCCTTTTATATATATATATATATATTATCGATTTTCTGCACTATTGTAAGAACTGCAACCGTAAAAATTCTGAATATCGTTTCTTATGTCTTTGTGAGTGTATCAAATTTGATTAAAATCGGACCACTCCTTCTATAACCGTTTTTTTTATTATTATCGGTTATCGATATATATCAGGGGTACCTCGACACAAAACCTAGCTAAGAACACTCGCAGACGCTTATAGTCCAACTGTGTAAATTTTCAAGAAAACCGGTTCAGCCGTTTCGGAGTCTATAGGTAACGGACACACACACACACACACAGATACACACACACACACAGACACACACACACACACACACACACACACACACACACACAAAAACTGACAAAGTTCCATTTATAAATAAGTTTAGATCAATTCTTTTATTTTTTTATTTTTGTATCAGATTTTATTCTCCGACAAGAGTTGACTTCATTATGTCTTACTGGAGCTCCTTCTACTCTCTTATGTCATTTAGGTTAATGAGCACCAGAGCGTAATCCACACAACGGTACGTCATGCGTGACACAAAGAGCAGCGACTAAGTCCCTCTGGAGGATTCTTTTTGGGGTACCTCACCTATAGACATAGGTTCAAAAACCTTAGAGCCCAAGACAGTCGGGGTGGTACAGTTTTAAGCGATGAACTCGATGTTCATCAAAGTCCGTCAGCAGTACTCACGACATGCACCTATGGTTGGTTTCATTAGGAGAAGCTGTATATTTCGATGAGATATCTATACGCTTTTAACACACGTCCACCTCAATCCTAGATAGATAGATAGATAGATAGATAGATAGATAGATAGATAATGAACAAACTGGCGATATATATATATATTAACAGACTTGAGATAGTTTCAGCGTCTATGCCCACCAGATAGATAGATAGATAGATAGATAGATAGATAGATAGATAGATATCAGACTGAGATAGATAGATAGATAGATAGATAGATAGATAGATAGATAGATAAAGAACAGACTGAGATAGATAGATAGATAGATAGATAGATAGATAGATAGATAGATAGATAGATAGATAGATGCATATAAATGTTCAGACTGGCGATAGATTTGAAGAAACACGCACACATACATACGTATATATATATACAAGGTAACCAAAAAAGTTCTGTCCGTTTTTTGATTTGTTATTGAATGAAGTTATAATATATACGAAATGCGTGTAGCAATTGTTTTAAAATTCGGACAGCCGGAAATATGAACATCAGACGTTATAAAAAACACGCGCACCGTGCCCGGCCATCAGTTATAAGCCGGAAAGCTGTGAGAAGGATGGAAGTGTCTAGTGATCTCGTTCGGGGCTGTTTGCTTTACGACTTCAAAGTGGGCTTATCAGCAGCTGCATCAAGTCGCCGCATATGTCAAGCGTTTGGGATAGTGCTGTGGATGAACGTACTGCAAGGCGTTGGTTTCGAAAATTCAAGTCGGGAGATTTGTCTCTCCATGATTAGCCTCGCAGTGGACGACCACAGGTCTTTAATGACGGAGCCCTGAAGGGGGCCATTGAAGAGGACAGTAGTCTAACGTGTGGGGAACTTGCAAGACAGTTCAACGTTTCCGATGAAACAGTTAGACTTCACCTGCACAGCCTAGGTAAGACGTTCAAACTGAGCAAGTGGGTTCCGAAAACGCTGTAAGAGGTCCACAAGGGACAACGAGTGGCAGCCTGCATATCGCTGCTTTCTCACCACCGTACCGCATCCTTATCCAATCGTGTGCTTACCAGTGAGGAAAAGTGGGTTCTGTACGAAACTCCCAAGCGTTCCAGACATTGGTTGTCTCCTCAGGATGCTGTCCCTCACACTGCAAGACCGCCTATGCACCCACACAAGATTATGCTTTGTGTCTGGTGGGCAGGTCGTCAAGTGGTTCATTATGAACTGCTATCAACGGGCCAAACGGTCACTGGAGACCTATACTCGCAGCAATTGAAACGTGTGCAGAAGGAGCCAGCACTGGTGAATCGCAAAGACGTGCTTTTCCTTCATGACAACGCCAGGCCGCATGTCACGCGAGTGGTCAAGGATACCATACAGCAACTTGGGTGGGAGACTTTGTGCCATCCACCTTATTCACCTGACCCTGCGCCATCCGATTACCACCTCTTCCACTCCCTGGATAATCATCTTCGTGAGAAATCCTTCACCAATGAAGCAGACTTGCACAAAGCTCTCATGGATTTCTTTGCGTCAAAACCACCCGAGTTCTACTGCAAGGACATTGAACAGCTGGAGACACGTTGGCAGAAGATGTTGGATGCCGATGGCGATTACTTCGGAGACTAAATATAAGATACACATATTGTGAAGCATTTTCTTTTTTTTCCTTTATACATATATATTTATTATAAATTATATTTTAGAACATGTACATAATTTTTATATATCCACTACAAATAGTAAGTACTTCTTTCTTCGTTCTGTATTCACTCGGATATATATATATATATATATATATATATATATATATATATATATATATTATGAAAAAGTGAAAGAACACGTAAATTAAAACAAACTCGGGTCGGGTGCCCCTGCTACTCTCCTCGGGCTTCTTGACAAAATACAACGGAGAATCTGTAACGTGATCGATCCTGACTTGGCGGACCGGCTGCAACCACTCTCTCACCGGCGTGACGTGGCTTCCCTGTGCCTTTTCTATGAGTACTTTCACGGCTTCTGCTCCGATGAACTTAG